>OX104067.1:108231632-108554830 GCA_944474145.2 Dicrocoelium dendriticum
TATGCTGGAATCCCCTTTTTGGATCCAAAAATTGCCAGAAGCGGTTTGTGATCAGTCACCAACGTGAACCGTCGACCATATACCATCTTATGGAACTTCTGCACTGCAAAGATGATAGCCAACGCCTCTTTCTCAATCTGACTATAATTCTTTTCGGATGCCGTCAGCGCTCGTGCAACATGTGCTATAGCCTTTTCGGATCCATCTGGAAAACGATGTGAAATGACAGCACCAATTCCATAGCTTGAAGCATCCGTGGCAACAATAATCTCCAGCTTCGGGTTATAATGCGTAAGCAGTAAGTCCGACTTCAGCAGAGATTTCAGTTTCTCGAACGACTGTTGACACTGTGCAGACCATTTCCATTCGACGTCTTTCATCAGCAGATGGTTTAGAGGATGCCGCAAGCGATGCATGCATGGTAGAAATTCACTATAGTGACTCACCATCCCAAGGAATGACCGTAAAGTTGTGACATCTGATGGCGCCGGTAACCGGTCTATCACCTCTATATTTTCGGGATCGGGTCGTCGGCCGTTCTCGTTAATTACGAAACCCAGGAACTTAATTGACTTCAGGAAAAATTTGCACTTGTCCGCTCGTAATCGGAAACCGTAATCTTTGATTCTTTTTAGCACGTCATCCAATCGTTGAAATAGCTCATCTTGCGTCGATCCCATTATTATGATGTCATCCAGGTAGGCTGCCGCTCCGGTTACACCCGTCAGCATGGCATCCATGACTTGCTGAAAGATTGCCGGTGCCGTTTTGACTCCAAATGGCAAACGGTTGTACTGGTAGAGACCGCGATGCGTGTTGATTGTTAGCAGCTTTCTGCTTTCGGGTTCAACTTCTAACTGCAAATAGGCGTCTGCAAGATCAAGAGTAGCAAAATACTTGCCTCCGTTCAGTTTTGCAAACACGTCCTCAGGGAGTGGAAGCGGATACTGATGGGGTTCCAGTGCAGCATTCAGGCCCGTTGAAAAATCTGCACACAAACGAATAGAACCGTTCGGTTTCCTGATCACAACAATAGGCGCAGCCCACGGTGAAAAATTGACTCGCTCGATCACTCCGGCCTGCTGCAATCGATCAAGTTCCTGTTCAACAAGTGCTTGGGAAGCATAAGGGACAGGACGTCTGGGTCGAAACACTGGTCTGGCATCTGGAAGCAGAGTAAGTTTTGCCTGCATTTTCTTACAGTGTCCAAGTTCCGACTGGAATACACACGCATACTTCGTTTGAAGCTGTTCAGAGATGCTTTGACCCGGAGGAGTCGGTATGGCTGTATGGTGCACCGTGACATTCCTTTCAGCACAGACACGATTCAGTGGTACATTAAACAAGTTCAGCTTTTCAATCCAGTCGATTCCGAGAAGATTGACGTCGGTGCATGAGACTAGGTAGATTGTGCCGCGGAGTTGTAGTTCCTTGAAGTTGACCTCACATTCAATCTCTCCATCCAATCTCAGCGGTTCCCCGGATGCATTCTGAGCCGTCAGAGTTGTGCGCTTGAATGCCGGTCTTCCAAGCTTCCTCCAAGTGGATCGCGAAATGATTGTGATGTCGGACGCCGTATCTAGTTGCAAGGTGACTGGAATACCATTGACTTTTACTGTTAAATACTTTCTCTTGCCTGCGAATTCCGTGCGAAATGCAGCGAGAACTACCTTTGTGGCCGGTCCATGAAATTTCGCCCTTCTGAAGTTGATGTTTGTGCGCAATCTCGAGGGAAATGAACGTCTGAAGTTGTGCGCAACTCGACAGTGGGTTTCCTTATGACCAAACCGCTTGCACTTGTGACATTGATGCCCTTTGTAGATACAGTCTCTCACAAAATGCCAAGCGCCACAATTCCAGCATGCGGTCGGGGGCTTCTGAGTTGACCGATTCTGGTTCATCACTTTACCACGGATAGCTGTGCGACAAATCTGGGGTTCTGTCCTGTGGTCAGCAGTTTCAATCATTTTTGTGTCGTGCTTCAAGTTAATCAGTCGCTGGCATTCGGCTGTAATCTCTTGCAGCGTCAACTGTGGTTCTTGTTCGAGCTTGTGGAGAATACGTGTTCGAATATCGGCATCTGCGTGGGACTGGAGACTGCACACGAAAATAAGACTCTTGAATTGATCAGGTGTCATCAGACCCAGTTTGAATCGTTCACATTCGCGATTTACGATCCCGGCATGTGTGACAAAATCAACGGCATCGCGTTTGACTAACTTCAAACAATTGTAGCGAACACTGAACAGAGAGGCCTGCTCACCTAATACCTGCGTCAGCGATTTCACCGTCTCATCGAAGCTGAGGTCTCTTGCATTCTTCGGCAACACGAACTTTGTGTAACGTTCATGTTCGACTGCGCCAAGTTTCCTCAACAACAAACGAACTTTACAGACATCGTCTTGGTCTGCAAGTTCCACTCGAAAAATATCTTCATACTTTAAGGAACAGGATTCAAATGTCAATCCGTTCAATCCATCGAAAACAAATTCTGTGATTGAAGCCGCAAGGGCGTCCAACGATGGCCGTGCGGTTGTCGTCGGGGATTCGCTTTGGATGTTCAGCTTCTGAGATAAAAACTCGATCAACTGTCGTTGAGATTTTTCAAACTGGAGTTGTTGCTGTTGAGAATGCGTATGCATTTGCTCTAACGAAATCGACATGATTACCTGAAACTCCGTCGCCAGAAAATCTGTTGTGTCGCCGCTGATGCCTTCACCCCACGACCGCAAGAAGAAGTCCAAAGACGAGCCAGAAGGAGACTTGTATACATGAAATCACAGTTGCTTATATAGTTTGAAGGCAAAATGAAGGGAAGCTACTAAAGTACACTTGAGCCAACCAACTGAAGGAAAAACGTAAAATGCAACGGCGAATAAGCAACCGTGTATGTAAGAGCGAATCGCGTAAGTCCCTAAAAATAGCATCATTGGACTCCAAGCGTAAAGCGAACGACCATTTACAGTGACGGGCACTGGCCAATCAGAATGACGAAATGAAACGTTTAAACAAAAGTCACGAAACAAACGCGAATAAGGAATGCAGACCCAAAAGTTGAAAACTAGTACAATAATTGTGTGACACTAAATATTCCTTTAACATAACCAAGTAGAACAGTAATGAGAAGAAAAAACCAATAGAATATGTTCTTGCAAACAGCGCTGCTGAGAAAGGCATGACGAGGAGCGTCCATTAACAATGACGCGGATGTACCAATCGGGCGAACCCAGTAGAGCGTTTAAACAACTCCAACTAGCCATATATACCGATATGTTTCACTCGTCCTCTGCCTGCGTTTTCGTCTGGTCCTGTTGTTTGCTGAATATAGGTTTTGTCCCTGAAGGACCGACTTTTACAGTGTGTCCAGGAATTCTAGATTATGTAAATTGAAGTCACCGGTGACTAGAATGTGACTGTACTTCCTTTTTATTACTTGCCTCAACGCAGCCATCGAATTGCAGTCCATCTCAGGTGTAGACGATGGTGAGCGGTAAACAACAACCAAGAGGCCAGGCTCATTCCCTCTCAGCCGGCAATTACACCAAATGAATTCAGGTACGTCGGTTTCCGAATCTTTCGTGGGTTCGCATTACATGTTGTTACGAAGGTAGAGGGCTACCTAACCACCTTTGCTGGTTCGATCCTTTCGGACTATGGACAAGCGCGTTAGCTCGATTTCAGAATCCGTTATCTCGCAGCGCATGAGGTCCCAAGCTGCTGATGCGTGTCGAAGCCTTAATTCAGCTAATTTGCTGAGTAGACCTTGGGCTTTTTTTTACATACACGAGAGCTTCTTGGAGACCAAAAGTTTGTTAGATTGGATGGATGAAGCAGGTGAGATAAGCCGAAAAATAAAGGGTCGGCGACTAATCTTTTTTTAGAAGGGTTGCATGAGAAGTATTTGATATATAAGCATGTATCAGATGCCGCGGATTCCGGTGTTTGCTCGTGCCCTGCTGTGTCCATCCGGATATTATGGCTACTCTTGAAACCGTCCCCTAGTCGGGTCCGGCACGGCGTTTCAGTAAGAGTTGTGCCTCTACTGAATTTTCATTAGAAGTTGCTGGTGTTCCCGCTGCTTACAGACGAATTGCTGTTGGCCATCTGCAACGGAATTTAGTCCAGTTTCTGCCGTTAATTCTGACTGTAACACAAGATTTAACAGCCTATGACTGCACCCCTTATAGTTTGGTGATATGGGGATCCTTGTCAACGTAGTAGCCACGACATTTTAGAGAGAAAGTGCCTCCCGACTTGTAGTGAAATTGCTCGCGGTCGCGCATCTCAGCTTCGTTGGAAGAGGAATACGTAAGCTCAGGAACACCGTGAGCAATCACTGTTTTCTTATCTTGACCTTTTCTGTACCTGTCTTTGTTAGCGAGATCCACCGAACGTTCTTTCCCCGGGATTTTGGGTAGTACGCGCATTCCACTTGAGTCGTTGCGGAGACGATTTGCAGACAGCAGAACGGCCTCAGTCACGTTCGCCGAGTTTAGTGTTACCCGAAGTAACCGGGGTTCGCCGTAGTGCAACGCGTTTTGGTGGCGCGAGATTCTATTTAGTGCCGTTGGATTAGCATGGACGCCTGTCAACGTACAGATGGAACCCCAATGATTTCGATTGTCCGTCAACTTACCCTTAATTGTATTGGATTTGGATTTGGGGACATTTGTGCATACAATGTTTAGGGCACCATGGTTGCGCCTGGTGGCTACTGGTTTTAGATTTGGAGACTTTGTATCCGGGGTTTTTGGTGAATTTGTGAACGGCACTGATGGGTGCCATCCGTGATGCGACAATTTAGTTTTCTCTAGTCTGGGCACAAAGGTTACCTGTGCTCTTCCCGGTGTTTGCTTGGCGTCAACCGATGCGTACGTTGCCGGGTTGTTCACTGTTGCTGTTTGACTGTAGCTTACGGTCTTATGTGTAGCGAACAGACTACTAGTTGCAGCTCACAGTACAAAGTTGAGGCAGGCGCGCTGCAGGCAATGCTTTTACTTATAGGAGGGAGAGAGAATGGAGTTGATACTGCTGGAGGCTGAGTCGTTGGGGTTAGGTTGGGACGCCTGGCTCGCTTCTTCGGCCTGACTAGGGAATTCGGGTTTTTATTTTCACATACAAGTGTAGGTCAGTGTTGGGGTGAGCAACACTATAATGTTTCCACAAATGTAGGTCGTTTTCCTCCATGGGTGTAACTCTGGCGCTCACAAGTTGCACGACCGCTACTGGTAGTCTTTCACACGTCTTCAGTAGCACAGCTAGACAGCTAACAAATGGGATAGAATTGCATATTTGGCAGAACCGGAACACCTCTACGGTGTTACTTTTTGTCGACCCCTTTCCAACGCAGGTAATGTGATAGGATTTCAAACACATGGTACGCACCAGAGCACATTTTGCCACTTCAGCGCATGATTTGCAGTTGCTCTTCATACGAGACATGTTCACAGTGGGCGTGCTGTTTTACGGGGTAGCAGGAGAACAGAGATACTGACCCACCGTTGCGTGGCTGTCGGTGCTGGGTTGAGGATAGCTGGTTCAGGCGTGTCGCGGCCAACTGAGTCACTCGTTCCTTAGTGTAGATAGGCGACGTGCATGCTATAGATCCAACCGGTAAGTGGGTAAGCAGCGATGCAGCGTAGGATTGAGGCAAAGCAAGATGACTTGGAAAATACTATCTAATAACGACTGTGATTGTTCCAAGGGCGGAGCGAATTGACGATTATCGCTTTGTACAGCAACTTGAATGAATGGTGACTCTCAAAAAGATCTTTAAAACAAGACCACAAGAGTTCTTGGGCGACGAGAGGAAAAAAAGTCCCCCGATAAGGTTCAAATACGGATGACTTCGAAGTTTCAAGAGCAAAGTTTGCTGGTGATCTGCGAATGATAGAGCCAATAGATGAACGGTGGTAGGAGGAGCTCGCGGAGCCAAATCGAATGGTAGCACGTAGGTCTCTGTCAGAATAAATCCAAAGATTTAGAGGCGAATAACGCAGGAGAACACTTTTTTTTGACCGCTCGGGTGCGTCTGGGAAAAGCATGGCCTTCAGTTTTACGGCAACTTTCCATGAGACACTTTATCAAAGGCATTTTGCATATCCAGGGACAGGATTACAACACTAGTTCCGTTGTCTATGGCAACCGATGTGTAGTTTAAAACTCTGTCTTGCATATTGCACGGGCCTGACCTAGCATGAAGCCTTGCTGCAAAATGCTGGTGACGTTGGCCTTGTTCAAGAAAATAAACAGTTCATATTTTGCTAGTCTATTCAATTACTCTAGATACAATAGTTCTGTGATTGATGGGATGAACTATTTTAACCTCGTGGGCTGCGTCAAATTTGTGTCGCAGGATAATGACCTTTTCCATAAAGTGGGATATGCAACGTCAGTAAGAGTGTAAAGTAGTTAAGCAAAAGCAGAGAGAAGTCACTATGGCTGCTTTTGATTAAACAAGGGGATCCCAGCAAGCATTGCATTAGCTGAGGAGCATGAGCGAGACTTGACCAGCGATTTTCGCTATAGTGTATACCATTATGCATAGACTTTTACCGTTGCTTGATATGATAAGTGCTGGTGTTTCTGAAGGTTCAATGACCATTGCTTCGATAAATTAACTACTGAAATCTGCGCAAATATCACTTGATGTGACAAAATAAGTTCCATCAGGCTTGGAGATAAAAGTGGAATTGTTGCTGCTAAGCGAACATCGAGCACGGAATAGTTGACTAATTCAGCTCTTTTGTTTTGGTTGTTCGGAGCTTTATACAGGTGCAGAATGATAATTAAGTCATTTTTATGCCTCAGTTCTTCGATGGTCTTGAACTGCCGTAATAACGGCGCATAGTAATCATTTAACTGGAATTTCCGCCTAAAAATACGAAGCATTCTTGTCGACTTTAAGATCATGCGATCGGGTTTAAATTTAGCTTGGTAAGCACATTTTAGTGGTACGGAAGCCACGTATACATCAAAACTTGTCCGTCTCCGGTTAAAAACATGGAGAAAAACTTGCGTAAATGCGTCGAAGGAGTTCCGTTTGCCGGAACTAAACATATGATAATGCTTATGAGTAGAAGGATTCTAGTGGATATATTTGTTCGTCACAATCAGCCGACAATTCAGCTAAGTCAACTACCTATCCGGAAAAGCACCAGACGGACGTTTCGCCCTATCGGGGCTTGTCAGTGGTGCGCATGCTTCCGTCCTCTACGGAGGATCGAACGCATGACTGCTAGTGGCTTGTGCCAACTAGCCCGTAGCTTATGCAACTGCGCCATGGAGGACGGTAGCCGACCAGCACGAATTGTTAGCTATCTGTGATATAGCCCGACCCATCTTCCACTGCCGTGCAGGCACCTGCCATGCAGATGACAGTGGTTGGCCTTCCGGCGTCAGGACTTCCCGGTTACGGCAGCTATGATTCGACATATCGTTGAGTCTAGTACATTGATTTTGCGTAATCTTAGGCGGGATTCTACCGTGCGAGGATCACTCTTCGGAAATTCATTAAAAACGTCGATATTGATTGAATGTATGCCGAAAGAGAAAATGAGCTCCAGAATACTTTCAATTTTCGTAGGTTGGGACAAATGTTGCTGACAGCCATTTATTTGGATACAGATGAGAGGTTGGCATTTCAAGGGAGTAGTCCAGATGGAGGGTGAAATTCACGGTAAATGAAAATCATCTTCCGGAATGGTATGTTTAAACGATAGACTAGCAGCGTGGTCAAATGCACGCGCCAAAAGTTTTAGGTCAAATTTGGCCGCAGTTTGGCGTGCTGCAGAACCATCCCATAATTCCCTGCTGCTGATAAACAGATAGTGTAAGCCATACTGTTTCCTGGCCAACGTTCAGCCATGGGTTCACGAAGGTTGTTGCTGCGGGTGATCTTTACAGATACATTATACAGTCACCCCCTCGATGCCAAGGTCCATTTCTCATACAATTTCCCTACCGAAAATAGTTAAGTGATTGTTAGACATGTCAAGGTGCACCAAGGTTCAATTATGAATATGGTAACAGAATCATTCACCAAAACAAATGAGCTTAGGGTGTGGATCTTAGGGCGAAGGGAACGAAAGTTTATCAAAAATATTGAGATAACTGTGATATATGAGGATTATCCTCTGGGCTGATTTATAATCTTTGGGGGTTCAAGCAGTTTGCCTGGACCCGGACTGGAAATTGTTGCAATACTGCGTGTATTTACTACTGTGGGAAATGATTTGGTGGTGGCTGCTGCGGATGCAGTTTCGCCTGAATAAGGCCATCTAGAAAATGGCTCGGCTAAGACAATTCATGATGGTTGTAATAGCTTATGGGAGCTGAGGAGTTAAGTTGTGTTATCTGCATCATGTCACCGATAGGCTGTTGCTGACGTAATGCAATGCTAGGAGCCAGTGGGCAACTGTCATTTCCATCTTGGCGCCAAATACACTGCAGTGTGCTCGATAAACAAGGCTTCACTAAATACCGTGGAGGTACACCAGTGTCAGTCCAGACACCACCAGCAGCATAATCCGTGTGATCCGTTGATGGAACTGGAAAATGATAGTACCCAATAACATCGTGTGTAAAGTGCACAGACGGTGGAACGTCTATAAATTTATGACCATTACGTGTAGTCTATCTAAAAAAAATAATGTTAAAGCGTCGCCCAATGTCGTTTGCGATATATCTAGGCCAATCGTCCTTTTACTATATATCAATTTGATTGGATCCATCGATATTCTTGATGAGCTTGGATACTGACCAGATCAGACATTAAGCGGAACATGACAAATCGAGGCTTCAAGTAGCGGTTGTACATATAACTGAGATTCAGCAGGTAATGCATTTATTATTGGCTGATCCAAATTGTTGTCACTTTGCATGCAGGAAACAGCATTTGGAAAGCCTATATGATTGAGATAATCATGCGGGGGAGAGCACCTCTCCACATTAATAGCTTTGTGGATTGTGGTCGTTTTCGGCTTGATGGCCTTATCATGCTTAGCCGTGAAACTGCGGCCCATTTGAGGTGTTTCAGAAACCAATGTTGCGTTTAACTCCGGCGTGCTAGAATTGGTTGACCTACTGGACAGGACATCTAATGCAATAGAGAGGTCCGCATATGCACCTGATTCATTGTAAATTTCACAAATCATTGTATTATTTATCACAGCGTCCCTATGTGCAACGAGTGGAGTAGTATTCTCACTGCAGTTTGTAAAGTGTATTTTATCAATATTTGATGGTGATTCAAATTAGACAGCTACAGTCTGCAAAGGTTGGGTTATCGATGTGAGCGTGCCAACTTCTAATGCAAGGATAGCACATCCCGTATTTGATGCAGATGGACATAATTCAAGTGTGCATTTCAGGTCGGCAGGAAGCCCGATGCAAATTCCCACAGCACTTCAACTACTTTAGGTATTACATTAACTATTGCTTTCAGTCGTTTTGCGGGGTATCTTAGTTCATTGTCGCAGCTATTCAATTAAAATGAAGACATCCTGGCCTATAAATCTTTTTTCCTTATCGATCGTGTTTTTACTGTAGACATATTAACGAATCCGAAAGTAAGATACACTGAAGCGAATTCAAAGAAACTATGAGAATTGATGCTAACTTCTGCTCTTTAACCGAAAATCCACGTCTGACATAACGTTGGTAATTGGTAACTCCCGGAAACTGGGCTATGCTATAAAGAAGTCAAACAACGCACCGCAGTGTACCATTGGAAGTTTCGTCTCAGAGTTGCACACGCTGTTACATTTGGGATGAAGCATTCTAGCAATTCCAAGCGCGTTGTTGTTGTCTCACTGTTTCAATGACACTCCGGTTACCAGTAGAGTCAGCACAGGCGTTCCTGATTTTCCTCGTGGCAGGTCACAAGTGGTTGCATGTGAATCCAGGCAGGACTTGGAAGAAAACACTGGCCATCGATTCTGTCAGAGGGCCGCTTGGTGTGGGTACTGGTTTGTCGCCGGTGGGCTGATTTCAAATGACAGCTTCAGTGGCTACGACGCAACTGAAAGATTGGCGGTATATCTCTTATATTGCCGCCTGTATCTGCCTTATACAGCTATCGATAAAAGCAGGCGTGTAATTGTCACAGAAACGTTATGTTGGGCTTCAAAAATGGTCACAATTTGTGGTGTAGGATGTAAACCGAAAGAAATCCCTCATGTATGCTTCTATAGAAAAAAGCAAAATTTAATATTGAACAGAGATGGTCGTCCGTAATACCTCGATTCGATATTTGTTGCGCATTGGAAAGTGCACCTCGAGCCAGATTTAACAAGTGTATGCAGGCTAGATTACAATGAACATTGGAAGCATTTGAACCAACAGTAGAATTTTTCAACTAGTACATTGTGTCGCTTACTGAAAACCAGATCTGAATGGCATTAATTTGCGAGGGCTCCTCAGATTTGCTCTGAGGGAAAAACGCATCTCCTTGATAGCACGTGAAAATGGAGATCTCAAGAAATGCATTGTATGGCGGTTGAACGCAAAAACCGGAGACGAACGGTTGACTAATTTTCCTACGAAGCAAGTGTTTATAACGCTATCATTCCATGGAGAAAATGTGATAGCAGACTTCGATGTCACGCCCGTCGATCCATAAGGAAGCGTCATTGTGTTTCCTAGCTAGAAGTTTTGCCCTGCGTTGCTGTTCAAGTTCAAAATTATAGGCCGTCCCTGAAAATACCGTATTATGCCACAATAGTTTTGTCAGTCCAAGTGAATCAGTAAAAGGATATCATAGCAATTTTAGTGAAATTGGAAACCAAACACAACGACTTAGACGCAAGTAGTAATTTTTTGAATTATGCCTGTAACATATCAAGAATTCGTGATTACGGAAGGGATTGAAAACAATTTTTGTGCAGCTGAAGGAATATAGTTGGTTTAGATTGCCCCAATCTTGTGAAGTAAACATCCAAAAATGAAAATTGATGCCTCGTAAAGGCAGATCAAGTGATCTGGAAACTCACAATTTTGTCTCGTTTGGTTGTCATAAATGTGTCGTGCATCTAGCGCCACCCATTTTTCGGTGTGCAATAAATGCAGATCATCACCCTCTCTCTAAATTCCTCTTTATATAAATGTGCTAACAGAACAATATATACGTGAAGAAATAGAACTGTGGAATAATACTCGCGAAGCATGAGATGTAGCTAGCTGTGCGGTTGCCATTTGTCCGCCTCCCATAGTCACACAGGTTAATCTCTTCAATTCGGCTTGCTACGAATCATATTGAGACAGTAGGACTGCATCACAAAGACGTAGGTTCGGAAGCTTTCTGCAGTGTACTAAACAAAGCAATGTGTTCACTATTTTCCTGAAGGATCAAATGATCCTCTCGAAACTGTTACCTCAAAAATATCTACCTCTTGTAGATAGGACAATAAAATGACAATAAAATCCGCCACAAAGACCCTACACACCTGTACTTATGCCATACCGAGAGCTGGTTAAGTACGAGGAAGGCGTAATATACGAAGCGCATGTCAAGAATACCGAAGACCGATCTTGAATGAAACGCCCTACTAAAGAATTAATCAGTACCGATGCAAACATATTTACAGGTCATAAGATAGATCTTGATAAACTTGGGATCAAAACTTGCTGAGACGACTGAACTTATCCTGATGAACAGCTAGGAGAGCACGGCGGACTGAGTAGAGCATTCGAAAAAGCGGAGCACTCTCTAGATCTGCTAGTCCGAGGAGCTCAGTGGACTTGTCCGGGGCAAAAAACCAACGTCCAATCAACCCCACACTTTTTACTGAGAAGAGAATATCTGGGTGAAAATGAGCGAGAATTTGTAAAGGATAAAATAGAATAGCATGACGGGCCCAGAAAGATGTTCAGAGTGCGTGTTATGAAAGCATTGTTGAACAAAGTAGCATGTAAATGTGGAGAAGAACTTCGGAATAAATGACATGTAGGTATGCCCAACACTACTTTGCATTGAGAGCTGATGAACTCATAGTTTGGTTTGTGATAAATCCTCCACCGATATGAATCAGAATAAATCACGTAGCGCAAGGCGGACAGTTTGTCGTCAACGTCTTTATTTTAAAGCGTTAATTTTGGGTCAAAAAGGATTTCAGTTGGCAGAACGTTCCAGATTTTGTAGATAATAAATTAGACCGCAGCGTCTAGCCAGTAAGAACTTCGGACGTCTCAGGTGCGTACTGTCGATACTTTGCAAAGTTAGTGACAGATGTGATTTCGTTTTGTAAGTGTTAGCTATTATGAAGTCTCCAAGCTGACGCCCACACTCACTGCTGTACAAGTCTAGTGATTGAAGGCTGGCTTGCCGAACAACCTCCTCGTGGTGTCAGCTGGGGGTTCGGGTTTTTCCGGTTCCAGCAAATGGTTAGACGGCAGTGTACCAGGACGTTGTGTGTTTTCACCTTGTAAGCCTTCTGCCTATAAGAAGCCATGAATGTCCGTTTAACAACACTGTGGCGTGGCGGATGTGATTGGCCAATAAATAAAGTCACTGCCCTTGCCCCTCCCTGAGAGGCATCGTACTTCAAGGGTGCGTTGGGCCCCTGGTCCTTCACGGATCGAATGGCGTATGAACCATCTATTTGGTCACCCGTTCCCAAAGGGTTGCGACGCCCTCACATCGCCCCGTTGCCTTATAAGTTAGAACTTTGATCAAAGGCTCGGGGTAGGACCCTCTAAGACAACCCTCTACTTCGGCCTGGGCAACCGGGTAGTATCACGCCCACTGAAGAATCACGGACCACACTGCTTACTACTTCTCCTCTTATGCCTACCTTCTTTGCTAAAGCAACTGATCAACCTCCACTCACAGATCACCCCACCTCCTTTCCTTCATCTATATGTACTCTTACGTTTTCTTCGGTCACTGTCACAAACGACCCACGCCTCTAAACTGATGGAAGTAACAGCCAAACTCCCGGGTTTCAATGTCCTGCGATCGCAGCCGCCTCACTCCATGGAAGCTCCAGCTCTTCTTCGACCTTGTTCTCCATTCATCCTCGCAGCTTTTGTTGTTCGAGCTTTGATGCAGATCGGACATAGAATGCAGATCGGTAGACATCTGTTGCCTTTCAGAGACCAGATCACAAGACCCTAGCGCCATCATCAGAATGGCCTCTCCGGTAAATCCTGACGCCAAATACCACTTGCGGCTTACCGGAGCTCCAGAAGCTGCCGCCTCTGGCAAAGCTGGTTCTGGGCTTGCACTGAGTCCCAGGGATGAATCAGTTCTGCTTGACTGCATCCCAGTCAACAGTCGGTTATGTGCAGTCAGACTACGATGTTCATGTAATGTAAGCAGGCGTCGAGACATTAGGCGTGCCATGTTTGTCGTCTCCGCTTACGCCCCTACCGACTGCAGCCCGGATGCAGTTAAAGATATCTTTTACCAGCAGCTACATGAACTTCTGCCTTCCTACAAAAGGACTGATATGGGCATTCTTGCCGGAGACCTTAACGCTCGGGTTGGCCGCCTTCTTCCAAGCGAACACCACTTTGGGGGTAGCTTTTATCTCGGTGGCAGTCGATCAGAAAATGAAGACAGACTGCTTTTTTTGCTCCGATCATAGCTTGTATCTTTCGAAGACTAGTTTTTGGCACTCGAGGAGACACACTGCTACCTGCTGCCCGCCCTCACAAACGTAAGAGTGCTCTCAGCTAGACCACATAGTAATCAGCTACAGATGGTGCGGAAGCGTTAGTGACTGCCGATCCTACTGGTCAACTTATCTAGACCGATCACGCATTGGTTCGTGCTGAGATTTACATGCTTTTCGGAGGATCATCCAAGCGCGCTCACTACCGACCGGACTTGGCAAATCCACAAAACCCGGCAATTTTAGCTAGGTTACAAGCCTCACTGTTAACCTTGCCTGGCTCAAATATTGGTGGTGACCTCGATTCGCAATGGACACAGATCAAAGATGCTTTAGTTTCCTTCAGTATCGACACTTGGAGAGATGCCCATCACCCACCGAAGCATTGGATTTCTACCCTCTCCTTGTCGCTGATGGACAAACGCCGCTTGATCCCGTCGGATTCCAGACACCGTGAAGAACGCCAATCCCTTGATCGAGAGTTGCGCAGGAGTCTGCAAATAGATCGCCTGGTGGTGTGAACGTGTAAGGAGATGGAGCTTGCTAGTTTCTCTGGTTATATCAAGAAACTTTTCTATCTCATTTTAGTCACCAGAGGTGTTTGAGCTGGTATACTTGAAACAATATGCGAAGAGGATTGCCCCTTATGCACCAACCTTCAACGACGGTTGGAGCGATGGGCCGAACATTTTGGCTGGCAGTTTTGTTGGCCCCCAGCTCCAGCTGCTACCTCTAGCGATCACGCTGGGTCCGAGTGGTCTACAACCACAGATCCTCCCTCTTACCAGAAACTCAAGCAGGAACTCCGGCACATGAAGCGTTATAAAGCTCCCGGATCTGATGGTCTTTTTCCGGCTCTATTTAAAGATGCGAGAGATCCAGGCACTAGTATAGCGAAAGCATGAATATCCATAAACCCACTATTTTATGCTGTGAGAATGTCATCGTATAAAGCGTGACGGTAGTAACTAATCCAAAATAGGCTTAAAAGCGTAAGGTAGAGTATATAGAACTGTAGGGTAAGGAAGGAGCTCAAGACAATTAGGGCGGGAAACGATGATATAGTTGAAATGTCTAAACGTCCGTAGTAACACATCCTGAGTTCCCACTGCATGTCGCTTGATATTCCATTAGCCTTATTCCTTGTCAGCTCATGGTGTCTTTGGCAAATATTAAAAACTTAGACAATGACAAGTTGGTTGCTGAATGTTAGGATCAAATACGCACCCTGAAGGCACCATACTGAATTCAGTTTGGTCGGAACTTCAACTGTGCCGTCACATGCAGCAACCGTTGATTGGGGATGTTCCTCGTCCATCACAATTTAATTTCACCAATTCCACAGGTGTGGTACTAAGTTACAATGCGGTGGTTCAGGCGGTCAAAAACTTTAGAGAAATCCGGGTGAGACAATGAGTTAAATCTGGTGTCGGCTGATTCCTTCTAGCTTGGTCTGGCTAACAACTCTTTTGTGGTGTAAGATTGAGTTATGCAGAATCCGATTACTGTGATGCTGTGAAGTTGTTGCCTCCGAGGTATCTCATCAGCGTGTCTACAATAATACGTTCCATTACTTTGGATAGCACCGGAACAAGATTGATTGAACGGTAGATCACGGACCCGCACGCTTACCATGCCAATAAAACTGATCACTCCATGAATTCACATTGTGAGAAAATTGAGTATCCTCAAGTCATCGTTGAATTAACCGTGCTAAAGTCTAGGCCATGTTCATTGTGACTGTCTTCAATGTTCTCGGTCTTTTTCGTCAACGCCATGAGAGATGTGCGCGCACATTAATTATAGTGTTTTTCCAAATTTGCTCCAGTACAAGATACGTAACTTAATCTTGTGGGCAGTGAGAGCTGTATCAAACTCGGGTGAGGTTCATATCTACGTTAGAATGTGAGGATTATGTTTTGACGAAGCGCATTGGTCACCAGTTGTTTAGACAATGACGGACACTCAGCTGCAAGCAGAAACGGTATTCCGCGCTGCACTGAAGAGTGAGGCGCAACTGCTGGCTGATCAGCTCAAAGAAATTATTAAACATCTTATGAAGTATCTGCTCCGTTTGAGGCATTGGTGTGTTCCTCGTACAGGAAACTTCTTTTTATCCACGATACATTCAAGTATAAATATGCACAGCTCCCTAGATCCTAACTAAACACGAAAAAGGTTAATCCTGTTTCCAAACAACAAAACCTTATCGCCGAACTATAACAATTTTCACATAACATGCGCATGTTCGAAGGCAGGATCACATTCATTAACCATACTAAAATGCACGAAAGTAACAGGCTGATGAAAGTAATGCAAGATCACCACATCACCATACATTTCGATCCCTGGTAGCCATCTGATAAGCGATCTAAAAAACGCCGTCAACACCTTTAACAAAAAGTGTTGATTCGTCCCCAACACGATTGCAGTAAACCCTCCGCGCACATTTCATCCCCTTGATTACCAATGATAAGCTCTGCACAGTGAAATTCAATCTCCGTGTGATTGAGAATCTTATTTCCACTGCTAAATATTCATGGGACGATCGAACCTATGATCTATCACTAAGCCCGGTAATACATACTGGCTTCGATATTTCATATGATTTTGAATATGTTCTTTTCCTGCGTGTCTGATAATGTGACATTACAATGAAAAAATGATATTGTTGCGCAGCTTTGCAATGGGGGCTCTATGTATGAAACGAGAAATTGCCGTCCAAGAAGCCGGATGCTTTGCTCTTCATGTCAATGGACATCATTTAAATTTCAAAAATGTTGACTTACTACAAGATGTCGTATCAACATCGTACAACGCGCGTTTCTAATTGCACGATACTGCGTGGCATGTCAAAATGATCTGGTGCCTTCCTGACAAACTCGTTTGACTGCCTTTTATCAACTATAGTTTCCTACTTTCACAAGTAAATGGAGTTTGAGCGCACGTTACACACACCCCTTATTCAAATTAAATGCAGTTCATCTCGTCAACACTTGTCGTTCTATCGTCACCTCACTAATATATTACTGGTGAATCAGGTTAAAATAAGGCGAGCGCACCTCAGACATTTACGAGTGGCGGAATAAAATTCAGTCTCTTGGATCCTATATCATTTCAATTATATGTGGATTACAGTCCGGTGTCTTTGTTTCTGTGCGGTCCTAATTACTCACTTGTGACATTAAGGTTATTTGTATTTGTAAGCCTACCGGTGTAACTGAAAAGCGTAGTGCAATGAAGTGTGACATACATTCGCCTTCTACGTGGTCGTCTAGGTGGAAGATGTCGTACTGCGTCGACAAATGCCGCGTGCTATCCTACAGATGTGAGTTTAAGACAAGTTCCCTTACCATCGGCAGTGAGCCATCATCCCACTATCATACCACCCGTGACATAAGAATACACCATTCAACTACCTAAAGTTACTCTGAACATGCCGGACAAATTGTAGCTCAAGCCTAAGGAAGCTGTACCCACGGACGTCGCGAGTTTTTAACAACGTGTGCTGGATAATACTTTTGCTTCGGATTACTGTGTTATGTGTTTTTCTATGTGAATTGTGCACCAATACTCTTCTTTTGGTGGATTTTCAATCGGTGTAAAGTTGGTGGATATTCTATTGCTAATTCCGGAGCTTTCTTTGATTGGCCCTACTGTCACCTGGGTCCGCCATCTTGGATTTGCTCTACCTTGTGATACTGTCTCAACATACTTTGCTTAGAGTTCGAAAATTGTTGGACATGAGGCTCTTGCAATTTGGTGTTTCTGTTACGAGGTTTCGTGCCATGTTTCTTGCATTGGCTTTCCGTTGACCTGTTTCGAACAATTCTCGATATCCGACATCGGTTTTTCTGTTAAATGTGCTAATTGTCGCGGTACAAGACACCGGAATGCATTACGGTCACCGACTTTTCTAAACAGAAACGAACCGTGTACCAAGTGGGGTCAAACGCTCTCGTGAAAGTATTTATATCTCTTCGCCTTCCTTTGTCACTCCGCGACCTGCACCACCACCAGCGTCTACAAACCCGACCGAGCCTCATCTCCATGTTCCCCACCGACTGAAGACTCAGACTCGGAACTTACGGAATGCCGCTTCACTGATCGGTTGTTGAATTTCTCAGAACTTCTCTGTTAAACTCTGAACGCCCGGGAACCATGGACCACTCAAAAGCGTAAGGGGCCAAGTAAGCGAGTTCAGGCGTCCCCTGCTGATAAACAAAACTCAATCCGATAAGCGCCTGTAGTCCTGCTTCCACAGGTTTATCACCGATTTTGCTGACGCGTCATAATCTCATGCCCATCCAAGTACCAGAGACGAAAGATGAAAACCCTCAGATACGTTATGATTGCGATGTTGATTTTCTCCAGTTACTCATCGATAGACTCTTAGATTTGGGTGTAGATGATGTGACGAGTAAACAAGTAATCAAACTTGGCCTGAAAACTAATCAGTTATGTCGACCTCTGAGAGTTACGTTTGCAGATCACAATATGTCGCAGCTCTTACTCTACAGTTTGTCAGAGTGAAATGCATAAATATTCATATCTACAGAGACTTTGAACCCGAAGACAGGGATCGTTTAAAGATTGCGATCATTGAGCTCAAATGCCGTACTGAAGAAAGTGAGACTGACTTACAAACTGTAAGGTTAGCGTGATCCAGAAGGGTATACGAACCCGTATCAACTGGTTGCTTAACCTCCAGGCACGTCCCACGCCATCTCGTAGGATCTCCGTGTGGCATTCGTCAACATACGCAGACTAACGAAGAAACGTGACGAACTGTGCTGCTTCGCTGTCTCCGAGCGGCCGGACGTGTAAGGACTTTCGGAAAATTGGCTGAACTCAGACGTCATACCCCAAGAAGTCGCATTGTCAGGATATTCTTGTTTCCAATGCGACCGAAAACCAAAGGCTAATGTAGTGTTCTGTTGTACATAACAACGTTGCTATCAGCTAAACTTACCAGCGCCTATCGGAGGAGGATATCTTAGGCGAGCAAATGTAATGCGTAATCCGTCTCAGACACGCAGAACTTATAGTGGGTGTTGTCTACTGTAGCCCGTTAAACTGATGTTGCGAATGCCTACCACGTATACAGAAGCACATGAGTCGCCATCAGTTTTTCTTGATCGGGGATCTAAAGGTACTTAAGATATTCTGGTCAGACTTTCGGCTTCTTCACGGACATGGGGACGTTGTGCCTCACTTCGCTAAATTGATGATTAAAATCGGGGGAACACAACATGCCATGCAACCGAAGCACGTAACCGCACTCGGTACTTTGCCATGGACCTAATGTTTACAAGCTGCGAGTAGTAGCTGACGAAAATAAGAGTCCTCGAGCATCTGGTGAAGAGTGACAGCTTCTCAATTGTGGTAAGCGTAGAGTTGGTGTTACCGTATTACAACAAACGGAAGGCGACATTCAACTATTGGAAGACGGACTTTAACGGGTTCGTCCAAGCCGCAACGCCGTCTGATTGGACACTATCACAGGACGCGTCGCTTGGGGCCGATTGGTCAATAATGAAGGTGAAACTTAGTTCGCTGTGTACTAAGTTCGTTTACCTGAAGTATTCAAATATCGGACCTGTGAAACTGCACTGGTTTGTACAGAAGATAGATACATTGCGCGTCAGCGTCACAACCTTTGGGACAGATAGTTTAGCTCCGGTTTTGATGAATAATTCACGGTGTAGAAGTATTAGCGTATCTTAAGTAACGCCGCAACAACTAAGAAAAGCCGGCAGTTCGAGGAGCAGCTAACACCGTCGGCCACAACTGCACCCATAATAATAGTTGCTTACTTGAAATGTCAACTGGAACCTGGGGCCAACTACCGGTGTTAGAGCGTTTGGACGGACAGACGCTCATTTCAAGCGCGGAGTGTGCGGAGGCCTTGGCTACTCACTTCCTCACCGTATTTTTCAGTAAACCGGCGGCTGTTCCAATACCCCCACAGGGTTTGCTTGACAGCCCACAACGTGATGCAGTTGAAGTGTATCATCTACTCGTCAACCTTGATGGTGCAAAGGCCCCGGACCAGATGGACTTCACTCACTAATACTCAAGTCCCTATCGAATGTCATCTCAACAGCCGTGACAAATGCAATCAATTAATCACTCTGAATGATCTGTCCCCAAGGACTGGAAACGCTCGATAGTGAGACCGCTTCCCAAAGGTAGTGATCAGAATAAAGTAGAGAACTATAGACCGATCTGTCTGACTTCGATATTTTCCAAAGTTCTCGAGGTTGTGAAAATTGTCTGCTGTCGTTCGTCGAATCGATTTACGTATTGACGCCAGTGCAACAGGCTTTACGAAAGGGTGATCCTGCATCATCAACTTGATGTAGGCAAACCACCAGTGGGTACGAGCTCTCAACAAACGGAAGTATGTTGACTTGGTATACATCGACTTTAGTAAGACGTTTAACAGAGTGAACTACGGGATACCCCATTGTAAACTGAAGACTTACGGTATCGGTTACACGATATTTATGTGGGACGAAGTGTTAGAGTGCAAGTCCATGACTACTTGACAGACTTTTTCCCATCGACCAGTGGCGTGCCTCAAGGAACTGTGCTTGGACCAGTATTATTTCTCCCGCAGCTGCAATCACCCTGTGCCCTGTTTGCAGGTGATTTAAAATCTGGATGATCATTGCGAACCAGGATGACCGTCCGCTTCCATCATGACTCAGATCGACTATCAGCGTGGTCCACTGAAACGCAACTACCTCTTAGCGCAAGCAAGTCGGAGTTTATCAGTATCACCAGACGTCCAGCCACACGATCACAACTGTCAGAAAATTAGGAGTGCACTCGAAACATGATATGAGATCACCAGAAAATACTGAGCACTTATACCGTGGGGGACTTCCTGTGCTCTAGGCATTATGACGCAGTTTCTTCACATGGTCCGAAGCAACCCTCCCTCGCCTATTCACCTCGCTCATTAGATCATTCCTTGAATACAGCGCTTCAGCTTACTATCCGATAATCCAGCGGAAAACTGAGAAGCTGAAAAAGATACAGCATATCGCAACTAGAATGATACCCAGTCTACGAAAGCTTCTGTAAGAAAAACGTTATGAATGGCTCAGACTGTAGACACTATCCTACCGCCGATTAAGAATGGACCTTATTACGACCAATGGGGTACTACACTAGAATCACTTCTCCAAATTGCAGCCAATATTTCACCTACGGGAACCCTGTAACACCCGAGGATACCGTTAGAAACTCAGTGTCCCCTGCGTGAAGAAGGTATTATATCAGGGTTGTATAGAATGACGAATTCTAAACGTATGGAATACACAACCATTTTATCATTTATCATTTATCATTTATCAATAGAGGCTGCTTCTTTGTGGTGTTTTAAAGCACGTATAGACGATTATTTCGGAAACCTCTGCTTTTGTGAAATAGTGCACTTACAATGTAAAAATACATTATATGCCCGAAAATAATGAAACTAATACGAATTCTTAACCAAACAAGAATAAAAGAGTAACTGAACAAACACTACCGCTGACGATTCACAATTAAATGTTTTTGATTTTTCATAATTTGAGGATTGTACAGAAACTTGTCTACTTGCCCCGTGGATGCGCTTCAGTCTCCTACAAGATTTCATTTCGGAATCAATTCATTAACAGCATGTGTGAGATACAAAGGAGTCTGTTTCATGATTTCACCAAAGACTGAAAGTATGACCGTATATATTCAAAGGGAGCCCAGCGTTAATTTATCCATCGTCTTAGGTTTTTCGCCACATAACCATGTATTGTTTGATGCATTACTCTGGATCTAGTTCCGTTATTGCTGTGCATAATGAACCCTAACATTTGTTACTCTTTGACGTAATTACGAAAAACACATCTTTCAATTTCCATAGAACAACTGAAGGATCAGTAATAAATCGTGCATGACACGATAACAATTGGGTGATTGCATAAAAATCAAGTAAACTGCAGCAGAAACCATTTTTTTAGCTGGCATCTTTTATTTTGTAACATACTTCTAAATGAGAAGCCTGAAATAAGTCGCTGACTAATTTCGCTAAAAGTTATGCATTTTAATTCAACGTAGAAAGAGCTATCGTGAGCTATTATAAGAGAATATTCAAAATGAACAACCTTAATAGAAGTGTAAAATAGATTTGGTTTACCTACCGGTGTCATAATTTTCTTTTTACTTGGCAGTTTTCCTGTTAGAAACACTACTAAACAGAATTTAATGGTGGATATTAAGCCTTGTGTCAATATTAGCCTGCGAAATGCTGTTGTGTTACGACAATAGTATGCGCGTAACCTAAACTTTAGCCTGCTTAAGGAACAGGTATTTCTTCACAAGTAGTTTCTACTTGGGTTGCATTGCCAAGACTTTTGCTTCTTCTCTATAGTCAACGATTCGCGCACACCTAACAGCCATGGTTGCTCCACAAGTCATTTTCGTAAGAAACCCTTGTGCTTTTTGTTTTGGACGCCATTGATTGATCTACTGAAATATCTCCTGAGGCCTGCGTGATTCTTAGTACCTGGCACGGCTAACTTTTTCTGCGATAAGTATGAACACACTAAACCGAATTACCTGTTGGATCGGGTCTCCTACTAAGCAGAAATACGCTGTTTTTCTCTTATTGTCATCCCATTCCCTTCCTGTAGTTTGCTTGTTTTCGCTTGTTGTTCAAGACTGGGCCAATATTATGTAGTGACGGACTCCTGTTTCCAACTTAATCAGTAAACTCACGAGAGGCAAATTACCACTGACTAACCCGTGAGTAATAAGTGCGTCTAACTCGAAAGAAAAAGAAATATTGATCACTGTGTTTCTTGTATGTTCCTTTGAAATGAACAACATAACAAGGATACAAATTAGCTAATGCGATGTTGCTTAATCCACGTGCAAACACGGCCAGATGGGAAGTGGAGGTATGCATGGAACCTCAGAGGAACTACACTGGGTGGAACCTATCCCCAGGAAACGGTTCCCTGGTTGGCTGCACTACTTCAACTGGTCATTAGACTTTATCTACGTTTATAGTTACTGCTAGTTTTATTTACTTCAGTACATGACCTAGGGCAACCAATTTAAATATGTTGTTGAGTACTAAAACTACAAATGGCATAAATAAAAAATCCTGTACTTTCTGCCATCCAGCTCTACAAATTGCTCTGAGTCACTAAATAGCTTTACATTGCGTCTGACTAAGCTAAAGGACCAGTCAGACTTTTGCCTATTTAACCGTCCTAACTATTCTTGCTCTTTCCTATTTTCCAATTATACTAGGCTCTTAATCCTTCAGTTAGCGTGGGTCAGCATGTATTATCTCTTTGAAAATTAGTAATTTGGGATTTCTGCTCCGTATGTGTCTTATGTTCCATCATTGTCGTCGAGAAGAGAAAATTCCCATATTTTTACCATAGACAGTGCAATTAAGAAGACCTCGTCTATCAAGCGTCGGAATACTCGACTCATCAGTTGCGCTTGCTTTAGCTACATTCTACTGTAGAAATCCCTTTAGATCCATGGAATCGCATTTCTGCTCGGCTGTGTATTCATAAAGTCGTCTTGAACAGCTGAGCAAGCTGTATTAGGGAAATGAACATTACGGAAAATTTAGTGCTTTATTTTGCAGATTTAGTAAATATCTTCAATTTTGCTGACTGTATTTAGTGCCATTCCTCACTAACCTCTAATTTGTTGGTTCCTGGAAATTCTGTTTTTAAGTTGTCCCTAAGTGAATATGTTTTTCATATTAACATAAATCAGAGGAACACTTTCGATTAACACATGACAGCTGGAAGAAGCATGATTTTCAAAGCTGTGCAGCTTACACTATGGATTCGAAATAGATGGATGTCAGAGAACGAAGCACTCGAGAAAAGGCACCTGATGAAAGAAATTTATTGGTTATGTTTGCGAACAAATAAAACAAGTTTCTTATTTTATGCTAATTATGCGATATTAGCAGTTGGACCGTAAGCTAAGGTTGAATTTGCATCGATTCTTTCTGTGGAAGATAAGAGAAATAAACATTGAAATTAATAGTTGCGAAGTCCCGTATTCGCTAGGTTGAAGAAAGTGTCGCTAACCTAAAAGCGATTCATGATAAAATAGCGACTTTACGGAACATTGGGTTTTATGTTCCGATTCTAGGTTAACGATTTCCACCCAAATGCATATCACAGCCATTTGTAATACATGATTGTAACAGTCATTGGACACAATGTTTCAGACAACTTACCTAATTAATCGTAATCACATGGATGTGAGACTATATGGATGCTTTCTTGCGCTTCCTTCTTTACGGTTATGCAACAAGCAATGCGTTCAAATGGAGTTAAATAGTCAATAAACGTGTATTAACAAGTGAAACAAACAGTTATGGAGAAAACTACAATCCCGCATTAGGAAACGGCCGATTTGGGTACATGGCCACATAGTATGCTTTTGCGTATGTGATAAGATCGTGTCTGCATGTAAAATCTAACTTTACACTCCTAAGTGAGGTATGCAGTGCGGTTGTTTGCGGAACTCGGTTCGGGAACATGGAAACTTCAAATCTTTAGCACAGACTCCATATTCATTCAATGAAATACAACCACTGATGATTGGTTGTCAACCTCTAATTAATTTTAAGACACTTCGTAAGCTGAATATTCTTCAACACTTTCAACTACGCAGACTGCATTCCAAATAGGACACTCAAATGTCAGAATCCCTCATATGTATTCACATGCACCGTATTAAGTATAAAGTAAACGGATCATCCTCACTAGCTGTCAAGTGAAATTGAGACACATGGGTTTAAGTAAATTTTTTATTTTATTCATTCCAAATCTGATTGTTCTCAGTTTTCTGGGTGAAATGTCCGGAGTTATTGTCCTAAACTGATGTGATTACTTAGGTGCTTCTACCAATGAGAGTGGAAAACTTCCATCATGTACACGCTGGGTTCCTGACTATTACTTCTGTCAAATAACAGTTTGCACTAACTCATCTACACGATAAGTATGATTAAGATATACATAAGTGTTTTTGATATCTGTATTCACTAAGGATGTAATCATCCGGGGACAAGCAAACTTATTCCAAAAGGCAGACATATTCATGTGACTCCGTTTACGCATGGAGACTGGTGTGCTGAAAGTAGTTTTCTTCCACTAGCAGCCGGTTGTTCCCTATTAGTTCCTACTTGGCCGAAAATGCTGTTCTGCAGCTGTTGGGAACGCACGTAATATGAACCGTGGAAAATAAAGCATTGTGCAAAGCAAATTAAACAGGAAAATCTCAGACTGAATTGTCTGTAAACACCATTATTTTACCTTTCTGGTTCTGGGTCAAATTATCACGTTACACTTCTGGCAGATGGGTTAAAATTCAAATCTTGAATTTCATAACTTGCACAAAGCAAACTATAGTATAGATATCCAGAGTATGTTGTTAGCGCAAATTGTTCATTTAAGATTTCACTTAATATTTGGTACTCAGATCGCCAGATGTAATTCGAGCAATCTACTTAAGTACGATTGTATGCTTATTGCAATTTGCATAATACGGCCATTAATGTTACACTTGTGATTCTGCCTATTCAATAAAGAGCGTGCGATATAATTGGATGAAATCAAACAGTAACACTGCAAGTAAGGTTTGCAAAGCTTTGCTGTTTTAAAGATGGAAAGATTAGTAAAATTGATAGTCACAGGAGTTATTTTATTGTTCTATTATATCAACAAGAAGGGCACAGCCGACTATCTCCTCCTAATTTTCACAAATTTAATGATAGTATTTTTGACCCATGTTCTTGTTCCCTTAATCATGCAAGTCCTGCTTTACCGTTTATTCGGAATATTAGAAGACAAAGCGTGTTTGGCCATTTCAGTTCTTTGGATGGCAGAGTGTGTAAGCTTTATGGTCAGATGTTAGTTAGATTATCAATTATAAGCTTGCTGGTATTGTGCTCTTAGAGCCAGAGAAAATTTCCTCATATAACTTTGATTCAGCGGAAGTAAATCGGTTAGCATTCAAACCGGGAACTTAATTAGTATGGTTAAACCTACAACTTGGATTTCCAGATTGTGGTGTTCAAGCAATTCTTAAATAATATAGTTAAGTTTACATTCTCATACCATCAAAGGAAAAGCCTGCAATTCAATTAAGTTCGATTCTAACCATGACATAATATTGTGACTAAGTTCCTTTTTGTGAATATATTAAAATTGCATCGAATATATTTGGTTGAGAACAGAACATCCAACCGCAGCCAAGGTTACTAAATTTTTCTTGGTTGAAGGATGGACTAACTAAACCAGTTAATAACCACGAGCTTTGCGTTGGCGCAACGTATACACCCTCATTGATTTGTTGAATGAAACCACTAGCAAACGTGCTGGTATCGTTAATCACGTGAGAAGACTTTAGCATGGAGGCCAACTGCTATTTCTCTACCTCCACGTCAATAGTCTATTGCAGTTTATCCAAAATGATAAAAGGCTAATTTTTTCGGATGGTGGAATCTGCACCCCTGACGCTTGAAGTTGGATTTATTTAAATGATCCTGTGCTATTCCGCTGTCATCTGATTTGTTAGAGTCAGCTGAAAAATTGGCAAGTAATAGTGACCCCACGGAGCTATGTACAAACGCGATACATAATAAACTTTTGGGTAAGATATGTGTGCACCGAGAGTATAAACCGGTCTCGATGCAAAAGGCCCGATGCAATGTACAAGTTTTTTTGACACAATAAGGTCAGCGTAATAATGAACGACGTTGAGCTTGAATAATAAATCACTCGTCAATCAATATCTTTTAAATGCGGATAAGTTGAACGCGCTCCAAAAGACTTCCGCAAAGTCACATGGTAAATGATGATGCAGCTTTTGAAAGATTCATTGTGTATGAGCTCATCACGAAAAACCGTACATGAGCCTTGTATGTCTTTATTTACAGTAAGACTAAATACATAATCGGTTCACGGACTGTCGGTTAATTGGCATTTACAGTACAGTTAGGACCATCGCAGATAATTATATGGATGTTTTAGTCCGTGGCTCATTCACACGCAACTCTCAGTAAGATAGTTAAAAAGATCGATCTAACTTACATGGTTCATCATCCTCGTAATTGGCGAGGATGTCGTCTTCATCTGAGGTGGGTTCTAGAACTGTGTTTTGTACACGGGTAAAGAATTATTAATGCTATAAAAATTCCACGCTAATGGTTCATATATCAATGTACAGTAAAGGTAGTAGCCGCATACTTCGGCTTTTTGAATAATATCTTAGAGCATACAATGTGTTATGTGTATTCATTCGGGTGCACTGAACTATGAGTCCTCTATGCCACTTGCAATATTCTAAATCGTATAAAAATACAGTCTTAGACAAACTGCTGCGTCGTGTTCGCAGCCCGATGACAGTTACTGGTGAGATAATCGAATGTGATAGATTCTTTAGGTGCACTAGCTTGGACTAAATTCAATGCGGTTGCATGCATAACCGAGTTGCAAGTTTGACAATAAGAAGCAAATGAGCATACCAGAATCCGTTGCTTCATTCCGATCGATGTTCTCTAATCCTTCATCTTCTGCAGAAGGTGCTGAAAATGAATGCGTTAGATTTAGTGACATTCGAAGGAGTAGCTAGGTTCCGTGTGTTTCAAAACACGTCGAGTGCTTCCGATCATTAAACAGCAGCGTCCTCCAACCGGCTAAATGCCTGATACCGGAACATTTGCTTTGGCCGACATTTTTCAATAATAATGTCATCGCTCTTAAAAACAACATGTATGTGTACCAATATACCATGCAGAGCATGCAACATTAAGATGTGCTGTAGTAGCTTAGTTTAAATTAACGACATTGCAAAATATAAAGGTTCTTAGTAACTAGAGATGAAAGGCATGTTATAGAATGCCTATGGAACGTTACCTAGACGTTGGTATCTGTATGACCTGAGTCTTTGGTCATCGTTAGTAAGCATGTTTAACGTTTGATTAAGCAATTTATTACATACTTCAGCTGAATTACTCAACCAGGTGCGTGCACGCGCCCAAAGATCTACTACTTACTAACAGGGAATTTAACTATAGAATGCTCATTCCCACTACATACCTTTTCGCTGATTCGCATACTCTTTTGCATCAAAATGAATTTGTCAGTCACCAATGCACCTATACAGTTTGGAAATGAAATCCCTTAGTCATGCGTCGAGCCTGATAGCATAACAGTAGAATTTCTTCGAATGTGCACTTCTACTAATTCAAACCCTATTCTTTCGTGTCGTAAAAAGCGGTCCACAAACCGTAAACATTAGAATACGTTAAAACTATAAAGATACGGCGCTGAAAAATGAAATTCTGCAAGCGGTATTTTTACGCCGAGTCAGGTTAAGTAAAAATAGACTTTATACGATTAAATGGGTGCTTTACCAGCATTTATACTATCATTGCAGATACACTGAATGTATGGGACCAGTTAATGTGACATAAATGCAGATTAAAGAATTAAGCAGACATAGGTATGTATATAGAATTCAGAGCGTCACATGCGCAAATCCTCCATGACTTTCTTATTTTTGACAAGAAGGCGTAACAAAGAAGATAGTATTGTGTTGCCAGGGGAAGAATTGTGAGCGAATAAAATATTAAATTTTTGAGCGCGTGTGAAAATCGGATAACATTGGTGATAGAGCATTATCTAGTGGGTGAAAGCGGACACTTTCCATAATAGAAAAATTTCCTGCAAGCGTCGAACTGTTTTTTGAGCGATAAAAGCATGTATTTAATCTCCAGGCAAGCAGCCGCATCCGGAAAATTCTTTAACCGATAGCACAATAAAACTATTCCTTTTGTAAAATTCACGGGAAAGCCGTGCTACCAGTTGGGTAGTCCACATGCAGTTACAAATTTCAAAGTCAAACTTAGCGGTATGTAGAACTTCCTAAGTTGTAAAGGATAAAATGATAAATCCCTGACCTTTTAAAACGGAGTGAAGACATGTGTGGACCAAGTGAGGTTTTGGAGAAAAGAGATACTAAGGTATTTGACACCAGATAACTATGCATTCTTTGGTCCTTCAAATTAAAACATGAAAGGAATATCAGATTACAAACAATTGGTCAGAGCGGAGCAATGAAAATGGTACATCCGTACTTTTCAAAGTATGAAGGTAGAGGGACCTGGCTAATGGCAAACTCATAAGTTCTTCTACACCACATTGCAGGATGGACATTTCAAAGGATGGTGCATTGCACTCCAAGACAACAATATCAGCATAGTTGCATCAAATGAAGATAAATGGCCTAGGGAGACTTTCAACACATAAAGGGAATAAAGAGGTGAGAGGATCGCGACCTGCAAAACGTCACAGTCAGCGCTCAGCATAGTGGTGCTTTGCGTACAATCAGTGCAACATTCACGCAAAAAGGTTACAAGCATCAGGGTGGCACTTTTCAAATAAAGTAGGTAACCAAACCCATTCGTTCAAGATTCCCGAACGCATGTGAATAGACCAAAAACAAGCCGTATGAACCTTTAAGTTTTGTCCAACACAGAGGCCATGAAATGCAAAACTTGCTGAAAAATATTTACCGTATAGGGCTGTGGTCTAAACCTAAATTGATCAACATCATCAGCACGAGAATCTGTGAAGATCCTCGGGAGCAGTAGCATTTAGAAGACTTATAAGGAGACGGAAATTGTATTATCCTGGCTGACCTCTAGATGTCGAGGATGGCATTGGTCGTGAGAAACATGCTACAAATATCAGTCAGGGGTATGGTGAATCAATAGGTCGACTGCTTCATAACTAAAAGTATTAAACCATCGGGGTGAATAAATTTATTTGAATTTAGCACCTTAAGCTCCATGTTGACGTGACCTTGAGCAACTCGAGTGGCTTGGCCTCAGCCAATGAATGGGGTTGATGGGAAGCGCTCGGCGAGCAGGAACAAAACTCAGAATTGAGTTCGTCAACATCCGCCATACAAATGCAACCGAGCATATTTTTACTACAGAGTTGTTTAACAGGCTCCAGTGTTTCCAGCAGCTGCAGTTTCACAGTACTGTCTTAATGTATTAAATCTTTAGACTTGTTGTTTCAGCCTTAATTGCCAAATGCAGGCTATTGACTCGGATATTCATTTTGAGCTTGTGTGCAGGTTCTTACTTCCTTGAAGCTGATTAGTAGAGGTGAAGAAAATCTATCGGATCGCAGCTGAATCGTCTCGATAAGGCAACATAATTGGAAGAAACAGTTTACATAACTTGTGAGATGCTCGCATTGAAGCGTTAGATCTTCATCTGTAAAAGCTGAAAGTCGGTTGTTGAAACCATTGCTTAAGTCGTGCGATATATCTGCAGAGCGCTTTCGTCGTCGGATTGTCTCGAATGGTAGTTTTTTCAATGCGGCGCGACTAGTTTGGCTGTAGGTGACGGAGCAAACTATTAAGAAACATTGGTAAGGTTAAGTATTAATGCGCACATATACTTGACAAACGAACGAATTTTTCGCGTAAGCAACATCAGGCTATACGTCCTACCTGGTTGGCAGTTACTAAATTTGCCCCCTCATGCTAATTTCGGTAGCAATACCAAAGAAAGTTGCTCAAGTCAAAGCCTCAGTTTGGATAACAATGTTAGGCGCAAAGTAGAATTTTTCGATGACAACGGATTGGAAGCCGCTGAGACATTTAACTTTGCATACAAGTAAATAACAGCTTCTACGCTTAGTTGGTTGAGTGGATATTTGAATTACTGAACTGCTTCAGAGTTGGTTAAGGTAAATGATGACGGCACCACCACTACTCCTTGGCTTGTCAGGGCGAACGGATCTCATTCCGCTGTATAGATTGGTGTTGTGATTCCATCATCAATATTAGGGTGCGACCACCTTTTTCTAACTTGATATGACCTGTGTTTACCTATTCCTCTCTAAGAGCTGTAAAGTCAGTGAATTTTCCTAGCAACGCACGCACATTCCTAGAGAGGAGGAGCTTTATTTGCATCCACTCCAAAGGAGGTCGTCGGTGATCAATTTTCCAACTGGCAAGAAATTTGCTCATATTTCGCGAATGTTTAGTCACAATCCTTTTGAAATTGCTGCTGCATGCTGTAGTTCGAAAGAATGTCACAATGTCGATTGAGAAGGATAAACTTAGAAACTAAGGTGTAGTTCAGTTAAACAAAACTGGTAAATCAAAATTTTAAAAAGTTATAGGTCTGCAGTGGTCAGCCTATGATAAAAGATGTTCCAACCGGAAGCAGCAACAGATAAGTTGAAGGCCCCGCTAGATACCTGTACCAAAGTAGAGATTGTCATGCTTTTTAGCCAGATATGCCGTTTTATAAGCCGGAATATGTGGGACCTGCTGTTCCAATAATATCACACAACCTTATAGCATCAAAGTACAAATGAATGGCAAACTAATGAAATATATTATTCATGTGAATATTTACATGGTTAGTTTATCCTAATTCATAGTCATTATTGGAATGTTGTTGAATCCCGTTTGTAGCATTAAAGGCAGCCCCAGTAAAACATGGCACCTGAGCGACTCGATCCATGTCTTCTGCGAATCCCAAGTGAATAAGTGTTCCGAAAAAACTACGACGTCTTTTGAAAAATGGTAATGTAACTGCAATAGATTTAAATCTAGCAAACAAGAGCTAGTTTGCGAGAAGTATCTTGACCATGCATTAAACAAGAAAATGCCAATGACTCGTCAGTTACTAACTGCATTAAGTGACTAACTAGAAAATTTAATCTACTGCTGAAATTGCAGTTGGTTATACTGATGTACAAACTCTGTCAACATCCGTGAAACAAATTTATAAGGAACCAACACAACCACTGTCATAGAAAGCGATTGTGAGGTTTTGTACAAACTGGGCTTGATCTGGAAATGTGCATTTAATTTTGCTTAGGATGTAAGTACTTTAATCTCACCTCCTACGGAGTATTTGGGCATACTTACATTGCATTCTCAACCAAATCTGTGACTAGTGGACCAAACAATTTCTCACATACTATACTTGCTCTTGTGTAATATTTCTCATTGTTGCTAACTTGGCTCTTAAATTATAAACAACCAACATCATTACAATCCATAAAGTTTTAGGTGTCCCTTTGTGAATTAATTAATTCCTCCTATGTAACTAACTACATGATTCAATTTGTTCAAGAAATCATTTAGGAAAAGTTAGAAATCCAGTCAAATCTGGTAACCTGTTTTGCATCATATTGTGATTTGCTAGGGGATAGCATAGTATCACATTACATGTTTGGAATTTGTAGCTAATCTCCTAGTAACGCAGGTCTATCTAACCACTAGCACTAGGTATGGACATAACAATAAAGAAATTATAATCATTAAATTGTTACTTAAAATACGTTAGGGGAATTTCCTGTTCTCCACGGCGCAGACGTACGTGAGAATAAAACGCTTTATATAAGGGATTATTGGCCGTGAATTATCAAAATCCTTGGGGCAAATGAAATAAAACTGGATCGACCGTGCCACTGATTTAGGAGCCAGGAACCAAAGAATTAAGTTTACTTTAACAATAAGCTGATAATGTTTTTAAACAACTTCATAAGGAAAACTCACGCTCATCGCTCGTCATGGTATACTGCTCTGAAATAGCCAAATAAATGATGTACACATTATTTTTCGACTGTTGTTAATGACAACAATGCAATTCACTGCGTAGCATACTGCTTCTGCAGCGTCATACTACGAATGATACTTACGAAAGCGAAATTGTGCCCCGTCTATATCGTAAGTGCTTGATTCAGTGGCACTTGTATGTACAAACGTCTCAACGACTTTTTCTTGATCCAACGGTGTATTGCCTTTGAACACTGCACGGAAGTATCCCACAGGCCATCGACGAGTTGGACCACCCAAAGCGCATTTCAGCTGAAGGTTGCTCAAATCTGCCTTTGCCTCTGCCCATTTCATGACCTGCAATGAAGCGTCCATCGGGCGGATATATATGGCGGTGGAATTTTTTTGCATTAATTACCCTGTTGATGTTTTCATTACGTAAATAGTTTACATTGCACACGACGCTTATTCGGATTACTTTATTAATTATTTTTGCTGTACAGCGCACCCACAGTTACAGTATTGCTGGACGCCGGTAAATCAATGGTTATAGACGATTCATGGACATACGAGGCTTTTACTAAAACGCCACATTCATCATTAGATATACAGTGTTAATGATATATCTTAAGAGAAAAACCCTTATTACTACACCGATTGCAAGTAGCATAAGTTCTACCGGGAATTCCCTTGTGAATCAGTAAATGTGCACGCATGCAGAGCAGCATGTCTTAATTGACTGCCACGGTTTCCAAACTGTAACTGCTTTACCTACCCATTCATTAATAATGCATCCTCATTTATGGAAAAATGCCTACGAGTAATGGAAAAGCTCTTTACTGTCAGCAAATATCACTTATTAAACTTATCTTCAATGATGTATCCAAGTGGAGCTATCGGAAGCCTTGCTAATAAATAAATAAATATGTTTATTCTCAATGTTTTGAGGCACGACAAACCAAGCATGGCTCCACTCCGACCGACTTTGGCTGCAACACCTGGAATATAACCATCTACCCAATGTTATAAACCAACTTTCATATCGCAATCTGTAGACACTGGAACTCTAGCATCATTTCTGGCTGAGAATTCGCAACCATCTGTAGAAACATTTAGTGTAGAGAATCAGGAAACCTTCTCTTTTTGACTTTTCCTTCGTCAGATACGCTGACCTATGGGATAGCCTATCAGCCGCTATCAGCAATTCTGCTAATGCACAAAACTTTCGCACTACTGTTGGAAATTTGCTGGAACAGAACACATCAGTTCCTTTGAGTACGTTGAAAAAATCATCAAAGCAGTTCTTACAAGTTAGCTCAACAATCGACAGTTGTCTCACAAAATTCAGCCCCAACAAATCTGTGAATAGCAGAATAACAAAGATGCTAGTGAATGCATTTCTGACTCATACGTCAGTACGATCAGAACTGGGTGGATATTTGTCCGTATTATCCTAACAGCTTTTTGCACATGCGTAAATTATATTTAGTACTTCTTATTTTACTTCTTCTTGTAGAACAAGCAGAGATCATTAATGAAGTTGTGCATACGCACAAATAACTAAACTTCATATGTAGATCCCAGAAAGCGGTATAGGAACTCTAAGCTATATTCTGTGAATATGCCTAAGAATTGCGCTTATTCGGTCGTCAGTCGACAACCCAACATTTCAGAAGTAGTAATTACCTCAAGAATGTCGTACTGTATTTGATAACTGTAGTACAGGGGTTTTTCAGTTCCATGCAGTAATACAGGATCTCGTCGTATTTCGATGTATGGTGTTTATTTCATCGGCATATTATAGAACTACTTTAAAAATTCGTGCGGAAATATTTTATCAAATACTTTTGACTGTTAGAGTACCTGTCAGACGGAATCCTGTGAGCACTATAACTTTGACGTGCCACATGCTTTTGTGCGCTCGGTGCAACAATGCCTCACACTGCTGAAAGTTACATGGGAAATTGAACAGGTTTCCTCGCCTACTCACACCTACGGCGATCGACTGTAGCAATACTAGAATATTACTTAGTCAACAATGGCTTTGGTAAAACGGGTAAAAGAACCATTCTTTACTTACTCATACGGGTTAAATCAACGGCCCAATTTAAATGGTAGCATACTGATATTTGTGATACGTAGTAAACCTCACATACGCTGCAGTTTTATCACATCGATGACCAGTGACCCATAATCAGAGTATTTTAATAACTGACGACATCGCAATCTTCTTCGTAATCTCCAAACTTAGGCATGACCAGATAAGTTATAAATTGATGGGGGTCAAATTCAGTTAAACCTTATAGAAGAGTTAGGAAAGTGCGTGTTTTTAGACTGCATTCGAAGCTAGAATTTGTCCATATTAGTGACTTCATAAAATGCAAATAATGTATTCAATGGCCACAACGAATTAGTATTGTAGTAGCTACTACATTGATAAAGTAAGTCCAAAAATCATAAGTCGTTTTCGGTCAACGCAGCGAGTTCAAATGTTGAAGTAATTCTGTTGCTATAACTACAAATCCTGTTTTGAACAAGTAAACAGTTAGCAGCCTTGGTTAAACGTCTGAGCAGGCTTTAGGTTTTCTTATTGTACATAGTTTTTAAACTAAACGAATGGGCAAATGTTGCTTTCTAAAATATGTTGGCTTTCCAACATTTTAAAATTAACATTGATGCACGTGTAACGACAAACTAGTTTGTTTACTTGAATTTTCCATTTCTACACACTACCTAAGTGGTTAGTTAATATACAATTTTAAGACGGTCTAGTAGGCCATTTGGAAGCATTGCTTGGATGGATAGATTGCGATTAGCTTCCTCATTCGCGATAACCATTGTGACAAACGTTTCCGGCCCGGGCACAATAGTATATGGACAGATGTTTCAGCGCATACTAGAAGATTCTGGTTGGAGTCGCAGCATTAATATATGTGTATGATGAGGGTAAACGAGTGTAAGTGGAGTTAACACCTAATATTTATCTACCCAACACATAATTCGGTATGCAAATCACATGGTAAATGAGTTGCTAGATGAAACGCCATTGCACGATTTTTGCCGCCTGATAATCCAGGAAACTATGTCAAATTTTGGGTGTATCTTTTTCAGCCTACTACAGTTGCCTTTCACATATTTATTAGCCGATATCGCAGAGGAAATGTAAGTAGATTTAGTTGACGTTTATTGGTATTTACACTTGGATATAAGAGGGTACCTAAACCCGCCCGAACAGCACGGGAATGTGGTTTCATTCTTCTCCGCGCACATTATGCAATTAGATGTTTTAAGCAAATACTGCTGTGATTTCAAAGAAGGTTTTGTACGACAGCAAAATATCAGTCTTATTACTTACTACCTAAACCTTTAGAATTCGGCGCATGTTTAACGCTGAAACCGAAGGTACTAAGCCAACGAGTGTATCTTACATTTTTTAGTATACCGACAAAAAGAGGCTTTGGTTGCAATCGGTCTCATTTGGAGCATACGATATGTGTTAGTTTTCCACCCAACCAGAGTAATATTAGACAACAGCTAGTCTTCTTACTCAAATATACCCTGGTGTTCATGATTGTTTTTATTGCCAATTATACGCCCTCGTGGAACTTACTAACTACAGTGAAAGCGATTTGATTAAAGTCGCTTAGAAGGTTGCACGGTTATCAGGTGACTATTTTAGGGTAGGCGATTGCGCTGTAATGGACCTAATGTTAATTTCACATGCTTAAACTCTTCTTACTGTAAATTATCAAGTGAACAACGATTAGCTCGAGAGTGTTAGGTTATTGCAAACAACGTGCAAAGAAAAATTTCTAGAACTTCCCGGAAGCTGGGCTTTTACGCTCACATACAATGAGACCTACTTAATTGGATTATTGGCCTGTGCCCAGTAAATAGGTCATTACATACTTAGCAAGTTACCGGGATTCTCCAGTTTTATGATGGTTCATACATACTATACTCTGCTACCAAAAGGATGTCTTTTATCAGCAGATAGTTCATAATTTTAGGGGCTGAAACGGACAACTGCGGTCACTTCGTAACATGCCTTGCCCACGCAAGGCAATACATATACTTCAGTAGGCATTCTAAATGAGTACATAATGGCGACAATCAACAATGCTCAACACTTGTTTTACCCTTATTCCAGCACGCTTAGTTAATCCAATATACTACTATCTCAATGACTATCACATAAAGCTCTAATAATGAGGTATATAGAAGGCTTACAATTGCATTCAATGAAATTAAGCATTTTTCGACTACAGGGCTGAGAAGAACGCGTATAAATATAATATTCCGAACTTTCTCACTAACGATGTTAGGGACACAATTCAATTTGTGTCCACATGAATTGGATCACCATGTGTCGTGTGAAGTAGCCAGCAATCAGTTATATTCAAGGCAAGGCCGTTATAAATAAACATAACATATAATGGTCAAAAATGATGGATTACAGTTCACCTACCTCAGGACAGATAGTATTTTCGATCTTCTTTAGTACTTCTGGATTATCATAGGCACTGCGCCATTCACTGAATTGGCCATTTTCGAAGACAGAAACGACAAAGTGGATATCTGCAATGGTCATAATAATGCTACGATGACAATTTTCCAACTTCAAACAAACCAAGAACGCCAACTTATGAAATAAACTTGAACTTGTAAGTGTAAATAGATTAGAATAACATTACGATGTTGCAAGGCTTTCGAAAGCAACAGTTTACATTAGCGATTATTGGACTCAGCGGTGGTTTGCGTTGTTTGTATAGCTAGTAGTCTATTGCGTTTTCCGTAGAAATCCTTTCTTATTTCGTTTTTAGTTCCTTCGCTAGATTTGTGAATTTTTTGTTAATCAATCATGAAACTCTTGGAAATATCTACCATCAGCTTAATGAAGATAATCCTATGAATTTTACTGTTTTGGCTATGACCTCAGAAGGCTTCAACTACAATCTGAGGTCAGGTTATTTGAACTCTTGCAAATATTTGATAGAAATTATGCTCGACCATGTTTCCTCACCGGTCCCGCAACCTATTGTTCAACAAAAATCAACTTGGGTTTATACATAAATAACGTTGCATTCTTTCTTACTCGCTTGCTCGGTGCCTTCTCCTCTAACTGCAATGAATAGAAGAAAATAGTCAACCAATATTACAAAATGTGATTAAGTGCACGAATATGATATTTTCTCTAGGCAATTTAGGATCACTTCTTATTTAGCTTATCTGCTTTTTACTTGGATCTAGAGTTTCATGGGCAAACCCGGACCCTTGCATAGCAGATGGTCGGGAACTTGACTGACAGCACTGCAACATCCCGGCATAATCTCGTATTGTCTAACAAATTCAACTCCTCGCCAAATTAAAACTTACCAACATGTTGTTTTACTTCACCGGCCACAGGTCCCCTTTGATCCTTAGTCTTCTGGGTTATACTGTCAAACAATTTAAATAATTGTTCCACCAGTTCATTGACGACGACCGACCGTCCTTTATCATTGAAAGAAATGTCCAAATGTGCTCGACTAGGGTGACCAATTAGAGATACCACCGTGCAGTTCACATCACTTGGTTGTACACCTTCAAGGGAGATCATCGCTTTTGTTATCTGCATAGAAATATTGCAAGAGGTTATCACACGAACAAACGAACAGCTATAGAAACATTGCAAGTATACAGATTCAATGTAGGTTCCATTTCTAAGTCAAACATTTGCATTCGCAACTATTCGAACATAAGTATGGCTAGCTTTATCTTGGTGCTATTAAGGTCAATAAATTGAACAAATATATCTTTGTCAATGCCACTCACCCTATTACATACGTCCTCTTTTATTTTGGCTGCTTCCGGGTTGCCTTGAGCTCCCAACTGGTCCACCCATAGCATTTCCTCACGGAGTTTAAGAATATATCCCATTACTTCAAAATCTTGCACACAGAAAAATATGGAAAATGTTAGATACGTTTTAATCACATGGCTACGAGTTATCTATGTTAAGATGTTTATTAATCAGTTTAGTGAATTTCAATAAAGCGGATAAAAAAGCATTGACACTAGTTGTTCGACGTGAAAAAGAGTTAAGTAACGGTACTTATTCTGTTCTGAAGCAAAATATAGATACTGTAAAGAGCAAAGTACTTACCATTTTCAAATGCTTTCTGACAACGTGAAGCGGTGATCCCTATAGAAAGTACAAATGACGGTTAATGATATTAATCCATGAAATTTTCAAAATTCTATGCAATGTTAAATAAATTCTATGGATTTTACCTGATAAAAATGTTACTACTACATGTGCCACTATAAACAAACGTTTTATTTAGGTTAGAAAGCTATTGTAGTCGTAGGATTAGCAATACCATCACTGGTTACTCCGGTTGCTATAGTAACTTGTGTACACTGACAATAACCACCTTGACTGGGCTTCACACTAGACAACGTTTTCAGTGCGTTAACTAAGTTTCAATCAGGTTCCCGTCTTTCGCGCCGTTTCTGTGCGTTTGCAGCGACAATGCTGATCATGGCTGTCGTCAAAGTTCGAATAAGAATGATCCCTCATAATATTTATCAGCAAGTTCAATAGACAAACCTTCATTCTACCGCGAGGTACAATTGAGAATTCCATAATATTAACTTGTTTAAAACAATTGATTATCTAACAATCGTATTCGAGCGGCATATTATAAACGTTATAGTCGACATATTTTTCTTAAGTTGTTTTCCCATCATAATATCTCAATAGAAATAAAAAATATAAGACCAATCCATTGTTTCCTTTAGGTGCTTCATATAAAGCTTCGGTTACGTTAGCATTCTACATCGTATTCTAATCTGGTTATTACTCGACAGTATTATTTTGATGCATGCGGCGAGGTGTAGCTATACTAATGTAGCAATGACTTTAGCATAATTGTTTCTGCATCTCGCTCAGTTATGTTTACGCACATAATGACATACGCGAACCGAGTGCAAATTCTCAGTCACATGCACTAATTGCTTCACAAGCAGCCGAACTGTTAAAGTACGTTAAAATCCATTCGTATGCTGGCGTGGTAACTTAGTGGGGCGATACATTTTCATGAGCGTGCTTTGATTAACTGAACGGAAAACCTTACTGTACTTACAGAGCACCAATATCGCTAGCGTTCTCAGGGGCATGTTGAATTGAATTAATTGAAGGATGAGTGCGTAAGACCTTTTTATACCAAAGCAGGGCTGTTGGTTTAGCTCAGTATTAATCCCTATCGGGTTGGTGCACCTGTTCCCTCGTGTAAGAACTCATGCAGTGTTATTGTTCAACCAATTCATTCAATTACAGCGCTCCTACCACCAAACCGAAAGTGGAAGAAAACGTGAATGAACTCAATATGCACACGTCCTGAAGATCCCAGTTGGTCACATTTTCCAGATATGGGGCACAACACTACAAAAAATTATCGGAACCATAAGCTCAATGTTTGAGCTTCCCCTAAGTTGCTCAACTTACTGGGAGCCGGTTAGGCGACGTGCACCAAACGGCGCTCTGCATGAACCATTGTCTACGGAAAGAAAGTGAAGGTGACCAACAGCGAACCTTATTGTGACATGACATGGATATTTTCTAGCTTGTTAGCTAGTGTGAAGGAAAACTTTGAAGCAGCCGAAATAGGTTTCTAACTATGGGTTATACTAAAAAATTATCCTTACTAATTGCTACGTATTTCTCATCCATTAAAGAATTGAACAATGAACAATGAATTTATACGGGTTAAGAAGCGTTGCTTTACAAGTCCCGTTGGATAGTTGGTGGGGATATCAACATAACAATTATGATGAAAAGGATAGTAAAATAGTTAATACCTTAAATACGAAAATAAGGACTTATCGTTTGCTTCGCTGCAGTCCTGCGATCCACTTAGATTCACAACACCCACAGTTAACAACAAATAATTCCAGGGTAAACTCCAGGTGTAGGATGGAGACATAGTGTTAAGTAACAAAGTGTAAGTGGATGAGTGCATCGTCCAACCGTCTTTTAAATATTGTTAGTGTCGGTGCAGAGACGACCGATTCCGGAAAGCATTCCACGGGTGACAGACACGAATGGAAAAGACATTTCTGCGGCACTCCAGACGACTGTATTGTTCTGCGACTTTTAATGAGTGGCCCCTCAGGTTTGTATTACTGCTGAGTTTCAGTAAAGGGCGGCACACAAGATGTGGGTCTCGCAGAATCAAGTATGCCATAATCAGGTCGCCTCGTAGTCTGCGATAGCTTCCACTGAACAATCCAAATCGTCGCAGCCTCTCCTGGTAGGAAAGATTGCGCATTCCAATTACGTTCTTAGATGCCCGGCGTTGTGGCTGCTCCAGTGCATTAAGGTCGTGTTTCAGCCATGGATGCCAGGCTTGAATTGCATATTCGACTTGGGGGCGAACATACGCACTGAGCATTTGTCGAAATATGGAGCTGTTTATTTGTCCAAACGCCCGCCTCAACAGCCCGACGTGTTGGTTCCCGGTCTTCGAGGCCTTTTCGGATTGCTTGGAGCAACCCAAGTCATCTTGAACCAGGACACTCAAGTCACGTTCGAGATTTGATTGTTGCAGTACATCCGTTCCGAGTCGTTATGAGTAGCTGCTATGATATCGGATGGAAAGCACCTTGCATTTACTGACGTTGAAATGCAATAAGTTTTGGGTCGACCATTGATGGCTGGCGGCATCCGGTTTCGGATTTGCCTGTCACTGTGGCCAGACACAGGAAGCCTGCGCCTACACAAAGACCATGGGTGGCTTGCGCTGCACCACCCACAGCTCCAACCACACACCCCATATCCAGTGTAAACCCGAAGGAATAAAACCGGGAGGCATGTGGATGGGAGCCACGTTTCATCAACGGAGCCGACCCACACTCCTTCACAGCCAAACACAAGCACGTTGTATTTGGGGAATCAACCGCACACAAGGCGGTGGCTGGACCGTAGTCCGCTCCACACTGAGTACATGGAACCAGTCTTCGAGCGTAGCACGGCCACAAGGTCCGTGCACCCCGTCCCCTCTAGCAACGACCAACTGTCTCCCGGAGCCAGTACGAACGAGGTAGTGGGTAATAGACAGGTAGGCATCTTGTCAACATGTACATCAAGCGCAGTCACACCGGGGATATCAAGCAACAGCCATGCACTTTAAACGATAAGCTGAAATAAACTAAATCCAATAATGCAAATAGATACGGTGGCATAACTCTTCCCTAAATTACCATATGAATTTGGTTAGCAACGAATACACGATAAGTAAGAAATGTCCACAAGTTACTTAAAAATGCTACAAACACAACAAAATTGCCGAAGGTTTGCACAGTTAGCATAAGTAACTTGGCCAGTGAATAGGAAATTATTCAGGTAGGCAGAAAAAACAAATAAAGTGGAATGAATTTTATGCAGCCTAAAAAGACCTGATACATCGTATCTAAATTAATCTGAAGCACATGTTGGTCGGTGTTCGCCTGGATCCTGCGCCAGATCTTGATATCTTCGGCAAACATTAGGAAGTTTGAAGCGATTCCCTGTGCAAGGTCATTAATAAACCCCAAAAGCAAACGTGGACCTAAAACCGAGCCTTGCTGCAAACCACACTCGACTTGTATGGGATCCGATAAAGAACTCTAACCTCTGAGCACTAATTGAAATAGAAAGTTGGCGATCCAGATTAAAAGAGGGTCACCGATCCCGTAATGCTGCAGCTTGGATAGTATTATCCGATGGTATAGACGATCGAAAGCCTTGGAAAAATCCTGGTAGATCACATCAACACCTTCTTCAGCGTCGGCTGCCTCGGTCCAACTACTACGTGCAATTAGTAAATTCGTTGTACATGACCGCTGTCGACGGAAACCGTGCTGTTCAGAGGTGATGATTTTGCAGTTTGCCAGATAGCACACCACTGCATTGGCAACTGTGGATTCCATGACCTTGGAGAGTATAAGAAGAAGGGTTACTGGACGGTAGTTGGAGGGATCAGTTCTGCTTCCCCCTTTGTGAATCGGGCTTATTATTCCAAGCATCCACATGGCGGCAACTTGGTTCTGGTCTAAGCAGTGCTGGAAAAACTGAGCTAAAGGTCCTGCCAGTTTGCTTGCTGCTGCTCCCAATGCCTCTGGACGAATCGTGTCGACACCCGGCGAGCTGTGTTTGCGTAGAGAAGTCAGCTTTTGCAATACAGCCTCTGCGGTAAAATTGATGTGGGTTAGTCCTGGTGAGCAGAATACAAAGCTTGGTAGATCGCTTGGCTGCAAAACTCTTTGAAACGTGGGGGAGTACTGCATCTGCATCGCGTTTGCAGCTTCCAAATATGTTCCTACGAGATTCATCCTTTGCAAAATTTTACTTTTCAGCTGACGCACAACCCATTACCATTGACATTGCGCACACACACTAGTCTTTGTGACGTACATTCAGTTATCCCTTCATCATGCACACGTCCAAAGAACACTTGACAGATGGATCATGAGTGTTTCTCTACTCGAACATCCTGCATGCTAGGATCAGTATCAGGCTCGTTAAACTTCAACGTGTAGAGATAGCAGGCATTCAGCTTCGGGGTCTCTGGGACATTAGCCTGCGGGCGCAGCTTATCACAACGGTTAGTTGCTGATGGGTGTTTATTTTGAAGCACATTCGCCACCTACTTATAAGCATAACTTATGTGACCAAACACCTGGAAATCCTGGGTGACTGAGGTACGACCCTATATACCCTCAATAAACAAGGAAAAATGCTATGCGGTATCCAGAAGCAGAAAAAGGATTGAAGGGCCGGAAAATTGACGCGCCTCATACTAGGCACCAGAGGGGGGTTGAACTTCCTTCATTAGACATGAGCGCGCGCACGATGTCCATTACTAACGAGACGCTGATTACCTCTGAATACGTGTCCAACACCTGACTTTACAAGTAGTCTCCAATAAACAGTACTAATAGTAGGCAATCTTGAAATGTCGCATGACAACCACAGAACGGTCCAGTTATGCAGTTCCAAAATGATACCTAAACTCCTGGACGCATTTAAACCCGCAGCATGTAGATTATTAGAGATTAATCTGTATTGATTCACTTAAGTCCAGTCTCACACAATTTGGTCCAAAGAATAACTTGTTCTGAATAACTCATTCCTAATACAAGAGGCAACAAAGTGAAACGTCGCAGTGCTGTTTGTTGGATAGTGGAAAATTTTATGAATCTCGAAACCTTTTCCTCGGTACAGCTACGTAAACTGCCACAGTTAAATGTCTATCAACACAGCAATTTGGCAGCTTGAAGAATTGACCTAATTTGTGGGCAAATATAAGTACAGGTGATTTGACAGAAGGGTTGCTTTTTGTAATTGATGCTTGTCATCAAAAATTACGGGTAGAATTTTACATCCGGTGTCACAAACAAAGAACCATCACTGTCCGGGTGTTTTTAAATCCTTCAGGTCAAACTACCTCTTACGTTTGATAGACACCGTGTGAGGACACCGCTTAAAATTTTCACACTACTGGTGGAAGTCAAGTTTACTCTATGTTGACATTTTTGAAGAGTTTAACGCTGATTTACGTAGAATTTTCATTGGTATAAATAGCACGATGGTTAGCCGCTAACCACTACCCACCGAAATGGTTGACAATGGACAATGAACAATGGTTTATTACGGGTAAAAAGCATCGCTTAACAAGTCCCGTGGGATGGAAATTATTGCGAAAATAAATTGCATAATAAAGTGAAAAGCTTTGTGGTTGACTCACCACAAAATTATGTGGAGTAGCGGAGATGTTCGCATATTAAACGTATAAATCCATAAATCCAATGGTTAGGCGTTTGGCAAGACACTGTTTGATTGCGTTTTTAGCCCCCGGTTAACAAGTCATAAAATGAAATGTAAGTGAGACAATGCATCGTCAACACGTTTTTTAAATATCGCCAGATTGGGAGCAGAGACGACATAATTAGGGAGGGCATTCCAAGGCTCACACACGCGGAGAGAAAAGAAATTTCTACGGCATTCAAGCCGGCTATAATGAGCTGTCAGTTTCAGAGGGTGACCTCTTAGTTTAGTGTTGTGGTTCAATTCCAGCAGCGAACGGCAAATGTGGTTTGGGTTCTTCAGAATCTGGTAAACCATTATGAGATCCCCCCGCAAAAGCCGATATCGACTGCTGTACATTCTTAGAGATTTCAGTCTAAGCTGATAGGGCAGATGAAAGAGGCCCCTGACGTTCTTGGTTGCTGGTCGTTGAGGAGTCTCGAGAGCAACGAGATCCTGTTTCGGCCACGGCTGCCACGCTGTAGATGGGTAGCAGTCCCGTTTCTTTTATTTGGCCAGTGAGTCATTTACCATATTGGATAAACATAATTGCTATGGAAGACCTGATGGGAAAAGTCAGGAAACATGAACAAACTTTTGGCAAAGAGCATGAAACGAGACCAACAAGCACAGGATTTACATGTAGTTCAGCTGACTGCTCTAATTTCATACAAGTTTGTCCAACTTCACTTGCACACTTTAGGGCCTATGCGATTAAGGCAGTAAGAATTTGTACCAGTTTCTGATGGCTCCATCTCAAGAGGTAAAGATTTTCCTAAGATATAGCACCTACCAAATGGTCTATACTGCACTCAGTGTTTTTCACTCATCAAGAATGCTGTGCGCTGAACTAGCTTATTGTGTTAGGTAGCTTGTATGAAAATTGCCTGAAAATCAAGGCTGGTCTGCCTCATTTCCGCTTCCCCTGTCATTATGTAAGCTTAGGGAAATCAAAGTCCCGCTTTCTCAAGTGTTGGTTCGAACTACACGTTTAAGACCTGGAGGATCGCTTTATGCAGATGTCTAACACTTCTTATTAATCAACGGCTAATTTTTCCGCTGCGTCGGCTTCACACGCAAATTCAAATGTTGCTTTGTTCTAAGACGGCGCTTTGACGGCCAGATATATATTTCTATAGAATAGAACATTGTAGTAGACAGTCTGATACTTTGCTAGCATATTCCGTATCTAGTACTTCTTCTGAGCAGTGGACTATATACTTAGGTACATTTTATGAACATGAATATGGTATATATCAGTCGTATTTTATTAAATACACTTTAAAGTTCACCCTAATATTGGCTGTGCAGATACCGCGATTCATGGATCCAATCACAATTGTTAGCTATTGCCTTAAAGGCGAGGTTTCACGAACTAAGCTTTAAAAATCTTCGAGAATAACCTGTGCGGCTCATAACAGTTTAGCAATTTGCTACAGAAACAAGAACATACCAAATCCACCTAACATATAAATGCAAGTTTTATGCTTGCGATCTAAATTGTAGCAACCCTTTAGGCAACTATCAAGCGTGGATCTGTCTCACACATTTACCATTGCATCATGACAATTATGACAATAATTGCAGTAAAATTTTCCAGCGGAAAATGTCATAAGCAAAGCCGGCAATCCGTAGCAAATTCACTAATATAGAAGTAGCACAAAGGATCATTTGAAGTGCATGAATCGTGTGGATGTTGAAGTTGAAGAACAAGCATTTAGTCAGATGAAGCAAGGGCATTATTTCTCTTGCGCCTTACATTTGAAAACAAGTTTTATAATGAATAAACCAACTACACATTTTCAATGTACGAATGAATAATATTTGGACACTGCTAAAGACGGGAAATGCCGCTGTGGCAAGGATGTGCGGTTTCAACAGATTCGGACGCACGGATAACCCCCAGTGACATTTTCCATTGGCTACTGATAGCCATTCAGCATAAGGGAGTAGTCTAGTCCCTTCTCGAGTGGAAATTGTATAGGTAACTTTGAAGAGTGGTAAACAGCGGAATACAGAATTTTTCTTTTTTCTTTCATTATGCATAAAATGCAAAGCCTCCAACGGTATTCATAATTCTGGCGATAAAATATATTTACATGAATCTAAGTAGCAGTTTAACAAGGAAACTTTAACGCAATGTTGATAGCAGGGAAATGTCTCTTTCTACTCTTAATGGCCAGCAAAGAACCACAGCGAAGAGAAACAATGCGGATGGGCACTTTATCCAGTTTGGAATTATCAAGATATCAGAAGCGACGCTATTAATGTGAGCACAGCTTTCTACGAGTGTAATATAACGCAAATGTTGAAATAGAATCAAAATCATTATACGGGAGTTTTTTGATTAAGCTGTTCTGACCAGGTCCTATGGATGGCACCTTTCCAGACGCGGTTGAGGGTTTGCAGGATAGCTCCAAATAAGGAAAAGCGCTAGTTTTTACTTCCAAAAGTTTGCTAGGCCTGTCTTAAAGTTGATTCTGATGATGTTAATATAGGATTTTTAAGTGCTCTTTTTAATTTACCCTCAAGGTCTTTAACGACGTCCTAAAGATTGTAAGTGCAAGTTTTCGTACTACTACGATTTGCAGCTAACGACATTTTCACTACCTTTGGATGCGTTTTCCGGAAAGCATATTCCACGAAACTGTCCCAGTCGTGCGTATTTGAACGCGAGCTATTAGTATGCTTCCATTCTTCTATCTCTTGCTAAACTGACTGACCGAATGGTAATAATTCCAATATCCTCATTTGCTAGGGAGAGAGAAACATCTCGTATATTACATCATATGTAGATAACGCCCGCATAGAAAAGAATGCGACTGGATATCTTCACCTAGTAAAGGAACGAACTAGATTAACGCTGTGCGATTCGGTTTCCAATAGGTACATTGATTTCTAGATGCGGCTTGAACGAATTGATCCCATTCCCAGCTAGAAACCTACTATCCTTTACCTCCAACAATGTTCGACGCGACCTGAATCGTACCGGACAACGCTACTGTTATCGATGGCCTAGTATATCATGATATCCTTTTAGCCATGGTGACTAACCATCTTTCCCTTCATATAAGTTGCTCTCATGTAAATCAGAGAAAGAGATAAAATTTTCTATCAATGAAAGTAAAAGCTTTGCAATACAACGTTGCTATAAACGACTTTGGTGTCTAGGCCAGTTCCAAGTACAAACGTCGACCAAGAACTACCTTGGCGTCCATTTAATTTTATTCTTCTATATAAATAGAACAGCAGTATAGGAACATGGTAAAGAAACATTAGAAAATGTGAGAATTTGAGCAGTAAACTACATTGTGTTAATTTGGAAGACGTGCTATTAGGACTGCTACAACCTGTTATATAAAATTAGGTGAATCTATAATTAACCAGAAGAATTATATAAGATTACTCGTCGTTTAGACAAACCTACTGGGTAGCATCTTTGCATGGCGCACATCGTTAAGCGGCTGAACGATTTTATGCTTTTCAGGGGATTCAGCTCAACAAGAAGGTAAAATATTTTTGGTGGTGTACAAAAATTCCGATACAGTAAGGTTAACGGGTGTAAATTAAGCAGGCATTTAATTAATGGACTTCGTTTAAAATACTCCTTGAGTGAAGAGCTTGCCGTTGGCACTTTACTTTTAGTTCGGGATCCTTATTTAACATGACCCGAACTATTCCGTCACTTGTATGGTATCTGATTCAGAAAAATATTACGTTCTGCTTGCTCGCCCCAGCGAAATTGTATTGATTAGATAGGGATAGCTGGAATCCAAATTCAACTCCAGACGATCGAGCAAACAGCAATATGCTCTACCACTAAATCATCAACTCGTGGCGCAAGTCGCTTGTTTCATCGGTTAGTGACTAGTTTGAAGCATTCTTATTGTTTTAATGGTTGTGTCTTGGAATACTCGCTCTGTGTCTGGAATGTGATCCACAAACTCAGTTGGGGCTGCGGCTTATTTAAAGCATACCATTGCCATTTACTCCACTGCTTTTATTCATTGTGTGATTTAAATTCGACCAGCAGTTCCAATGGGGCACGCGATTATTTGGGATGAACTTTCGGCAGACCTGTCACGGTCTTAAGTGTGACTCTGTGCTTTCGTGGTAAAACACTTGGTTGGTAGCCCCAGAGTTCTGAATTCAAGTCACGGGGCTAGAGTTTCTACCTAATCAGTGCAAACAAATATGAAACCTACATCCATTTGAAGAAGACTGCTTAAGTATGTCATTGCTGATGATGATGGTGTGTTAATGAACAATAGCGCAAATGCTGTAAAATCACATTTAACATATTTGAGGTTTAGTGTGTAGAACATTCGTCACTTAAATTCGGCTAGCATCTTTACGGAAGCGTCTGATTCAAGTAATGTTGAATTCAGAAGGATTATGTGTGCAATATAAACCTACACAACCCATTTGTATTCAAATGCCTCCAGCAATCTCGCAATCGCAGTCGGTTCTTAGCCTATTCCGTGATTTCGAAATTTTTGCGGTTTTTTGCAACTGTATTGTTCTTCCAGTTTGAAGGAGTGACATCTCAGTTTTGTGGTCAATGTTGATCTCAAGCAAACGGCCACCCTCTTAATCTCGAACTCACTGCAATTGATATGTTGTTAGTTAGGTAAACTATTCAACGAACAGGAGGAGTATTTGCTCGGTGCATATCAATTATCTATGCAGAAGATGGCGCAACATATCTGATTTGTTGTAAAGCATTACCTAAAGAATACTACAAGTATCTAGTGATCGTTGGTCATGGTTATGCCAATTTACATAAGGCACGTCACTGCTTGATCCGCATAGAAATGTACGAGGGACGTTCAATAAACATTTATTCCTGGACGATGACCAGTGCACCAAGTACAACGAAACTTGCCTTAGTATAATTCGCTCTTCACGTAAGTACCACCCAGGTTTACATATTGCTCGCCTTGTTATATTCAACTGATTGGACGACGTTTGTATAAGTAGTCAGCTTAAGCTAAGAGGTAAAACATGACTCCATTAACAAGTGTCGCTTCGACAGAAATATGATTTTTCTTCAGAAATTTCCTCATAGTTGGAAAAAGGAAAAAATTTACTTGGTGTCATCTTAAAAGAGTATTGAAAATGAGGAAGGGTATCTTAGGCAAATGATCTCGTTTCTGCTTAGGCCACTTTGTGTTACGATTAGCAGCTTTGTCATGGACGAGCAAATAACATTGAGTAGAAAACTGTCTCCCTAGATTTTCATTCATTATTAATGAAAGAATAAAGTATTGCAGATTCTATTAATACTGTCACTTTTTTCCTGCAAGCTTGACCTTATTGCTTAACGCTTGGATAGGTGCCTTCTTTGGAGGCGGTGCAACAACATGTTTAAATTGCTTTTCCTGGGCTTTGTTTGCCGGAACAAAGTGATGAACCCACGTTTCATCTTTAGTACTTTGTTTGCAGAACAAATCGCATCGGTTTTTCTAAATCAAAACCGGACTTTCTGTGAAGCACTGGCGTTTTCTTGCTTCTGAAATAATTTGAGCAGCCAGTGAACTTTTAGAGTGGACAACTGCAAACTTAAATGATTATGATGAAGATAGCAGCCTTCGAACCCGGGTTCGATGATCTATAGAAATATTCCTTAAGGTAGCATGGAATTGTGGCCGTTGATTACGATAAGTTCGGTTGTTCAATAATGTCCGCAGTTCGAGACCCCGGAACCATTAGAGAACAAGTATTGGATCGCAAGATGAAATTTCACTCCGCGCAACTCTGTCGAAATGAGACAGCGTTATCAAAATGTTATCTGCCTCAGCTTACATCTGTGTTCTTATTTCCTTATATTACCCAGATAACACAGCTAAGGCAGTGAAGATTCATAGCTAGTTACCGTGCTAAATTAATCCTAACTTTTTATTGCCTTTCATACATAAGTAAAACTGCATACAGTACAGATAAATTGACCTAGATTAGTTTAGACTATTTTGTAAAACTCCTCTGAATTTAATTAAGGTTTCCAATTGCTGCAACCATTTTCACCTTGTTGCCTTTTCCAAAAACCCGCTGCCTTCACAGTATCCCTGATCCACAAGGGAAAATTACCGAGAACATTTGTGTTTTGAAAAGAAACGAGAACAAATGCCTCAAATAATTATCCAAAACGTATCTTTTCCATCCCTGCTTACCCACCAATCGTTGACACTCGTGCATGCGTGAGCACGTTGCACACATAAATACTATCGGTTCTGTGTGCACATAGTTTCTCACTAGCGAGAGAAATAAAGATAATTATTATTAGTTACGGCCTGTTCAACTTCTAGGCATTCACAGCCGATACTCGTTCTACCTAACTGGTACCATCCCGATGTTTAGAGCAATGAGTTACGGAATGTGATAACGAACGTCACGACTATGTTTTTATGTGTGCAATAGCACCTCACACTGCCCAGTCTCTTGTACGTTTCTGCAATGAAAAGACCAAACAACAAACTTAAAAAAACCAAAGTCGACAATTAACTATAGAACCAAAAGCACTTTAGCCCGTATAATTGTTATTAACCACACTGTTAACTTTCTACTTACAGATCCTAATCCTGCCTGAGTCCCATGAAACGCCCACTGCAGGCGAGTCCACTTTCGGAAAAACGGACTTCGGGTCTATCACTGGATGTGCGCTTGCTGTCTAACCGAGTCCAGGTGTGATGGATTTCTACTTAAGCTCGATTACATTCGTTGTTCGGCGTAACCGATGTATTTTTCACGTTCCAAAGACCAGGATGCGGCATCAAAATAGTTGGCCAGTGGATTCCAGACAAAATGAAGACTTTGTGTAAAATCGTGTACACAGCAGTCCCAATTTGCGGCCATGAATCTCTTCAAACGGTGCTCTGATAGAATAGCACAAAAAGAAAGAGGGGCATTTGGATTTTGGCATTAACACTACCCTAGCTTTTCACTACGTTTGCGTACCTTAGTATTGGTATTAGTTGATGTCGACTTTACAACAGAACTATGGATGAAGCAGTTTGCTCTGTGCACCTATTGCTAACTTTGCATAACTATTATTCTCTTGAGTGTCGTCTAACTAGTTACCACAGATCCGGTAATATCAATGACCAGATAGCTTTGTTGCTGTCTCGACGGGAGCAGCGTTCATTCTATTTAGAAAGAGGAATTACCACCATGTTCGGGCGTAAGGTATCGATCACACTCTAACAACAAGCACTGCTGTTAACTATTTTCTGAATTTTGTTCAGTGCGTTGCTCATTTAGACTTCATCAGTTTGGTCATCGAAATAGTACAAAATAGAACCGCGGAAACTTTCATAATTTTCATAAATTTCGTAAATTTTCATAAACACTGTTCGCAGAGCACTAACGATTGGTTTCTAATAGGAAGCTGAACTGAACCACATATTGCCGCCATCTAGGCCGGCTAATGCCACCGTAGTCACAATGCAACGTACTATGCTTGATCCTCTTACTCCGTTCGCATTGGGGAGATGCTTTTAACCATTTGCATTAATTAGTTGAAAAGTAAAAAAGAATGTGACTTTCAATAAGGATGCTTCTTGCTACCTCACACTGTGCTTCGTACTGTTGCACACACTGCACTGTCCGATCCATGGTTTTGTCAGATATTATTTAATGCTTTCGTAATAATGTGTATTTATGTTGCTCCATCATTGGTGCTATGGGCAAAACGGCTGATCAACATTATTTCGAAGAATGCAGTCTGGTAGACGGGTGTAAGACAATAGGCCTACGCAAATCCGCGCTACCGCTGGCGTTATTAGCCTCTGATATATAACAAAGTGTGCGCGGATTATACCACAGCCAGGTACCAATGCATTGGGTGTTATCATCCTTTGTCCTACGGAGATAGGCAGAATATATAAAGCCATTTATATGGACTCGATGCAAATTATCTTCTATTGGTATATAACACATCGTAAAGGACCGTTATAACCGCGACCAATAACCGGACGAAAAATATTTTGTCAATTAAAGTGATAGGATTGTGTTAGCCACGAAAGCGATCTGAAATTTCACATATGTTATATTCAGGTCTCACGTTGTTATGGTATAGGAAATTAATCAAATCGCAACGCTTATTTAATGGTTTTACTTGACGCTAGTTGCAGAATCGGTTTGCGATGCAGATATTTATAAGAGGTCCGTTTTCATCTATGAAACAACAGCAAGGAGCAATCAACCTTTTCAATATAGGAAAAAGATTGCTTGTACCAATTTTACACTCAAAACCTATGAAAGCCACTAGCACATGACAGAGAAAGCGACATTTTTAACGACAGTACTACTTTCCAGTAGAATACTAAAGGTGTTTTCTTCATAACCTTAGCACTACATACTTTGAAAAGGCAGCGTATTGCTGCTTAAGCGCTGCATGTCAGAAAATTTCTGCAGGATATCTCATCCCCCGAGAAATCTTAACCTTCACTAAGTAGCTACATTGAAGTAACGGGAAATGCGTGGTAGATTCCCGTGTTGAACACACGCAAGACAAGCAGCATTTATCACTTTCAGGATATTATCCAATGCAATGTCTGTGATTGAGGCCCACAAAATAAACATAAAATCACGCAAAGACGTAAACAGCGAAGTTTGACCGCATGGAAGCCAGAAAACATATTTTTTGGTGTCCATATAAATCTTTGTCGGAAAGATGTTCGGATTAACACCTGTCACTCAGGTCAGTTGAGGAATTATGAACATCACGCAATAAAACAGAAGCCGGCAGCTGTTCAGAAGGTTTTCACTGACAAAAGTCTTTGCACGGTTGTTATTTCACTTCCATGGAATTCGGATCCATATAATGAAAAACGAAAGAACTGCATGCTACAAGTAGCAGCATTTCTATTTGCTTATTACATAATGCTAGAATGAAAGATACACGGAAAACTACCCGGACATGTAACTTACTAACCTCGGGGAAAATATTCTCCTAGTATTGACAAGATCTACTCAAAGACAAATGGAATACCAACACGCCGTAGCAGTATGTCTTGCAGTCTTTTTCCGTATCTAATTGCATCTTATTCCCATCAGACTTAAAAAATGGAATCATTACTCCGGTAAACACAAAGTAAACGATCGTGTCCTATCAAAAACCAACCATATACTGCCGTTTTTGTTTCACTAAGAGTGTAAACTTCGTTTAGCTCAGATGAACTGGTGCGATATTGCGAGAATCTTCAATTAATTTCGCATCTCCAACATATTTTTAGATGCAGATGGTGACCTGGTCTCACCAATCTGCCTTTCGTTCGGGACTTATGGCTCATGTCTGTTGATGAAGTCGTCCTACTTGATACGTTTTACCCAGACGTTTTCATCTATTCACATAGACATTCATGCAATTCTGCTCCTAATGCTTGGGACCTACAATCTCACAAATCGGCCACTTATCTGATTTAATGATAAAATACGGGACAGAAGGAACAACTTAAAATTCGGTGACATCCACTCCGAAAGCCTGCAAGTCTCCAATGGTTTGTCGCAAGGATCTGTCCTTGGCATGCTACAGTCTATACTCCCAGCGTCTATACTCCCAACAAACAATCAAACCCAAATGCTAAAATTTGCATATGATGCCAAAATCTTGATACCTAGTCACTCAAAATCTCATCAATTTTGTCGCCTAATATATCTCGACCGGATTTAGGACAGAGTTAGAATATACAAACTCACCATGAACTCCACAAATGGTCGCATGCTGTCGCTGAGAAGCAGACATAACTACTTATTAGTTAGAACAATACGTTCTACATTTGACTAGTGAAAAGCACCTGAGTATCATCATTCATGGAACCTTGGCAATTTTACTAATAGAACTTAAGTCTTTTGAGGTGGGCTTGCGGCACATTTAAACGGTGACTAGTACCCCTGTTGATTAGTTTGTGCATTCGTCGCTACGTTGTGTATGCGATTAAAACATACTGCTCATGGTTACAACGAGACAATCGGCTCTTGCAGCCTGCACAGAGAGGAGACACCATGGCGAACTTGGTCTGTCCGGCCTCAATTTCGGACCGTGCATTAGCTTTATCGATATACCAGTGGTTTTGCGGAGAACTTATTATCACATACATGCTGCTAACAGAAAGCGAGCACTTATGTAAAGCACCGTTGTCTCTAATCCTTCACAAATTATGCCGAGAAATCGACCTAAACCAACAACTCAACACTTCTTTGGTGGCATGAACTTGTTACTCCTTTAGGATATGATCACACTGGAATGCATTGCCAAGATATTTGATAGACACAACAAGCTTCGCGACAGTTGAGAAACTGTTCGGCTTGCATCCAAGTGGGAAACGGTGAAAAATGTAAAGTTAGTGCTATATCCAGATAATGATAATTTACTTCCCAATCAGGAACAACGGCTCAGGGGAGACAAAGCCGCATATCAGCAATACATCGAAAAACGTATTCAGTACTAACCACAAACTGCTGTGCAAGTATGTCAATGGACTACGAAAAGTGATGCAAGGAATTTCTCCACGCAGGACGGTCGGTGGACCAAGAACAGCGGCTATAGATTTAGCAAACGCGTTGCGGATGCAGCATGTCCACACGTTCCGGAGGGTCTTGCCACTGAACGTTCTTTCAGCCTTTGTCGTCACGCAGCCAGAACTAACCCAGATCACTTTTACCGCGGTGTGCTTTTCTCTGCTGCTGACGTCTGTACATAAACACAGCTACCCAGATGTTGACTGCATTAGTCCAGAGGTACTAGAAGCAGCAACAAGCCAACCGGCAGGACCTTTGGCTTAGTTTTTCAGCGCTGCTTAGAGCAGAATCAGTTGTTGCTACGTGGAAGCTTGGGATAATAACCCCAATTCACGAAATTGGAAGCGGAACTAAGCCCTCAAACTACCACCCAGTATCCTCTTCCATATACTTTCTAAGGTCATAAAATCAATCGTTGCCGACACACTTGTGTGTTACCTGGAAAACTGCAATATCTTCCAGCCTGAGCAGCATGGCTTCTGTTGACAGCGGTCATGCACAACCAATCTACTAATGGCAGGCAGTAATTGGACCGAATCAATTGACGCTGGAGAAGGCGTTGATATGAACCGCGTGTATTTTCGAAGGCTTTCATCGACTTGACCATCGGATATTACTTTCCATGCTCCAGCATTGCGAGGTCGGTGAACCTGTTTTAATTTGGATGGCCAACTTTATACTTCAACGGCAATTAGTGGTCAGAGTTCAGAACTCTTTATCGGACTCCATACAAGTCGAGTGTGATCTGCCGCAAGGCTCAGTTCTAGGTTCATGTTCATTTTTGGTGTTTATTAGTGATCTTACACAGGCAATCGCTTCCAACTTTTCAGCGATATGCAGCTTTTGCGCAGTTTTCGGGGGTGGGGTGTGGTAATGCTGATCAACCTTTGCTTCAGAGTGACCTAGACACGGTACACTCATGGTCAAAGCAAAGTATGCTGCATTGCGACTAGAGTAAATACAACGTACTCCCCATTCGACATCAGATCTATTACTCATACCAAATCGGAAAGAATGAACTGTAACCATCAGCTGTCAAATCTAACTTGGGTGTCCTGGTTCGACTTGAGTTGCTCCACGCAATCCGAAAAGGCTACGAAGTCTGAAAACCAACATGATGGGCTGTTGAGACGGGCATTCGGACAATTAGATGGCTCTATATTTTGACAAATGTTCAGTACGTATGTTCTCCTCCATGTTGAATGCCCACTTCAGACCTGGCATCCTTGGTTAAAACATGACATTCAAGTACTGGAGCAACCACAACGTTGGCATCTAAGAACTTATTTGAAACGCGCATTCTTTCATAAGAAGAGAGACTGAAAGTATTGGGGATATTCAGCGGGCGATATTTCAGATTACGAGAAGACCTAAGAATGGCATACTTAATTATACACGATCCACATCATGCATGTCTCATCTTACTGCAACCAAGCAGGAATACAACCCTGAGGCGTCACTCATTGAAATTCGCATAACAGTTTGGCCGTCTGGATTGCCGAGGAAATGCATTTTCCATTCTTGTCTGTCACCCGTGGGATGCTCTACCAGATCGGTTGCCTCTGCACTTATAGTAACAGTATTTAAAAGCCGTTTGGGTGGTGCACTCATCCACTTACACTTCGTTGCTTTGTTCTACTCCTGGAGTGTGACTTGCATTTATTCCTTATTAACTGTGCGTGGTGCGCATCCATGCAGATTACAATACTAAAAGGGAGCAAAGGATAAGTCCCTCATTTCACATATAAACTACTGTTTTATTATTATTATTACGCTTAGCATGGTCATCATTATTTTGATTTCCCAACCAACTATCTAACGGGATTGTAAAGCAGCGTTTCTTAACCCGTTTAAATTTATTGTTAATTTTTATAGCTTACTGATCTGATTTCTGTTCGCTTTCACCACACTTCAATTCCTGTACAGCTTTTTATCTCATGATACACAGTTCAGTTATTGGACTGTAAAATTAATAAATTAGACACCGCTTAGCAGATGAATCTAACCATCTTTAAAATTATTAGCTCATTTGTCTCGAACGTACCACGATTTGTTAGCATCGCTTATTTGTGTGAAAAAGTTTTTACTTGTAGCTAAGCCAGGAAACAAACAGAAAGAAAGCTTAATTATTTTATGCAGACTTCGCGTTCATCGAAGCACTAGGTAGTTGCAGCGTCTGGTTGGACCCGATAGTTGCAGTAGAGTTTTGAGGATCTCGATCGTTCGCTTCGGTATCAGTGCTTGACACAAATTTCTTACTTAACGCACCGTCAATAACTCAGTGTAACTAGTTTCGGTCTGTTATTACATCTGTTTTCCTCATAAATATGCATCGCCTGTGAGTCCAGACGCAGCTAATCCGACGTGTAATCTTCCTACCTCTTATGGGCTTTAAATCAAACTGTGTCAGTTTTGGTCTATTTTCATGCTTAACGAATAAGTATTTAAGTTCTTCAATCAATGAGAGAAACAATGCATGGGCCTCATTATTCACTGCTAAAATTCAGAAGCTATCTGATAACTCGTGCATTTTAATATGTAGACAATAATCTCTTCATTAACAATTAATAGCGGACTGCGGGATTTAACTTGGCTGACGTCACTTACAAACTATGAGTTCAAACAAAATTTGTGTTATAACATTCACACGTACTGTTCCACATTTGCCATTTGCTGAAACTTAGCCACAACACGCAGGTCAGGGGTAACTGCTTAAAGTTGAAGGAACAATATAGCCGTCTAGAGTGTCGACGGAATTACTTTTCCCTTCGGGTTTGCAAACCACGGAACGCACTCCCAGACTCAGTAGTATCCTCTCCTACCCTGGATGTTTTCAAAAAACGATTAGATGTTGCTCTCAGCTCCCAACATTTTGTTACCTAAGCTCCTCTGTTGTGGATTACTCCAAGCATGTTTTCAACAGGACTAATGTATCAAATGGACCTAAGTGAGCGACCATATTTTCTTTTCTCACTCCTTACCTCAACTATCACTGCGCCCCAGTGTCTTTCTTAATGTTTACGCGCGATATTTCTTTTTCATTTTACACTGATGTTAATTATCAAAGTATTCATCTCGGCAGACGTTCCATAGATGACCCAGCCATATTTTAATTGCATCATATTCACCGCTACCATCCTACGGGACGTATCAAGCACTTGCTTTTATCCCGTGAAAAATCATTGTTCATTGTTCATTGTTCATAAATTGCTGTTACTTCTATGGGGCAATTTACACATTCCTCAGAAGCATTTATTTAACACCGACCCGATACTTCAATTGCTAGGACTCTATTGAAGGTCACGAATTTGGCTAAGATGTGGAAAAATTTATAACAACGTTGCCATTATGTCAGGCTTTAAGCTATGCAAGTGACGTGAGATCAGCTAAACTCTATATCCAGCATAACCAAGAGTCCTGTTCGCCTATATGGGTAGTCAGCATGCTTCCATTATATGTTTCAAAGTTCGCATTTAACGTTGCCATCTGAGGTAAAACACTCGATAACTTGGCACTGGAAACGCATCAACGGAATCAAAACTGTTGAACCTGGATAGCTTGAGCGTACCAAAACATTTTTTTGTAGAAGAGAAGATAAACGGCTTTCGTGTATTGTAGTCATGAAGCAATACGTACAAAAGCTAGATTAGCTTGTAGGCTCGTTGTATGCGCTGAGTAGGGAAATTGTGATTTGCCGTTGTTGAATATTGCGGAGCACCTATGACTTGCATTCCCATAAAAAATACAGAAAGGACAGAATGGGATTGCGAAGAATACCGGTAATTGATTGTCAAGTGACTGTTTCTTTTAAATCTTCTGTTAATACAACTAATGGAAAATGCAAACTGAATATGTGTAATAACTATCTGGTGCTTAGGAAACAAAGATACATATGTGGGTGGTAACTAGTATATAATTTCCTGCAGACATCTCTACTAGTGCGCTAGCTGATTACGCGATAGTGTATACAATACCTTGGCGGGGAACAAGATGATCTCATTGATTTTGGAACCTCAGGATCGGTTGAAATAGAAGTTAGAAGTATGCTACGAGCTTGCTCGAAGATGTGTCCGAAGCCAGTTAACCATGTCTGCTTGGTACAAAACCCAACGCCAATTCACAAGATGAGCAGGCACGGCACAGTTAAGAGTGCTTGCTGCTGTGCACACAAAACCATGACCAGAGTCAACGCTCCAAATCTGAAAGACGTTCATAAGTCACGACCAAACAGTATGAAATGACATGAGTTTATATACGATAAGCACAGGAAAAGGAGCAGCAAATAACAATGTAACCCGAGTTGAGCGAGCGTTCGTCGATCGCAACCGTGGTGCATTTCGATTGAGAAATGAGCGGCAAATCGGCATAAATTTAGAGGCGAAAAACGATGTAAGCTAATTTTGCCTGGTGTAAAATTGTTTTTATTTGCTGTGATTCGGATAGTTAATAGTAAAATTGAGCGTAATAAAGTCTGACATCTTGACAGAAAACAGTTTCATCGATGAGTTACGTTGTCAGTAAGCCATATAAGAAATCGAAAATGGAAGTGTTTAGAACGTGGTGCTGGTTTATACTTCACGTTCAAAGCTGTACACTCAAACAAAAAGGAAAGGGGAAAGAATAGGTACAGCGGATTCTGACCGTTATGGTGATTGGAATAACGTTTTATTAATGTAAGGTTAGGTGCTTGCGATTGATAGCAGTCTGTTTCAGTCAAAGGCACCTGTGCCAAAAGATGGAATATTGGAGACAATTGTTGTAACATCCAGAGCTCGTCGACATTTCAAACGCAAATCAAAACAAAAGAACGAATGCCTAATGAAAGAAATGTGTCAGAACTATTCCGGGTCTGGTGCCACGAAGTATATGTCACAAATACAAACAACATTAATATATTTAAAATAATACCTTAGATGTCAATGTTTTTTATCCTTCCCTACGACGCTTGCCTGCAATCCTGGAAGAATTCTGCCGGGATTTCCTGCAGCTCCGTCTCCACAGATTATTAGGTTGTCCCCGCTTTCAAACGGCAACCATACTGACCGTTTTAACATGGGGATGAGGAAAATGTCGTCTTGAAACCAAGCTGACTTGTTATGAAAAGTCTTCACTAGTGGCGGGTCGTGTATGTTTAATTATGTAAACACCAGTCTTCAGTATAAGAGTTCGATGCAGCTTGGTTTGATGTAAATGCGGCATCCGAAGTTAAAGCGAAGTTATGTTGATTACACTCTTCATTTGAGAGAGCTCGTTTACTAGGAGCTCTTGCCAAAGGGTCCGAAGGTAAACCAAAATATCTGCGTATAGGTATTAAATCATTTACTTCCTTTAGCACGTGCGAAGAAGGAAGATTTGTGAGAAGACATTTGGCGACTTCATTACCATGACAACGCTCCTAATCACAGTGCTCTGAGCATCCGAAAGTACCTAAAGGAGAAGCGCATCCATCTGCTGCAGTAACCTTCATAATCGTTCGACTTTATTTTAGTTGTCTTTCTCCAGTTTCCCAAACTCAAGGGCCTCATGTATGGAGCAAGATTTTAATATGTGGATGATGCCTAGAAGGCCATGACAATGCAGCTACGGAGCAAACAGACATATTTGTTCAAACCGTACACGCAAGCTTGGTAAAGTGGGATGAGTAAGTAGATTAGATGCAAGGATCTCGTTCTAAAATCAATAATTGTGAAGCATACATTTGCGACTAATCCGTTTGACACCAGTTCTTGCATTACTCCAGCACACCTCGTATGGTACCGGAATCCATGGTGATTGTGAGTCAGCCATAAATCATACAGCAAGGTATGATGCTATAATTGGGTTGCTGTCAATAATACACCTAAACACTGGCGACAAAACTTTGTGAGAGTGTTTACAAATTTTTAATACTCCAAGGTAAATAAATTACTGAGGGACCAAATATGTGTAGTAATATAAAAGAGCCGTAGGTAATTTACAAACCACATCGTGTTGAATTCGTGCTAGCTCTCCGAGGTCCAGAAGTAAAGTCTGGGTCTCGGTCAAAATCTTTTTCATCACGGGTCAAATTTCAGCTTAAATCTTACCTGAAATAGTATTACCAAGCCCTTGGCAACTCCTCGTTGCTATCGCTTTCTTGGCCATTGCGCGAGGCTTTTTGTACAGCCCGCGTCAGCGGTTATTTCTCACATTTCAGCGTTCCTGCCCATAATCGTCCAGCTCGCTGGTTTCACATGACACCACCGTACGAAACTGCTTTGTCGCATGACAGTTATAATTTCCTGATCATGTTCTGTCAACATCAACAAAATCCTTCTGATTATGTAAAATGTGTCTGACGGCTTACTGCAACACTGCTTACTGACAGCACATGAGTCCTATGGGCTCGGCAGTCCTCTCTTGAGCCGACCGATCGCAAAGAATACAGAGAGATTAATACGGTTCTGCTTCCTTAAATATCACTAGTGTTGTCGTTCACGGAAGTTTATGGCGTCCATTGATTTTCCTTAATTGTAATCACCTTACCTCCTACTGCTTCAAACCGCGCTGGCATTTCGCCGTACAACGGGCACCCCGCCCCACCTCTTATTTTTATTTCTCAGCCTGTAATCACTCGCTTTTCCCAACAAGGAAGGAAGACTGATGTACACTGCGCGACGCGGCGGCTTAGCTTCGTACGTTTTCTTGCTCACGTATCCACTTAATTGCCCCAACCAATTTGACCCTTCGTTGTAAACCAGCGTTCAGCGCCATGACCTGCTTCTGATGACTGTAATTTCACCAGCTCTCGTCTCTTAGCAAGATAGGTGGACATATTCACCCTGCGCGATGCAGAATCGTAGTCTCATATCCGATGATATTCACCTAGGTTTTACATTGTTAAATGCTTATTCAGTTTGTTGTAAAAGGGGACCCTGCCTCCCTAAATTTCTTGCTATTACTTAACCTGCATTAGCTATCTTCCCATAGACATCTGGGAAGACTTAAACATCCTGCGCGACGCAGCACATTAGCACCGTGCATAATGACACTTACGTACTCTATGCACGCTGCAACGCATTGCACTCCTAGCTGTTACCGGGTGTCTAGCCCCAACTGGCATCTCTTCGCATTTCCGGCTGCTGATCCTTTCGTAAGAACTCATATAAATATATAACATTTATGGCCACAAAGATACCTAATATATAATCTGTCAGTGGTTAATCCTTTGTTGGATGCTTTCACTTTGAGTGCCTCCATTACATTTCCGTCTGACTGTCTGTTCGTCTGCCAGTTGTCCGTTCCCCTTCTTCCTAACTGTTTCAGGCATGTTGGCTGGCACATGTGGAACATTGTGATGACAGCGGAGGTTCCTTAATCAGCGATTCCGATCCGCAATGCCATGAGGCTCACGATCACTCAACTGGATAAAGATAGGAGACCTGACACAATATTTTATGATTGGCGGGAGAAAAATGGACGAGAAGATATTGTGGATAGCGCTACAAGCATTCAATTCAAGGTCAAATCAGTCCAACTGACCAAAACTCAATCTGATTCACTGATTCAACATTTAGTTGCGATAAGTATTTATATAATTATTCGCGCCTATTGACACCTTCACCTGCGAAAAATAGTTCGCTATCCCAACATGTAAATAGCTATTAACATTGCTCACCTTTTTATCGTTTTTCCGAGCTTGGTTAAGAGATCGCATGCGTTTCACCACCATGCGAGGTGGCATCTTCAGTGCGGTAATAGACAGTGTATAATGCTGCTTATTGAATTGTCAGTCCGTCATCCACGGGCTAGAAAGAATCGTCGCAGTTACGTTGTCAGGATTTACATTTGATCCAAAGTTAATTGTCGAGTATCTGCTTCTACAAAACTGATTATATTCTATTTGGTGTGCTTCGCGTAACATTGGGAATATAACTTTTATTCACTTATTTATTTGCCTAAACCGTGCATGCGGTTACATTAGATGCGGGCCCCCAAGTTTCTTTACGATCGACATCAAGCTAGTGAACGCATTTCTACCTGAGAAATTGAAACTCTACCTGAAAGGGATGTGAGAAGACCTGCCAACAGTAAACAAAATGTAGCGAAAACAGATTAGTGAGGTGTTCTGTGGATAAATTTCAGATGATATGTATGCCGGATTGATTCACCTATCTTACTGGTACCAAGTCCCAACTGTGTCTTCCCTTCGGGACTTTGGAATTCCATACAACAACAGCTTTAACTTCTTCGAACACATCCTACATAAGGTAGTGATGGCGAAGTAAAGAAAAACTACATCGCTAGGTCATTTTTATGACCCAGAACTCGGCCTGAATCCTTCAAGTTCATATGGCGACCTAAACTAAAGTACTGCGTTATCATACACAGACACTTACAGGAGATAGCCAGGATTGTTTTGAAAAATATCCAGTGCTCATTTTCCATAATGCTCACAGGGCACCCTTCAACGCTTACCCATGAGAAATGGTGTTTTGCCTCCAACTTGTCGACGACTGGAATACAACCTCACTCCTCTTAAGTGCAAAATATGCTTAAGTATTCTCAATCTGTAAGTTTGTCAGTTTACAACTTCCTCAGCCTCTTCCACCCTTAATACATAATGTCTACTATTCTTATAGAAAACCAATCGAAATATTCGCCTAAATTTCTTTCTGGTGATATACGCTAATTTTCGGAAAAAGGTACCGAGAAAAGGATCAGCGAAAGCTATCTACATTTTGATTTCAGTAAGAAGGTTTCTTTTCTTGCAAAGTATGACCAAAACTCTTAGTCTTCGACAATCTACAAAAGTACTTATGGTATCCCTTCCGAAAACATGGGACCAATCTTTATTCCCACTACTCCGTTGCTTAGCAGTATCTCACAAACCATTGCACTATTGATGCATGTTAGGCAAAGGTTCATACATCGCATGCTAATGAAATTCCCTATAAAATTAATCGTTCCGCGAAAGAGAACATTTTAAACCCTTGCAGCAATCTAGTTATTTAGTATTCACAATCGGTGTGGTATCTAATCGCCACCCTAAGTTCCAGTTACTTTTCACTGATGAAATCTCAAAAGAATCATTCACCAGCACCGTAGTATTATTCCTTAAAGAAGCCCAGTAAGTACGTAGATTATATCAACTTTGCTTTCAGTGGAACCGAGTACTTTCTTAAGCTTGCCACTTCAGACTACCATGACTGAGGATTGAGTGGATCATCTAGTTTCTCCCGAATTTACAGAACTGCGTAGTTTCAGGCCAAGCTGATATATAAGTGAAACTGAAAACGCCAACACGGGACTTGTTGAGTGTCACATTAAACTGGCTGCGCACTACAGTCCGCTTGATTGTCGACGTAATATTTTCTCCCTCCATGTGTCCTGTGCTTGGAATGCCTTTCCGACTCACGTTATTCTAGCCCCTACATTAACGTTATTCAAAAATCGCCTTGATGAAACGCTTTCCAACTTGTCTTACATGATATAGTCCGTTTCACTTGGGGGACGAAATAACGCAAAGCTAACTATGTGCTCAGCGGCCCTCTCCTCAATGTGGCGGTGAGGATACATGCAGAAGTGTCTCGGTGAGTAATCTGGATGTATCTAAACTGGATTAACCGACCACGTCTGTCAAATGAAGCAACACACGAATGAGCGTTGTCGTTTCCTGTTTTATTTCTCACGTATTTACTGAAATACAAAAGCAGTATATTATTTTGTGTGCACATCCTACTGCCATTTCAAACTATCGTTATCCATTAATGCACTTACATCGGTAGAGGCTTAAAATAACGATTTTCTTGTTCGATGATCCTTTAAAGATTCATGTTTAATTATCCTACGGAACTTGTCAAGCACATGTTTTTTTACCCGTGATAAGTCATTGTTCATTGTTCTTCATTAAACCGGGATTTACAGGGTGTTTCTTGTGGTACCCACCGACTGCGCCATCGATTTTCTATTCCCCAATGTATACTAGTGATTAATAGTAATAGACAATAAGGACTTTTTGACTTACATCAAGTACCATAGCACCAGAGTTTCGAAATCTCCTCGAAATGAAAATTGTCTCAGAAATGATTGCGATACACAACACGTTTAACTATCAGATATGGAAGAACATAGTAAGGAAATAAACTACAAAACCTCTTGATGATCCAAGTCACTCATGACCTCTAATCTTTGTTAACTCAAGTGCACTATCAAGCATATGGCTGCTGCGGTTTATATGAAGATATATCGGAAGCTGAAATGACTTCAAATGTTACTAATTGTGTGAATCCAGCTTTCGTGCTATCGTTGTATCTGGGAAATATACCAAGAAATTTTTGGGTAATAATATATTGACAGGTTTCCGTTTGATTACCTAATGTGACATATTTTCACTCATTCATATTGCACAAGTCCTAGGTAAGCAATAGATATTATACTTACTTGGACCCACTAACTGGGAAAGCGGTGGCCTTAAGTTTACACCGAGATAGTGACGCTTTGCAAAGGAACATTATCTAGACTTTCATCCCTCCGAAAACATAAATCAGGCCACTTGCACGCACTATGGGTTGGAAAAATACTGCGTATTAAACGAATGCATAGTCAAACATGTCAGAGTTATTCAAAACTAGAGTAACGCAAGCGCATCATCAGTAATCTGATTTGGCAAAAGTACATAGTCACAGTTCACTGCGGTCTAATAGAGTTTGGAACACCGTCGTTTACGAAAACATGATACCCGTGTGGTGTGAACTCTTGCACAATCCAGTCGTGGGGCAGGCACTATAGAGCTCATATCTCTATCACACGCACCAAATCGATGCCGTCGCAGTGTCTTGTTGGGTTGTTTTCATTCACAACTTATATGTCCGCAGTTATTCCGGAAACACAGTAATTCAACTCTATGTCAGCCGCTTCGCCTTGCGGAAATTATGTGAACGAAGGCGGAAGGACCATGATAACTGTGGATTATTACGAAGCGTAAGTGGAGTTTTGCTGATAATTTGCGTGGATTCCTGTTCCAATCTGAAATCAATGCATGTTGAGAGCATCTATCTGGTAAAATGGCAGGGGTGTAAGTTAAATCTGGATCGCTAGCTTAATGTAACGCATAGCCATAATACAAAACGCTACGTAAGTTTTAAATTGTATCGCTTTTTAAATATATGCATTTGATGAATATGAGTGTAAAGGAACGGAACATGCATATTGGAAGACAGCTTCCTGCAACAGACCGTCTATCTCTACACACTTGGCCGGCCGTTATATTAAATGGGAGGATGGTGCTCTACGGATAACTTTAACAAGGCTGATGAACTCAACTAGACTTACTGAATGTTTTATGCACAGTATGTTGATCGAATAACACCGGTAAAGACTACTTCCTTTCACAAAGTTAGAAATTAGGGAAAACAGATTCAAGTTAAAAGTGCTGACATGTAAATTATTGTGACACCATTTGTCTCTTTTTCAATGTGACAAGAATAAACCAGATTACGATTGGACAGTTTAACTTCAGCTATTTCGCGTCTTCTCAGCTATTTATATGAAACTAGTAAAAATACATTCTACTGCAGAAACTGAATGGCGCATAGATTTAATCAGACAAACTGTGAGCTGTTCACGTAATTACTACGAAACAAAAATGTGATAATACTGTGGCCAGAAATGGGAACCTGAGTGGTTTACTTGGAAAATGGTTATGTTCGAAGGATGAATATTTCTAGTTGGCACTGGCCACTTAGTTCTCGATGTGACACATTGCGACAGAACCGAACAAGTCGACAGATTTCTAGTTCGCAAATTAAAAATGCCGGTGAAGAGTGGAGGGATAAGCGGACGAACTGAAACACGGCTTTATCCTCATGGGTCTTCACTCTTCTATGTGTATAACTAAGCGAAGACTTCTAGGCAAGACTCCTTATGTATCCAATCGTTTCAGTTGCCAAGGCACCGTAACAAATGTTAGCCGAAACTATTGAACCTATTTGGTACAAACTAGCCAGATACACTTTCAAGTACACAATTGATTTTGCCAAGAAAATCCGAGCATGTAATGTAGTTTGAAAGCATTTTATCTCAACGTCATTGCCCTAAAACTGATACTGAACACAGTAGTCGTACAAGCGGCAAGTGCGTGTTTACAATTTACCACCTAAAGTTAATACAACACTTAAGTTCGAAGAACGTCGAGTTTAGTTGCGATCGCACCCTATGTCGATAGATCGGTTGTGTAACTCTGGTGAAGCTAACTGGATTTCGTTTTAGCTGACATCATCCTAGACCACTTGGAAAACATTCAGTTACGTCCTTATGTAAAATCTTTCATGCCTTTAATCGCTACATAGTTGAAATATTTTTTGTTGTCGACAGTGACTATCAAATGAGGCGTCTACTGGGTACTGCAAACACCTACCATACCGTAATTAATTCGCAGTTGAAGACGGATTTTCAGCTGTCATCACCATGATCCTTGTAACTCAAATCCAAATCAACAGTTGCTGTCTTATGTATTACAAACCAGTCCTGGCTCATAAAATTCAGCTCTGGGGTAACGATCGAATGTGTGCTTCAAAGGATCTCCTTGACTGTACATAAAAATGGGGATACCAAGAAATTCATAGTGTGACACTCGAGCTCGAAGAATGTAAACAAACGGTTGACCGATGTCCCTAAAAATGAACTATTTTTACCGCTGTCATGTAAACTAGAACATTTGGCAGATTTGATCGCTCCGTACCCAAAAGAAAAGTTTACTGCGCTGCTGAGCTATTACAATTGTCCAGAGTTGCTGTTCAAACATAACTTGAAACGCTCGACTCTAAACTTATCACCTCACACTACGAGCATTTCGGCAAGTCAAGCTAACAAGTAAATGGATGGTAAAGCAAACTGGTAAGCCAAAAGCAAGAAATAGCCTGTAGGCAATAGGTTAAGACATGTTAAAATATGCTTAGAATCGAACGAGAATCCGTGATTGCGGAAGAATTTGAAAACAATAGTTTGGTGTAACTGGAGAACAACGTCTTGCTTTTGACACTATTTCTTTGTCACGTTAAGTGAACCAGCATGTGTTCGGCATGTAATTTATGGCAAACTGTGACAACAGTCGAGGCGACCGCGTTGAAATTAGAAAAGTAACCACATTACATATAAAAGAGTCATTTCAAATGGCATCTTAGGGATAGGAAGACCCAAGTTTGCTATTTAGAATGTTATCACACTTAAGTCTCTATCAGCAATGGAGGTGGAAGGGTCATAATGTACGCGATCTGCCCCAGATCCGTCCGCCGACGGTTCTCAGACTGACAGGGTTGAGTCAGCCCGCTACATGTTGAATAACTCCGTCCCATCTCTTCTGTTTACGAATCTGTTGACTTTGACAATTTCCAACGCCTCAGCAGTTAAGTTAGAAATTGGTGTGTGTGCACACAACCGTCTCCTAATGATGTCGACATTTACAAGTTGATTTCATGCATAACGTCTAATGCGCACACCACTACTGCTTAAACCCTCCACAAAGTCTTGTATTAAAGCTATTGGTGCGATAGCAGTCATATACTTCTCTTGTGTTTAGCCATCCTCGTGCATACCTCTCTGGCTGTTTAGCCTATGTACACATGTGGGCAGTTTTGGTGGATAATTTGGTAGGCGGAAATGGTCTTCCAGTCGGTGGGGTGTAAGTCAAGTAAATGCACCAGTGATAAAAATATCGTGTATCTTACTGGATAACTACTCTTCACTTTTTTCTTTAAATCCTATGAACAGTTTCTGAAGTCAACATGTTAAAGGAATCCATGCTGCCCCAATCGAACCTGTGGTACGCCCTGGATAAGTGTTTAGAACCACCTGCAACTACAGTTTTAACACTTGGATCGGATATCCGCTATCTATTATTTGCTTCATTGCATGCTTTTGAATAACCCTTTTATCCTCCTACGCTGTAGTGAGTGTGTGGGTTATGTGATATCGATCAGACGGTCCCCACATATACATAGTTCGGGTTACCTCAAGTATAGGGAAATACCCCACGTGTCCGTCAGTTTGGGGAATATCGCTGTTTTATAGGTTACCCCAACTCCCACGGACTAATCATTCAAGGAATGGTAATGTGCTATTGCAAGATTACGATTCCATCTTGAAGCTTATGGTTTCCTTAAGAGGGTTCACGCGATCAGGAAACTCAAATTTCTTACACCGTTTGATAATCGGCCGACACTTATCGACCACAGGTCACCGAGTCGAGGTTAATTCGGCTTCCACAATCCTATTGCAGCACACCGATTCTCGCTTCCTCCGTTACGCAGAGGCGATTGCAATTAACCTGATTAAGTCGCCGCTTTGTGTTCAGAAACGATTATCGGTCAGCATTAGACTGCCTTGGGAATAGGGGTGATAATCCTGTCTCACTTATCGCGTGTTGGTCTGTTTGTCTGTTTGCATGTATGTTTGGTCGCACTCTTCACTGAATAAAGATTATTGCGTTATTGTTAAAAGCACTGATGAGACAATACGAAATGCGTGTATTTGCCAGTCTTCGTCTTCTTACTGCGCTTTTCAAATCACAACTGTGTCACCCAGTTAGCGCCAAGAACTTTTCTTCTCTACGCTCCAACTAGTCAACACCCATATTACAAAATTTTCTCTGTGCAGCTTTTCCAACTCGGAGAACATATGCGATCCATAGAAAAATGGGAAGAGACTTGCGACATTTGAAAAGTAGGTAGAAACTAAGTAGCGTTCAGCTTCACAGTTGCACATCAAGGGATGCATGAAACGGTCCCAGTAGCTCCAAGTAGTAATGCACACAGAAGCGTTCCACAAAGCACCAAACAAGGAAAAGAAAATGCTTTTTTCAAAACGTCTACACGTTCCGCTTGACAATGATGTAATTGAAGTGCCCCCTACCTGCAGATACGTCGGCCAACTAGGCCTATGTACTTAGTCGTGAAACTGCGCACATGTGTGCATACGCCAAAGCGCGAGAGTTACGCACCAGGATAGCATAGCACAAGAGGCGCATGTTACGGTCACCGAATTGCGCTGCTCTACTTAAGTATTCTGCAGCAGCGTGCACCCTATAGATACAGGTCATGAGATCAACTTTGATAACATCCGGATCATCATTAACATCTGAATTATTGACTGCTGAACTGACTGAGATTATCAAGATCGATACTTATGTGAACCGAATAGACGAAGTTGTGCGCGATCTCTTTATCCGATCAGTCTTGGGAGCGCTAGAAGACGAATCCGCTGCAGAGAGGGAACATTAATTCTACTCCACACCCAGCAATAACAGTGGCTCGCGTGTGTGAAAAATGAAGTGCTTTACAAGACGCAAAATAGGGATTACTTGGCAAATCCCGTAGGACGATCAGCTCCATCGTTAGAAAACTAATGTCGAACAAAATAATGTACCAAAACAGAAATTCCGGTTTCAATTTGTCCACCGAGCTATTTACATGCAGTCTGATGCAAGTATCCACATAGGTACAACATGGAGAGTACTAGAGAGCCATAGCCTTTAGTATGTGACTTCCTCCTCAAATGTGAATCATACTAAACCATGTAATGCAAATGGAACAAAGGGTCGTTTTGGAAAGCGTTAATCTTTGAGCAAATATGACTTAAGTTGGCAGAGGGTTTCAGGTTCGGGATACTTGAATTGAGAAAAAGATTTTATGGACTATCAAGTCAGCTGCAGTGCATGGCCAGTTAGTACTGGTGTCCTCCCAGGTTTTTACTGTATCCGTGTTGCAACAGGTTGTCACGGGTGTGATTCGCTAACGCCGGTATTTACCGCTGTAAGAAACTGTGGCTTACCGCCTGAGTTGGTAAGGAACGTGGGACAAACCAGCGCACTCCACAGGGGGCAGCGCGTATGCCTTCAACATGTGCTATAAGTTAGCTGGCTCGAACTTTCCGTAAAGACTCCATAAGAGTACAAGGTGCTGACTAGATCTTTTCAACGCCTCTTCAGCTGTTTCGAGAAGTTATTGTCATCCGGCGCGCTTAAGTAGAAGTCAATTTGTTTGGGAAGCAGTTTTCAACATGTGACTGCCAAAAAGATATTCATTGGCACGTTGATGGTGTTTGCCTAAACGAAAATGTATAGTCACTGGCGAGATCTCTCTGCAACATGGCGTGACACCATGTTAAAACATGTCATTGTCTGAAAATAGAAGGAAATACGACTGGAACACATTGGCAAGGTCATTGGTGATGACTATGAACAAATATGAGCCCAGTACCGACACTTGGAGTGCAACGCAGTGACTTCAGTTGAGTCGGAAGTTGAGTCGTATAGTCACATTCAGTTGGCGTTGAATAAAGAATTCGCTTCTCGAACCCAACATAAATTTACCGGATCCATCAAAGCTTGTGAAGAAGGATGCCATGGTCCAGTCGACCGAGAGCTTCGGGCAAATCCTGGTATACCATTTCGGTTCCTGCTAACCTGACCAACATCGTTTGCATTCAGCCTAATACTGTGAACCATTTAACGAATTATATTTGCAAAATTAACTAGCATAATGGCACTTAGCGCTTGCCCACAGAATGTTAAGCCTAAAGCTTCAGATTTGAAGGGAATCTGTGGAGCAGGAAGTTGTGTTAAACTTGTGCGATTCGGCATAGGATGTAAAAATTTCAGAAAAATTTTCATCTTCGATGAGCTCGCCTTAGCTTTAATGACATAAAGAAACATAATAATACGATTGCTTCCGTCTAGTTCGGATCTGAGTGCATTGCCATTCCACTCGTCAGACGGATGGCTGTGTTGGCACAGAATTGCGACTGACTGACACAGATGGTTGAGCAATCAGCCGTCGTGAGAGCTGTCAAAGAGGAGCCAGATAAATCAACGCCAGGAATTCAATGCCTAACATTTGATTCCGATTCAGAAAAGTTTAGCCAGGCAGAACATGGAAACGACGATCCAGATTTAGTCACTCCGATACTAGAGACTGCTCAGAAACTTGCGTTCCTCACGCCTTCTTCGTCAGTGCCATGTGCCACATTGAATAAGGTTAGAGGACTGGCAACTAACGGGTCCGTTTTTGGTACCTACATGACAGAAGCACCTATCATCTTAACACCGACCGTTGTCAAACATGTCCCAGTTAACACTCCTGCTATCACCACGGGACTCACAATCCCGTTAGTTGTCCAACCAAAGGAAGCAGCTACATGTTTCTCCAAATGGGAGACCACAAGACAACATCATAATTCTCTGCCTGTTATATGTTCCAATGTGACTGACTTCTGGGCGTACTCTATAAAATATAAGTTGATAGACGACAGGAAAAAGTGGGACTCTTTGTGTCAACTAATATGGGTCCACGCTAAGCCAGTCACTGTGGTCGCCTCGTCCGTCACCCAAACTCCGTACACTACGATGAACGGCGGTTACTCCAAGTAATATTTCGGTCTGGAACTGATGCACATGCACTTCTCTCGTCAGCCACTCTCCTCCATACCACCACTTGCGCTGTTCTATCCCTCCCAGATGTTTCTTGGAGTGAACTTCAGAAAAGCAAGCCAAATGCGCTTGACTTATTTATACCAAACGCATAAACGTCGATGCTTGTCCGCGGAATCCCCGAGCTCCAGATATTAAGCGAGCTAGAGACCAAAGTGCAAGACTGGGATGAACGGCGTTTTGTTTGTTAAGTGCTATCACTCGAAATCATTATGAATAATTTTAGATCAAGGTTACCGCTATCACCTAACTACAAAGGCTATGGACTCCAGGTGATGTGAGTAACTTTGCAATCCCAACAGGTGGTGGAAACTGATCAAGAGCTGGCACAATCTGCCTAAAATGCTGCCGTCAAAAAGAGGTTTAAAGTCGATAGACATCCGATTCCAAATAGACAAGGTAACCCCAAGCAATCAGTTTACCCGTAGAACCCCATCATCATGAAGCTCCGAAGAGAGACCGTGACAAAACACGCCAGTAGCTGAAGGCGCACAAGGTCGTCATCTTACCGGCACTGAGCGCTTTACACCACAGTCCGGAATAACCCAATTGCTTGTGTCGACTGTCCTACTAAATTAATAATCGACAGCCGACCCCACGGGGGTCAGCATGTAACCTCACTGGAAATCAGCATTCTCTAATACACTTCTAATCTCCGATGCCTGCACCTGCTTGTATACCAATGCACAAGGTCATCTCAGCAAGCTAATCGAACTTCTTATTCGTCAGATTTCCAAGTTTTGGGATAAAGATATGGTCGCCCATAAAAGGTGGCTGAACGCGGAGATCACTGATGCTAAGATTGATCTGTCCGGCATGACATCCATACGAATCGATCGACACAGGAAAGAAGGAGGAGTGCTCCAGTATTTCTGATCCGACCTGCATATTTACTTCGTTGAGGAACCATAAAAACAAGTAGTCGATTATACCTGATGCCGTATGCGCTTAAGACTTAGTGATGTACGTTTATTTGCAATAGTAGATCGCTCTTCAATAGCCAACTTGGAAATAAATCAAAGCTTATCATCTGCGATTAAGCGAATCCTGACACAACTGCACTGTCACTTCCTTCTGGTGGAGACTTTCGAAATTTACGCACTCAGAGTCCCAGCATCTCTCAGTGAACAATTCAGGACTGACTTGCACGTGATGCACTATCTGTTTTGGACCCTGCTAACCAACGCGGAACCAATGGTCAATACCGTGACCATAGATGCACCACTTGGTCGGAGCGATCGTGCGACGTTGCTCATTCATTACATCTGCTACTCGGAATACATCAGTGAGTACAATGACGAAACCCACGTCGTCACCTATTATAATATTTTGTCCGACCTCGGTTAAGAAACCGACTGGTCCGTCCAGGCCGAGAAGCCGCCCGATGTCACTTGGTTATTGTTTGTCTCTCCATTCACAGGGCTAGTGGCAAATGCTTGCGCAAACAAAGTCTTTCGCTCTAAGTAAACGCAGTCCTTCTTGAGGAGCCGCAGTAGAAAATACATGGCCTTAAGTGCTTCACCCTGGCGCACATAAAGTCAGTCTGAGTTATCAAAACTGGGATGTTCATACAACTCAACGAAACCACTGTGGCTAGTTGATCCGCAAAGACAAACTCCGGCACCAACAGAACTGAGCGGCGAAATTCAGCTCAAATCCTAGGTCGCTGTACAGACACGTCAATAAGCTCCGCACCGAGCAGCGCTGGATCCCGGTTTTAAAGTGCAAGAGATGGTCTGTCACAAAATATGCTAGACGCAGCCAACACGCTTCGACTACATTTCATCTAGACTCGAGTTATTCATCAGCTCACCCGCTTTCGACACAGCACCCACCGCTACCAGGGTTGAACCGCGTGTTGCTCACTGTAGCCAGTTTGATGAAAAGACTATTGTCCCTGCGAGTATACAACTCTCATGGCGTGGACGACATCAGACCGAAAGCATTGAAGGCAGCCGCGATGAACATTGTCGAACCATTAGCTTGGTTCTTTCCAGGATATCTTGATGAAGTGCAGGTTTCCAATGTGTGGAAACAAGGAATAGTCACTGCTGTTTACAAGAGCGGGAATGGTGCAGAGCCGTCTAACTACCCTCCAATCACTCTTCTCCCAATGTTATCTAAACTAATGGAAGGTACAGTCGCAGAGATGCATATGGGATACCTTAATATCAACATCCTATTGTCACAGCAGCACGGATTCAGCTGAAATCCGCTTTGCACTACAAATTTGCGTCTAGCCCAAGCAAGTTGGACGCAGTCAGCCGATGCCAGAGTGGGTTGACGTCCTTTAACTGGACTACTAGAATGCGTGCGATTGTCCGGACCACTGCACTCTCATTTACAAGAGTCGAAGCTACGGAACCGGTGATCCTTGCTGGGTTGGATAAGCAAATTCCTCATTCAACATCAAGTGATTGAGACAGCCCGCAACTCTACTTCGGAACCCATTGACGTCCAGTGTGGTGTGCCCCAAGGGTCCGTACTAGGACCACGTTTATTCGTAGTATTAAGTAACGATCTTGCTAGTGTACTGCAGTCGAACTTTACTATTTGCAGACGATGTCAAAATCTCGCATGACATCCAGGCAATGAAAGACCACACGGCCTTGCAGAACGATCTCGCCAGAGCTTTTACGTGAGTATCCGAAAACCGGCTCGAGTTTACTTCAGTGAAATGCAAAGTCGTAAGCATACGCCATCAGCTTACCAATGAAAAACGACCTACGACCCAGCCGCCGCAATGCGTTTCCTATGAACTTGACATCTGGGTGTTGTGCAGGACGACTACGGCTGCTCCAGGCTGACTGAAAAGGCATCGAAAAGAGCCAGTAAACATTTTTGTCTCTTACGGAGGGCTTTTGGAAATTTCCAGCCTTCAACCTTTCTGAAAATGCCGAACAAGAAAGTGAAGCCCCACGTGGAATATGCGATCCAGATCTGTCGTCTTTGGTGCAAAAGCACCGTCGGCGGCCTTTGAAGCGCCCCAGCGTAGACTAGACTTGTCAGTGGATGGCTTCACCTCCCCTACCAGCGCAGGCTACAAGCATTGCTTTTGCACAGTGGTGAATATCGACCTCCGCGAGAAGATCTCACCGTGGTATACTTAATACTGAAGAAATCAATTCACCCTCGTTGCAATTTGTTGCAGCTAAGACAAAATGCAGAAATGAGAAGCCAGTAGCACAAGCTGGCTATGCATCAAAGTCTACTTGCTTGTAGACAAATTGCTTTCTCCCCCCATGTGTCCCAAATCTGGAATGCCCTTCCAACTAACGTCACCATTGCCCTTAAATTAACGCTTATCAAAATAGCGCCTTGGTGAAACACGCGCAGGCATTACTCGATGTAGTCCACTTCACTCTGAGGACGAAAGAACGTGAAGCAAACCATATGCTTAGCAGCATTCTCCGCAACATGGTGGTGAGGATACATGCATAAGTGTCCTTGTGAATAGCTTGGATGTACCTAAACTGATTAGCGTATCATATCGGTCAAATGAAGCTGCAGACAAGTGAGCGTCTGTATTTCCTTTTAATATCTCTCACAGAATACTTGAGCAATGACTGTTGGCCATAGTATTTTGTGTGTGTAACTTTCATACCCATTTCAAACTATCGTTATAAAACAGTACAGTTAGATAGGTAGGCACTTAAAGTGACGATTTACTTACTCTATGATCCATTTACTTTTATTTTTTCACTCCACCTATCAAACAGGACTTGTCAAGTATTTGCGTTTTTACTCGTGATAAATCATTGTTCGTTGTTTAGTGACTGACTCCGTCCAGCGTGTTCGGGCCAGCAACAAGTATGTGATGTAGGACTGATTCCGGCAGGATTCTTGGTACTGTGACATCTCCAGCAGCTTCTTTGCGATAATACCTTTCATTACTCTAGATAGCACTGGAAGTCATGGGATTGCACGGCTGTTCGAAGGCTCCAAACAATTCTCGTTTTTGCGACGTTACCTGATTTTTCCATTTGTTCACATCATCGGAACCTGCATTTCATCAAGATATCGTTGAACATACCGAGGAAACGGTTCGGCGAGATTCATAGGGGCGGATTTTAATACCTTTGGTTTTCCATCGTCCACGCCAGGAAACCTGGCCACGGGCAAGTATACTAGTCTATTCATCATTTTGGTGAGTAAATGATCCTCAGCTTAAAACTAGTGGCCCTTGGAACTAAGTCAAAAGCGAGTGGTGTTGCTAAAGCGCATTGGCCGTTTCTTGTGTAAGTGGCGCCGGATCATCTGCTGCATTCCGGAGCACTCTCCAGAGATTGTTGACCTGCCTGTACAGCATTACTGAATGCACACTTCCTGGTAAATAGATGATGTATTGGTGATGTAGTATAGAGATTTATGCACCAGGATGGAATTGTCAACTTAAGGTGAGTAAGACAGATCTAGTGGTGTTCGATAAGTTACCGCAGTGGAACAGCAAATATCCAAGTGTGCATGCAGATGCGGTCGGCATCCCGGTGGACTGATCAGTTGTCATTATATCGATGAGCACTTAAGGCTGTTCCATGAAACACCTGAAGTGACATTGCGATTCATAACGTGAGTAACGTCATATCTACATCCCTTTCGTTGCGATTAGAAGTGTTATACAGTAATAATCACTGTTTCACTTGGCCTAGCAGGGGTTTGTGTTAGGATTATTATGTTACCCGTAAACTTTAATATTTGATTGCGTTCAAACACTACTGTAAGCAAGAGTTATGGATAAGTCCCAATCCTTTTAAACCCTAAATACCGTCTTAAGCATCCACCTCTCTTACACTACTTGCTGTAGCGAGTACATCGGTCGAACTGAGGAGAGAATTTTACAAGCATTTTAACGCGTATTCAAATCATAGTCAACGTGGGCTCTATCTTCCCAGTAATCCAAAGCCGCTTGCTAGTTGATCATCCAAACTATAATTGACTGCCATATGTGTAAAAGCCTGCGTAATGCATTAAAATAATCAACCTGTACAACAATTTCGGCCTACTACCTTTTGCAGAGGCTTTGAGAAGTAAGCGGCGGAAACACATTCTCCGTATGGATACAATGTTCATCGCTAGTTTCGCCTTGCTTATGTGAGGTTAGTGGTCATCTTTCTGTAAGCGGAATGGCGAAAGATGTCAGGTGAACTCTGACCATCTTCGATTCGCCAATGACATTTCAAACGGAATGTCATTGTATATAATCTAGCCATGCCTCGAATTGTATGTAAGCGGTTAACGAGATAACGCGAAATACCTGATTTCAGATTATCCTCTTGGCACATTTTTGCTTTTTATTCTTTTTCTTGTTATTCTGAATTTTTGGATGGAAAGCACTGTGCTTCTGTTTAACCGCAATCAAACTGAGTAATAAAGCCAAGCTTACTGTTTATTGTGCATTTACATATTTACCAGAATGAAAGACACCCACTGGAACCCAAATTTTTCACAACTGGCCTTTAAACTGGCGACCGAGCTCCTATGGCGTCAACATTCAAGAACCGGTTTGCTGGCAGATCTGTGGTCTCTATCCACGTTGACACCTATATGCCGGCCCAGCGTGGATGCGTCCGTTTTGCCTACCGGGGTCAACATTTCTGCTTCCCAAGCCCTTCTAGTCGCCATGGGCATTGATTCCTGTGGTTCCAATAAGCACAAGGCATGGAAAGATCGGCACTCTCTTGCACACTCCCCAGAAGATACATTGCTCACAGTTATTCTACGAAAAACGGTGAATATTGCGACGCCAACTTTTAACCATTTGTCAACTATCGGTCTACCTTTCAATTTCCAAAACACATTGGGACTAGATTCTACTGATTCACCAACGATTGCTTTGTTAGGTGAAAATAGTCAACTGTTGACCTTTCCTTCTCAATCCCTGTGCCCATTTCCATCAACACTGCAAATGTTCTCCAGAAGCAATCGTCTGATGAACATTTCAGAATTACTGAAATGGTGCATTTCACCTGGTCAATGTCATACTCCCATTTGGCCTCATCCGGGGCAACTACAAGCCAATATCCCTCCATATCGGACCCATGAGAGTCAATGCATAAACCTAAGTTCATCAGGTTATCCAAATTTACCAATTGACTGTGCATTCCACACTAATTTATACCAACCTAATGTTATCAATCAAATGTCAAACTCATACAACGAAATAACGCCTCCAATCCTGAACCATATATTACATTATCCCCTGAATGAGTGCAATAGGCTTTCACCCTTCGAATCAAGCACAAGTAATTTTTTGTTACCTTATTTATATCCAATGCACTGCCCCGATCTACTTCAGTGGGATGCGGCTGATCCTTCGGTATGCATCTTTGAACCTTTTGCCTATTTTTCGGGCTCACTCAATGCCACGATCCCGATTGAACTGTGTTCGCAAGCTACTCTGTGTCGCGTCGAGATTCTGGTGGTGAAAGATGAAGCGAAAACACGGTTTATGTGCCCGGTGAGCTTTGCTGCTATACACTACATTATACTTATCTCACTCGACTGCACACCTGTTGCTCGTACCGATGATGTGGTAGCAATTACATTGTGTTTACCATTCGGTACAGTTAAAACGTTGCAGAACAAATCGTGAGGCTAAGCTGCAACTGGGAATGTCGAGGGAATTTAATTTCTTAGGGTAAACAGGAACATGTCTACCTTTTTTGAGCACATCTGTTGTTCTTTTTGATAACTTATTGAGAAAAGTAAAATAGAAAAATGCCTTTGTGATTATCACGCATACATCAATGATAAGCGTGTATGAGTCTATGCTATCTTGCTCTACCGACAAAGATATGAGCATAATAACGTGCCGATTTGGATAGCGTTCCATTTTTGTACGGGAATTATGGCTCACTCACTAGCTGTCACAACAGCTTTTCACACTGACGAGTGTGTTGGTCAAGTATTAACCCCATGATCTTTGTTGAACTGGAAAATAGTAAATGTCAACATGGTACGTAACTCTATGTTTTGACATCGTTTTAATTCTTTACGTAAAAATAGATGGTTTATGCCCGACAGCGCCATAGTTGCACTACGGAGGTCCGCTAAACGAGACTTTTCACAATATTCAGGAAATATCTGATGTGACTTTGTGGACTCTGCCGTAGATTTTGTACCGTATCCGGTCGCAGTATTGACCATTTCTTATTTGGAATTTATGCTAATGCAGCGGTCAAGTGGCGAAGGAAATGACGCACATTCAATTAACGTTGATATGAGATTTACCTACCCGAGAAGAGCTAGTTTCAGCATTTTTGCTCTATTTATTGCAATAGATTAAAAGAAGCGTCACTAATAAAGCATATTATGCAATTGTAATAGTTGCATTGTGATCGCATGTGTTACTCGAATAAATCGATGCCGGATATGTATGCCGTTGACGGAACAGTATCAAAGTCTAGTTTATCCATCCGGACGGCAGTTCTTTGGCTACAAAACTCCTACAGATAACTTCATAGATAGGCGCTTTCTCAGTCCACATTCTAAGATTAGCAAAGTACAAAAATACAGACCTTGTACCTGATCTAAAGGAAGCAAATAACCGAAACCAATTAAAAATAGGCAATTCCGTATTAGGTAAAGCGAGAGAAATGTTCTAGTAAACATATAACGGCCAATTTAAAGAATTCGCCACAATCAAGTCCTAGTCCTGACTCAAATTACCTATGCCCAAACTATGTTGATAAGCCAGAATCAAGTCACGGGGGAAGCGTGAGAGGTGCGAAAGACAACCTTCTTTGAAAGCGAGTGCAATCAAATGTGTAGTTTCGGTTATTCGTTTTCAGGACTGTGTCATCTCATTTGGAAGACGAACATTAGTGTACACCTCATAATTGTCACTACGACGTCAGTCACCCAGCTCGAACAAACTCTAACTGTAAGGAACATTTTGTGTTTACATAAGAATAAGTTGTGTTCCATTTTCAGCTTGCGTTTCTGTCCTAGCACTTAGCAATAATTACATAATCTCTAACCCAGCTAATAACGAATGTAAAACAAATCCGAAAGCCGACAGTATCTAACCAATATATACATTGTTTGTTCTCCTATTTGATTCATATTCTTACTTTTGAGCTTATGACGAATAATTTCGTAATGGATTAAGCGACGCAGTAGTGTCAGCTCTAAACAAAGTATTTGTACTATATCCGGTCGTAGGAATAATTTTTAACATTTGATAGTTTCTTCAGGAGTATACTGTGAATGATAGATAAATTTGTCTGCGTTGTCATACACCTAATATGTTTGAGTTTATCCTAGCCCACCAGGTAATATATTTATGGCATTCCACTTGGTTCTCTGAACCCTATTTGTCAAAAGACAGCGCGATTCCAACGTAGCAATAATTCCCTATCAGTTCCCTATCAGTTGCGTACAAATAAATGGGTCTCAAGCCCCATCCTTCGTAGCTTATTTTTGGTTTAAAACAAATACATTGAATTCCCTTTGTTATTCCGTCCAATGTAATAAATGTTTTCGCTTACCTTGCACAGAAAATAACCAATGAGTTATGACTAATTATATGTAAATTTGTCAAATAATATGTGGCGGGGTTATTGGGAATTATCATGGATGCGTCAATGGGAAACATATCATAATACTTACAGTGAAAAAGGTAGTCTACTCTTTTTACCTTTCGTAACACGATATTTCTCACAGCGGTGATTTTATGGCAAAGAAAATACACCTATTTTTTAATTTTAGTTACTAATTCTAGGTTTGTGAAGGGCTAGGCCAAATAATCGCAATTCCGCACAAAAGTACCCAGGGGCTAAAGGAACAGAACTGACGCTTGATTAATTCAGGAATCAGCATCAGCATGCCACTAGAAAACCCTACTGTATAAATGGGAATTCCTTCGGTAGAAGTATCAGCTTGATCAAGGATCATTTAACTGATCAGCGGCCTTGTTTAAAAAATACAAACCCATATATCTAGCGACATGAACAGAACGGTTTGACAGCTGCAGCCAAACTGCTTTTCATGCATCCCCTTATCCATCTCACATGTCTTATCTGATACTGAATATCTCATTTCCAATTAGATAGCCCTAGTATATGTTACCAGAGTAGGGAATAAATGTCGCTCCAATCATTTATAAAGCAAGCGTTCCTTGCTTCTCTGTGCATTCATCTATAAAATAGACGCTAACCGTTTTTGTGTAGATTCGTCACAGTTAGACACAGAGAGAAAGACAGCACACCTCTAGGAATGCGCTGGACGGCCGGTTCGTCCTATTGAGACTCGTCAGTACCGTGCACCCGTCGAATCCTACCGGATTCGAACCCACGACCTTACTCTTGCGAGTCAGCTACTTATGTCACTGAGCCATGGGCGAGGGTAGCGGACCACCATGACTAATATCTGCGATATAGCACGGCTCATCTTCCACTCTCTTGCATGTTAAGAATTTGCAGATGACAGGGCTGCGGTGAATCTACACAAAACCTGCTAAACACCCCTACTACTTACATATAATCAGTTGTCGCCATAGCAGCATACATGCCACCTCGATTGGTTGCAGCTTGCAAAGGAACTCGTTGCACTGGAAGCCAACGATGTTCTCCGCACATTTATAACATGCAAGCGTGTGGAAGATGAGCTGCGCTATATCGCATTTGGATAGCATTCATCGTGGTCCGCTACCCTCGCCCATGGCTCAGTGACATAAGTAGCTGACTCGCAAGAGTAAACTCGCTGGCTCGAATCCGGTAGGAGTCGATGGGTGCGCGCTACTGACGAGTCCCACTAGGACGAACCGGCCGTCTAGCGCATTCCTAGAGGTGTGCTGTCTTTCTCTCTGTGTCTAACTGTGACGAATCTACACAAAAACCTAGTAAATCCCCCTTTTACTTACAAGCTACCCGTTTCTTGGATTTCTAACGGAGGGCAGAACGAACTAAACATACAGAATAGAATAAACCTACGGTACATGTTCAGATGTGAAGCGTGTCTGCTTCGTGTGGTATATTGCCTTTGATACCGCTACCCAACGCAAAATTCCTGATATCCTTACATTCACGAATTGTCCAGTACGCATAAAATGTTACAACATTATCCAACTATTTATTAGCTAAAACCATACCATAGTACACAAAGCTTTGCGCTTTAGTCTGGCACGTATTTGAAAAGATGGAGCGCCTAAAATTATTGTGAATCACCGCTCTTATCTGACAAAGTAGCTCAATAACTGGGCAAAGAAATCTCGGTATGTTAATCGGTGACTTAGTCATTATTTCTTTTCATTTCTCCAATTATTTAACCTACCTTGTTGACCTCCTAAGGTCAGTCGTTATGCTTTCTACTACCTTAGTGTGGTGCTTCAAATACCGACTAACCCAAATCACGTCTGTCGCGATCTTTTGCAAGTCAGTCCCAATACAAACAGATAGTCTACCACATCAAACTGACCAGCCACCACAGTCGACTTGATTGCTTACATAAACGTTTCTCTTTTCGGGTATCCAGAACATGGAACCCACTTTCCTTTCACTTATTTGTGCCCCTACACGAACGCTTTTTAATGAACCATAGGACTACACACTGTCCCATTTACATTAAGTGACATTGCGCGTTCTCAACAAAAAGAAGAATGAACGCAAACGTTTTGTACATCAGTCCTCTTCGTTACGTAGCCTTGAGCATACCAGCAAATATACTTATGTGAATAACTCGGCGAGTCATCTTAAACCATAATTTTCCTTATTTCCTTTCACTGTAAACCATATTTTAGAATTATCACTCTAGTTACTTTACTGGAGTTGTCATGCTTTGACCTTTCTGACGTCCCTAAATCTTTGTTCATTGTTCAAGCGAGCTGATGGTCATCGCAATATAGTACATCCTGTTAAAACAGATTGTTACATTTGGTAAACTAGAGAATTAAAATTTCACGCCTAACATCTCTAGATCCCATAAAATCCTGGCATGCAAGTGTTAAGTGTTTGATTACAAATGCCATGATGTTCAAGGGAAACACTCGCTCCTCCTCAGTTCCCTAGGCTCATTCTAAAAACCTACACTTGAGAATATCCGCTATACCTATCCTAGCAGTGATCGGCCAGCCACAGTTGAAAATTCACTTGCTTCTGCCGTTGAAATTTGTGCTCTAGGCAACATAAGACAAACCTTTGCACCCAATCTTGACACTGCTTAATAAGGCAAAGCGAGTGTGTAGTAACAATGATTGATATTTGCGGCACTAACTAACTAGTTAACCAGAAAGAGGTCAACCACGAAACAATGGTTTATGACGGGTAGAAATTCAATGACGTCTAACAGGCTGTAGACCGTAGTGTCTCGAGCGCTGCGAGGTAGTGCCTTAGCCGACTTTGCCGCGCCTGTATAGCGTTTGCGTGTTGTTCTTAGCTCCCAACACTTTGTTATCTAAACTATTCAATTGTGGATTACGCCAAGCATGCTTTTCTATAGGAGTTATGTATCAAATGGACCCAAGTGAGCGAGCATATTTTACTTTTCTCACGCCTTATATCAACGACCAATGCACACCGGTGTATTTTGGACCGTTTACGCTCGATGTTTTTAATTGTACACTGACGTCCTTTATCATTTATCCCGGCAGACTTTCGGTAGATGACCCAAATATATTTTGATTTCCTCGTATTCACCCCAACCATCCTACGCGACGTGTCAAGCACTTGCGTTTATCCCGTGATAAATCTTTGTTCATAGTGTTCGAAGTATGGTACAATTGGGCATTGCGTATCAGTGAGAAGGTGCATGAATTTTGCTTTCCGACTACCCCATCAAGAAACCAACATGCTTCGTACCTATTTCTGAAGCGTACTCGGACTATTTGGTACATCTGTCATCTTGTGCAATCACTCCGAGTACGCGTTCTTGTGTGGTGGTCTGTAGATCGCTCTTTCCAAGCACGTAAATCTAGGCGCCTCCATGGAGGATGTTTTCAACCTAGCACTGGTTCGCAGTAAATAGTAGCGCGTTCCTCACCAACCAACTCCAGGCTTCATCGATTATGCTTTGGAATATCTTGGGGTCGTTCAAGCATTTGGTCGCGCGCCAAAGTTATTCGTCTTCAGCAAAACGTAAAATTTAGAGACTATAAATCAGAGTAGATTATTAAGGATGACTAAGGACAAATGATGCCGATGAACCATACCATTAGATACCGCATATTTGAATCGGGTTGGACAGAATGATCGAACTTTAAACCTGAATTGCCGTAAGCTGAGAAATTTACCAATCTCTCTCTCTACTGGCTGACTGATGCTATATTTTTGATACACATAAAGCAGGATGCGATGGTACAAGTGTAGTGTACTCTCCTAAAATTAACAAATACTGCCAGACCATCCATTACTTTAAGGCAAGTAAACCTCATAATGCATAACTCTTTATAACTGAGTTATGTAACGTTGCGTAACTTGCAGTTTTCCTGAACAATGTCATTTTAAAGTTCTGAAGGTTATTAAGGATATCTGTGTACGTAATACTGTTCATTATCCAATCAACTCTGCTAAAGTAGGATTAGCATGATTTGAGAAAGGCAAATGGCGTTTAAGGAGAAAGTTATGGTTAATCTGCAGAAGCGAAGCACAGTGCGTTGCACTGAACCCGGGATTGATTCCCACTGGACTCGAGGAAGGAAGCTGAAATTGTGGCTTTCTGTCCGAATCTTAAACACTGATATGCACCGTGCTAAAATGATATTTCCAGGTTTTTTGTATACTTACTACAAGATGCACAACAAAGCACTAAGTTTCACCCTACCGAACTTATTTTTGCTTATTATTTGCTACTTCACTTCTTGCTTTCGGAACTAAACTTCGGAGGTAACCGAATACATACTGACACTGTACAGCTACATGCTTATAAGCCAATCGTTTTACGTTAGGGTTCGTTTATTTAAACACGATCTAAAATGCGATTAACGGATGGAATAAATTAAGGTCAATATGGATTGGATAAAGTGCATTAAAAATAAAAAGGAATATTGCACTTTTCAGAGATTAAATTGGAAAAGTATATTACGTCACTTTATCCCTATACATCGATTTAAAAGGTGTCAATAAGAAATCTCAGCAGAAAATGGTTCAAGGCATGAACATTCAAAACGGTTGTTATCATTTGGATGTCGCAAGCCAGGATAATGTCTCTGAAAACACTACTGATAGTCCTTGATAAAAATAACGAGCAAATTCGTGTATTCAAATTGAATGAACACTAACGAATCCCACTGTGGCCGACAGTTCTTTTCTCCATTTTACTTGACCCGAGCATTTATCAGGAGATTCTGAAGAAAACTGGCGTTTGGACAGGATTAAAAATCGGCATAGAATCCTAAGCCTTACTTCTCACATGAACATAGAGCTTGGCTTACCTACCCATTAATGTATTATGCAGTTCGAAACATTTTAGTAACAGTTTTTCTCTGCTACAGGAATTTGAACATGTTTTGATTTACAAAACTGAATTTGGTGTGTGGCTTATTCAGAAATTACCAAAGCTTGCTGATCAACGAACTCCGCTGATAGTCCCAGTTTATTCAATTTGAAGTGTGAAGTTTAAGCGTCACATAAAATGCTCACATTATTTCTCTACTAAAATTAGTCCTGCGCTAGGCAATGGACTTCCATGAAAGGCTCAATAACATTTGTGGTCTTGCTCTCCTACTTCGCTGTTGGTCCCATACGAGTTGGCAGCTGGCCGATTCAGCCTGGTGCGAACGTGTTCTTCGAGCTATGCCCGCAATCGTGTGGAGAGTGCGACATGCTGTGTCAACCGAAATGGTATCCCGAAGAGATACAAAAAGTAAGCTGATTTTACACTCAAAAATAACGCAATTTTCAAAAACTTAGCCTTTGTGTTCTTATTTTAAAACGTTTTTCCTTGGGTTTACAAAGAAACCATCCAGTAAGACTCTTCGATAAATATTATAACTTCTAGATACGTATAAAGGAGATAGTATGCGCTGTTTGGTTGAGAACTACCTGAGAATTTCCTTTTTATGCACGCTTCTTACTCCATCATAAATACTAACTATTTTCTTACTAATGTGAGTTTGCAATTGATTTTCCTTTGTGGGACATGTTCTAGGTAGGTTATGATTGAAATGCGTTAGTAATAACGGAGGACTCATGACGTTGTGTCGATGCATTTTGTCAGCATCGATTGGTTGCTTCTGCATTTATGGTATAGCCAGGTAAAACAGAAAGCTATACGAGAAAGACCAAATAGGGAACTTATATAGTTGGCCAGATAACATTTTCGAATTCACGGTAGAATGTGAAAGTTGAAGGGCAAACTGATCCGCTTTGTTTTAGATCAGGACAGAGCAGTCACAGTAGACAAATTTTCCTGCTTCGCATAGATATTAAGACAGTCATACTCATTGCTATCATCATCCATTGATCATGTGCCAAATCATAACTGAATGGTGCATGAGAACAGCACTTTCCTTTAACCGTAACACACATTTTCGTTTTTGGAAAACGCCAATGTTTCTAAGATTGTTACCAAAAGTGTATGAAATCGGAGTATTGCCAACAGTTGTAGTATTTCAAACATGAATCACTAAGCCATGCATACCTTTTTGTTGCGAACTGCTTTGACTACCCAACATCGCATGTGTTATACATTTATAATATATGTAATTGTGTGTTGGAAATTTGCAATAGTAAATATACATTGTTACACCTTCTCTTGCGAGGTTATTCTATAAAATTCTTCCTCTGTGCTGTGGTTCTCCTCTAACTTGTCATCTGTCTGCTCGTCCTTAGAATTATTCGCTCAGTAAAATCTCTTAAGACGGATGAAGTTACAAGTCTTTTGCCTTCTTGCCGATTTCTCATAAAGGACACGTTCCGTGCATACATTGCAAGTCTTTGTGTTAGTGGTCTATAATTCTTGATTTTGTTTTCTCCAGTGCAATCTGTTTTCTTTTGCGCTACAACCAGCCCAAATATCGCAAGAGGTGAGTGTTGTTACGGAACGTCCTATTCGGAAGCTTCGGTAAAAGTTAATTAGCTTATTACTGACTGTCTATACCCTGCGGAATCACTCGTGTAAACATATCCATGGCTCCTGTGGATACCGATTATTCTGTTCCTACAATCAGCACGCAATGAAGCACCTGATAAAGCATCTGCTCACATCATTCACTGTGCACCTAGCTAAAATGATTTTAGGTAAAGTACTACGATGTGTGGATTCAAGTTCTGTCTTTAACAGCTAAGCTCAGTCCCATCGTTATCATGCACTCTCATCCATCCCGACTTATCATGTTCACTTGTTGACACATAGTAAACAGCTATCTTGGAGTCCAAAAATGTCACCACAACTTTGCGTGGAATTTGTAAGAACGCATTATGCATATTTTCTTATGCTAAGTAATTGAGTGCAGATTGTGTAATTTACGTTACACAATTGAGGGGATGTATTAAGAAAATGATTAAGAATAACGCGAGTATGATACATGGTCTCATTCAGATACCAGATGCTTTTATTATACCGTAACTATACGTTGAACCGATTGTACAAAGCTAAGAGTTAAAGTGTATTGGCAGCCCATAACGAAACAAATTATTTTGGAACATGTCAAGAACCCTAAAAACAAGCTTAGATGGATGACATAATGTATCATCCTCGAGTTATTCTCAATCAAATATAAATATAGCACACAATTCTAGGACAAAATAAAATGAACCACTGGCCAAAACTTTGACATATTGGATTATACGTTTTGTCATAAAATTTCTCCCCTTATGCTTATAATACCAATGAGGTGAACAGCAACAAAGCTTTACCAAATATGGAGGAGCAAAACGGTTTCATCGTATTTCTCTCTAGATTGATGTGAATTCGAAACAGTACACGCCAGTCTACTGTCCCTAACAGAAGTGCAATCATTACCATCCTTTTTATAATGATTGCTGCAGCATGGAGGCAAGTGGAAGTCTAAGTAAATAAAATTCTAACAGAATCTGTTCAAAAAATATTACTATATAAAATACCTTTAATACTCTATTCGTTCTATAATTGCTTATGTATGATTAAAAATATCTGCCTCCCCATATCACAGCGCTCACAAATGTAGTAGGTCGTTAACACTGTGTAATCATATTCCGAATCGGTTATTTGTGAAATATGAAGCCAGCAATGTTTCAAATTACTGCACTGATTAGTTATTAACAACACATTCTGCAACAGTTTTCCAACACGTACTACCCTTCGTTCCAAGCACACGTAGCTGAGGTTTCACTTTATATTCGACACCACAAGCTTTTAACGATATTCGCGTGTGCCACATGGTGCTCGCAAGTGAAGCATTGGCCTTAAGAGGGGGAGTCATAGAGATGGCATATACAATCGGTTACGATGAGTTCGACTTGCAAATGACGATAAGACTGGATTAGTGTCATAGTTTCACGCACTGTTCTTCGTACAGCAATCTTAGTAAACTTGGAATAAACCCGGTTAACGGGTTTTAAACCACTTCGAGCTTCAGTATTTCACCTGGGCTCATCGAACCATAGACGAGTGAGCTGTACTTTCATGCCGGAAGACAAGAGACGAGTAGTGAACTCATCAGTAAGCAATTCAGAGCATTAGCTTTCAGAGCATTAGCTCGAGTATTCCCTTATACAATCCCGTCAACGCACCCAACTTGTTCACAACAGCGAATAATCCATCTATGTTAGACCATTTGCTCACCAGCGAGGAACTCTTACATAGAAGCCATTTTGCGATACTACATTTCGATTACAACTGCTCCACTGAATATCTCGATGCAGAGCCCAAAGGATGCAAGCAATTGCGCGTTACCACGTATCGTCTGCATTCGTTGGAAGGGTTAGTTGGACCTTCCTGACTGAGTGCGCCCTAGAGATGGCATGAAGAATACTGCTAGTTACGAAAGCAGCAGAGCCAACAGCTTTCTTTCGTTCCCACAAAACAAAATAACTTTTAGGAAACCGTGAAGAAACCTTAAGGGATTAGACATGCTGCATTTACAAAAACAATCCCAGTTCATGAAATCGCACAGCGTAGGTAGCTGAACATAAATTATGTGTGCCGTTGATTCCTGCTGATAAATTGACATGCAAACAGGTGCTGGCGAAACGATAATGTGTTAATCACAGGGTACTTTACAAACAGCTCAATAGAGTTTGCAAGTTGCGGCGCTGAATCCCACCGCGTACTACGGTTGGTGGATAAACGCGTACTGCTAACGCTTACCAACACCTTACAGGTCCAAGATTCACTTGCCTTCCAAGAGGTGAAAAGCACGAACACTATTCTTTTTTCCATCCCTCCGCCGCTGGTCTTAGTCCGAGTCGCATACGCCGTGGCTACGGTGCTAAAAGATCGCTATCCTTGCGTACACACAGCTGTCTTACATCGGACAATATTCACCCAAAAATCATTAGGTGGTGACTTCGTACTTAGCCAAACTAATTGCTGGAAAGTGCCAGTGTTTTCTGGGTGATAGCAGAGTTCTGTCAAAGCTGTTAACCGGTACTGTCACCCCTATTCACAGAGAAGGCATTCGATTTAGGCTTGTCAATTACCATCCGGAAGTGGTCTTTGCGGACTCGTTGATGGGCTACATGGAAACCTATTGAATCTCTGCAACGGAGCAGCACGGGTTTCGTCAAGATCGAGTATGTGTCATGAACCTGCTGATAGCGCACCACCATTCGATCAAAGCAGTCGAAGTGGGTACATGATTTTATCAAAAGCTTGCGATCTTTTGGATTGTCGCATCCCGCTTTACAAAATAGAGACCTGTGGCGTCAGAAGTCAAGTATTTGGATGGATCAGTACATTTATCCCCGAATGACAATCAGAGGACACGGTCCGAACATCTTTTCCTGCCCGATTTGAGTAAAGTGCGGCATGCCGAAGGTTTGAGCCTTTGAGACTCACCTGTTCTTAGTTTTCAACAAAGATTCAGCAGGATCATCAGTCCACATTTCTAAGTTTCGAGAAAGACATCAAGAATTGGCGCTTGATTAAGGGACTAGGCGATTATGAGATCCTTCAGCTCTACCTAGATGAGGCCTGGAAGTGGTTGTTGACGAAAGGCTATCATTCAAATTGGACAAAGGCAACCTTGTCCACAAAACCATAGACACGCCTAGATCTATAGGTTTGGGGCACACGATCTGGAGGCCACCACTCAAGAATGCAATCTCCGTGGGCTCGATGGACGACTGGAATGTTCCAGATATCATGACTATGCAACACACGAGACTCGCAAAACCAGCAACGAAAATTGTCAAGGAGCTGCGCTGCCCATACCAGGAACGACTAAATATTATCTATGTTCATTGGACGCTGGTGACAGTTAGAGACTCATATTACGTTGCCAAATCCTAAGCCGACCCAATCATGCAAGCCGCCATCTTATAGTGAAAGTGGCTGGACTATGCCAAATGATATGAAGTATTCGACAGAGTGGCGGAAAGTAACATTCCCAGTAATTGAAGAGAACGCACGGAAGTGATGCGGTGAGAGTGCATTGTGATTCACACTGATATCGTGTATGAGCTAGAAGTACGACACTGGACGAAATGAAGCCAGCTAGGGAAGGGTGTGAGGGGTCGCTGGATTGAGTAGTGTGCTTACTCTAACCTTGGCACCGTATATATACATTGTGTGTATTTTTGAACAGACAACATCTTTTAACAAATCTTTCAGCAACCTACAAGCAACCACTAAGTGTACAAAAGTTGGAATTTTGATCTATAATTTTCAACAAAATATCAAAACCAGTCGGGGGAATCCCCGGATGGCTACAACTTGCTGCACCTAAACCCAAACGTCAATCACAAGGGCAATAGCCTAAAACTGAATTAACAATAAAGTCGCTCAAAATGTCGAACAAATTACAACCGCTTTCGGGTCTTCCAACAACGATACGATTTATATAAGCAATCGTTTATCCTCCCATCTTAGTCCTTTTCAAATGATGTTTGGATGTTAAAATAAAATCAATATCCTTTGTCACCTGGAAGGATAATATGAGGTATATACAGGATAAGTATATATATAGTGTTATAATCCCCGATAACATACATAAATATGTGCAGACAAGTTTACATGTCGATTCGTATTTGCTCCGAGTATTAACCATAACAACTTATTAGTTCCCATTGCACGGCACCATATCACTACAATAAATACATTTTTATGCCATTACTCCATCAGTTAGCCATTATGCCTTTTACTTGCTCTACTTAGTAGTATTTGAATTTGCAATTTCTAGTTCTAAACGACTAGAAATCTTAAGGCTATGCTTTGTACCCCCTGATAAATAAACGAGCATTTTATTCCTCTACAAGGTGAAGCACAATCCAGCTGATTGGACTGACCAGTTTGTACATCGGGATCACATAACATAGTAGATTTTTAGTATTTTGTACAATGAGTCCCAACTGGTTTTCTGGAGGAATGGACAATCTGATATTATCAGAGGGATCAAGAAACTGGGCTCACTAACAAACGTAGATATTAGCCATAAGTTTAAGTAAAATAGCACCCCCACCACCCATGGAACTGTCCCCCAGGGGACTTGCTTCCATGCGTGTTATTCCCTCAATGGGATTAACCAGGACTTCCAAGCTCCAACGGGCTGTGTTCCGGTATGGCAAAATAAAATGTAAGCCATCACCTATTTCCCAAATTTCTTTTTTAGAGCTGTTTTTGCACGCATTATGGGTGATGAAGCCTCAGCCCGATCCGTCATGCGGATCATTCAAGTATGGCACCTTTTTATTTGCTCGAGGGTCAGTGCCAGTATACTTCGCATTGTTTTAAATTTTTTATTTTGGAAGCTATAATCCGCCACCCCAAGAGACCAGCCAACTCTTGGCCAAAACAGTGAAATAAAGAAGAATATAGAGTATGTGGAATCAAAAGCATTATATTGTTTAGAACCTTATGTTATTAGGCGAAGTAGTTTAGTGGAAAGTAATTGCGGACGACGACTGTGCGATTTCAACTTGAAAGACGTAGCTTATCTCCGGAACAGTGCACCAAAGGAGAAGAAGACGGTATTGATTAGACGGGATTCATAGGAATAAGATGTTTTGTATTAGGTTGGCCGGATATCAATCGAATTTCCAGCACCCTTTTGCAATCAATATTTCTTGCAAACAAGCAACAATATTTAATCAAAGCAACATCCACTGTTATCGACGACGTACTGCCAAGCTCAGGCAAATTGTCGATGCCTCTCTCATAGAACGAGTTGGGTTGGCTGTCAAAGTATTGGGCAAGTTATGTTTCGATTTGTTTGCGCTTATGGAATTGCTTGTCTTTAATGTGATTTTGCAGCGAACGGAAAAGGTGGTAACCTGTAGTAGCAATCTCCGGGCTATATGTTGGATGCATAAGCGTTTCGATACCGAGCTACTGAATTTATAGATTCGTCATCTTTACCTTATGAGGACGTGCGTTCTCATGTAGGAGAATGATTCTGATCGCTTATGGACGGTTTTTCGGTGTGCTTCAACCAGCTTTTGCAATTGTTGTCAGTAGACATCGACAGTAACAGCGAAGTTGTCAGGTAGCAATTCCCAATAGATTACGCCGCGGCGATGCCACCAGGTCTGCAATAACACATTTTTGCTGTGCAGTTCACCTTCGGGACTTGTACTGGCCTTTCATCCGTTGCGATCTACTGAGGCATCGATGATTACTTCCTCTGGTGAGCAATGCAAGTGCGATGGTACAACGGTTCAAAAGCTGCCCATCAACCAAGTACTGCGGTACATGTTGTCCGATCGTTGGTAGCATACCTGATTGGTGCATATGGCTATGACCGGTGGTTTTTGGGAGGCCAAGGTGTTACGAGATTTCACGCACACTTCGACTCGGATCCTCCATTAGAGCGTCCTGGATTCTGCTGTCAAAGTCCACCGGTTTACGTCCTCGAACTCCGCTGTTGGATAAATTGTTGGCGGAACCAAAATGCCACCATACTGTAACTCGGAGCATCATTGCATGTTTCGCCAAGCCTCGATTGCTTTGCACCCTTGTAGTTACTCCTACAATAGGCATCCACGAACAGTATGTTGTTCATTAGCCAATACCGCAGCCATTGCTAAAATGTAGAATAAATGGACAACGTTAGATTATTGCTCCAGTGTGTCTCCGTATATATCCAGGTAAAAGAATCGCCCAGAATCTTCCAGAAAATTTCCGGAACGGAATGCAAAAAATATTCCTTTGTTCTCTGGACGATCCAACAGCCACATAATAAGATCTTTATCCATGTGCAACTCAAATTAGAATATTGCGAACTTTAGGATGTAGTACAACTTATAAATGCGTCCAGGACCTTTCTTATATAAATCAGTTAGAGTTATCTTTTGGTGCAGTGTTGACAGGATATTGAAAACTGTCAGGTACACATTAATTATCCGTTTGAAATATAGGTAAGCAGAGCACTTTCTGATATTCCATGGAAACTTATCCCATATCAACACATTCTACTAAGAGAATATTAGAGCGGAGCTTAGTACGAGACTTTTGAATATACAGTATGCGCTAGCTGATTCTTATGTCACAGCACTTGAGAGCTTCAAACACAAATTTTGGCTGAGCCGTAAAGCTTAAGCCAAATAATAAACCGTAGAGAATGCGCAGACTTCCTTCGAGTCTACACAGCCATAGCGGCTGCAGTTTCAGAGCTTCGCAACGCTCACGGTAAGTCATAGTGTAAGGTATGTTTAATCTTCTCTGTGAATGATAGTTGGAGGTTTTCCAGTGCTATGATGTCCACTGTTCGCAGATTTCCTGGCGCTGTTGTACAGTATTCAAGCTTCGGTATAACACGTACTTTAAAGGCTTGAAGGCTGTACTCCCACAAGATAAGATTTCGGTTTTGGCAGATGGTTTTTTTGGCAGAAGTCTGCAAGAAAATAATTTACGCTAAAAAATTAAATGAGGTGGAGTAGCTTAGACCAAGATTTGGACTGCACCACACACAGCAATAGGAGCCTTGTTTAATGTTAGGATGTTCAGCGGAGTGTCACAGCCGTAGTAAAATAGATTACACTTCTCAGTGGAGAAGTACAAATTCCAGGAGTTACTCCAGTGTTCTAATGCTAGTAAGTCAGACTGAATACAGGCTAAACTAGGACTACCTTGCCCAGGGGCAGAAATATACCTCATTTCAGCATCATCAGCAAAGAGGAATGGCTTCCGGAACATATGTTCAACAAAATTATTTAAGTGGATTACGAATAAAAGCGGACCCAGCAAGCTTCCTTGAATTACTCCAATAGATATTGCAGTGGCTTCAAATGCACAGTTATCAATCCTGATGGCTTACATTCTACCCACGAGGTAGGAAGACAACCAGTGAAGACGAGAATTTTTGATACCATGAGACATAACCTTCTGCAGCAATAAGTTGTGTGGGACACTGTTAGGTTCTTTTCGGATAGCAAAAAATATCACAACAATAGACGGTAATCCCGATGTTACTGTATTGATCAGAGCCCTGGTCAGTATGCAATGAATACATTAAACGCTTGGCCGTGCTTGACCAACTGTGCTCACATCCGGCTGGAACACCGGGTGAGAAATTCTGTGGTCTACCTGCTGAATGTAGGCAAAAACCTTCTAGTGTCTCACTCGAATATATTTGCTGAATACTAACCCCCTACGGTGGCCATACTAAGTCCTCCGTATGCCCGTTGATCGGCTTGCTTGGTGGGAATTATATGTGGGGGTCGCACCAAGTTGATCAAAATCGTGAGACTTCCAGCTCATGAGGGGGTATAAACGTTTGAAGAAATTGAGTGAGCAATTCAGTCAGATCGTCTTCTTAAATGGGGGGTTTCTGGATGATCCACTCCAATGGTTAGAGTCTCTTTCAGACATGGCGCACCCGCGCAGTCGATGTTCTCGATGCATTCGTTATCTTGGATCTAGCTGAATTTTCAACCCATCCTGACTAGTGTAAATCACCTTCTGTCTGATTACATCGTCTTTGCATTCAATTTTCAACAACCACATTTTCTTTTCCTTGTTATTTATTGTTCATCTGACGGTGTGAGTCATGACAACTTGATCCACCGCACTTCGTTGTGTGTATCATAGTTGTTCAACTGAACGTAACCAAACTGAACTCAGAATACCAGTTAGTTAGATAATCGTCAAACTTTCTCCTCAAATTATGCCCAATGTGAAACTAATGGTACCACTGTCGCAGTCATCAGCCAAGAGCGCATACTCTCAACTTGTGCAAGAAGATCTCATTTTCGCCTTGGCAAATGTATTACCGAATTCGATGTAAATCATGTCGACATCCTTCCATTGGTTCACTGCCTCTAACCATACATGATTTGTCACTAGCAGGTTGGTAATGTGCGAGCGACGTAGCATGAAATCGTGCTGCGCGAGTGTCAATGGACCTTTGTTCGGAATAGCTGTAGTAGACCATTCTTCACGTTCTTCTCGGCATATAGGCTGTTGTGGGTGTCAGATATATTATCCGGTCGTTATCCAAGTTGGTAGGGTCACTGGCTCTTGAAACCGGGTTACAAGCGAGCATTTCCAATCGCTAAGTAATGAAGTTTCGGACAACGACCTTTGGAACCTGTTAGTCACGGAAAGTGAGATGCTCGTCGATAGGGAATTGAGAGTAGTGAGTTAGGCACAGCAGACCCAGTATGCCTTGAGTAGTCAAGAACGGCGAGTAGCTGACGCACGTCTTCACCACCCCAATCCAAACTATTGCGTCCAATATGCGTGGTACACGCTGAAATTCCTACAGAAAACTGGCCATTTGCAAATAAAAGAGTACAGTGTGCCCATGTTGGCCACATACTTAGCCAGCGACTCGTTATACAGCCCAAATGGTTTTCCAGCAGATATAAATCGACACCGGCGTACAGGAATACGGCAAAGGCAGTTTTATAATGGCTTTGAGCACTAAGTGGCAAATTGATGTCAGTAAAAACAAGATCCGAATGTCATGCAAGCGCCGTTCGTAGCTGGCCAAAAACAGGTCCAAGGACGAAACAGTTGATGGCGGCGTTTCATTTGTCAGCTGGCATATATGTTACGCTGACCTAGATACAAAGTACAAAATCCACGTACTTTGCTTCGACTCCACAATATCCGGGCATGAGTTACACTTCGGGTCAAGGTACTCGAGGACAGACAAAATAACTCATGAGCAGAAATGGGGAAGACAGTTGTGTCGTAGAACATGCGGCATCCAATCCGAACAGATGTTCGATAGCTGCGCTAAACTTTACTTACGCCTAGCTCTCCGCGGCTAACATGGATGGAGCAACTGGGCTGCTCACACAGGTCATACTAGCTTCGTCAGGTGCTCATAAGTCCCCTAAACGGCGAAGGCAGGATGTAGAGTAAGACGCCACGAAAGGTAATCTATAACCCCTTGCAGTGGAAACCCTAATGACCGCTGGGTTTTGTTTATTTGGCAGTGACTTAGGATTTCAGCCAAGACTGCGAGACCAACAATGACCGGTCACCTGGAAGCAATGAAACATAGAGCCTATCGTCCATTTTCCTAGGAAGTGCCAATGTTTGTATACGCTACGTGCAGGCCGCAACAGAAATCGTCGGAATTGCTTGACGTATGAACAACGTGACTATTGTTCTTCTTGGAATCTTGAAATCACCTGGTATTTTTAGATACGGTGCTGTTGCACCATCATCAGTAAGCCTATTCGGCACAAAGATGGCAGTCTCAATGTGTTTCTGGGTCACCGGATCCAGGTCTGGACGAACACCGGTCTTCAGACCTGTCGGCCTACTCAAAAGAGACATCACCTGTCAAGGACGGGCAGCATCGACAAAGGTGATTAACATTGCCCGGCTTCGTTGATCAAGTTTATGTCCAAGGCGGGCAATTTGCCTCACTTTCAACCCACCCTAACTCACGTCGAGGAGTCTGTCAATAGGACTATATGATATCTGGACGTTGCGATTGTAGCGTATCTAGTAAGCTAGAATTTGAAAATCATCAGGTTAAAATGCCTCTGATCTATTAAGGTTGGTCATGGTGAAAGTTATCCTAAGCCTCATGGGGGTTAGCCAGCTGTTGGTTTGTAGTAGTTGAACACATTTCCTTCGGCTGCTTCGTCATTGTTTGTGCTTGGCACGGCTCTTAACTGTGCAAACCTTCACGTGCTGAGAAATCTGAGTCATAGGTCGACACATCACAGGTAAAATATTCGTGTCAGGTGAAACGCGGCTGCCAAAATAGGAAAGTCATCGTGACGGTGAGTTTGCAGGGGTCAAGCAGGATGACTGAAACACGAGGGTGCATAGCGAGAGCTTTCTGTGCCAAACTTACAGAGCTGCTCTTAACATAATGATTCAGCCTGCACATGCACCTGATACTCCCCCGCATTTCCTGCGGTGTTGTTTCAGCGGTTCTTACTCAAAATCCGAATGAGGTCGCGTTGGACTTCCCGAAGTCGTTGAGAATGTTCTGTTGATAATCCTATACATAAATTGATGTAATGACGATGCACATAATAACTATAGTGTGTATGTCAGACGTGCGACACTTTTAGCACAGGCACTACAAGGTGATTGCTTTCGGCATCATAAAAATGGGGATGTATGCGGCGGCCAACTGAGGTGCACATGATGAGAGTAGGACTTCCACAATTCAGTCAGAAATGAGACTGAATGATACCTAATTTCCACAAAGTAATTTATGGCGCAGAGAGATCCAACAAGAAAATCTTGTTAGCACAGCAAGGAAACAACCAAGCAGCGGAATATAATTTTCGCGTGCTTCACTGAGTTCTCGCTCATCAATTCACATTTGGGCTTTAGGAGAATTTAAAAACCTGTTACTGTCCGACATGAGATGGCATACTTCGATTAGATCGATAACAAATTTGTACAAATTAGCAGCTTGCTTACCAGTGTATATTATTGAGCATGATAGCCTATACTACAGTCCATCTTGTTTCCTTTGCTTCGCACAAACATTTGTCACAAATATGAAGATTTTCGATGCATTAACCTTACCCGTGTGTTTTTCCCGTAATTTATATTGTTACCGCGCAGGTTAGCGTTCATGCAGGCAGTCATTTCCTACAATTTTTTAGCCGTCATCGTCCTTAACTATACGTAAACTCATGTTCTATATTTAAAAGGGACAATGGTAGGGTGGCGTTGTATATTTAGTGCACAGGTTGGTTATGATTAAAAATAAAAATAGCCGCAATCGAAGCTCAGTAGTAGTACCTGACAGGTTATAATTGTCCACATGCGACATTCACTTTATTAAATTTGATTCATCCTTTCGAGAATCACCAAGTATAATTGTTCCGTATGTCACTAAAACCGGCGATCCAAATAATGCACGTGGGTGGCTAGGATTATTAGATCAGAAACGATGACAATGACCGAGGCGTCTAGATTACTGGTTGTGACACAATGCGGCTCATTCCCCGTTGCGTTATATATTGCTCTGCAGAGTGACAATATCACAAATCAGAAAAGCATATCAGCTGTGAGTAGCAAGTGTAGCGTTTGTGCATTTTCGAACTTTAGGTAGGCATCTATTCGGTCTTAACTTCAGACCGATAGGCCTATGTCTCGCCAGTAGAGGTTGCTTTCCACTAGGATGCAATTAGGAGGCTTTGACCATCCAACCGCCATTGATTGTTACAGAGAGAAGATTCGCAAAAAGTACAATTATTTTCACCCCTAATGATGATGTATAATCTCATACAGAGCAACTCAATATGCGACAATAATTGAATGTGGACCCATAAATCTCGTAGCTTTTCTCAAAGTTTGATGGTGCAAATATGTTATGGTCATATGTCGCCACACAAGATTTGTTAAAATCCGGAACAAACGTTATCGTAACTGTGCAACTTGGCTGCAAATCGATCTGTCTCTGAATTAGGTACACCAATTTCTAGTTACCAATTTGGTCCGGTACGCGGTCTGTAACAAGAGCACGCTATCAGAGCTCGCGTACACCTATCTGAACTGCACACAAAGTCGTCGTTTCGAACTGAGCCGATCACCAAAGCGCACATGGCCATTTGAGTGCTTCAAGTCCTGTGTTCCACTTTTTACTCAGTGATTATAAAGGCTCATGCTTAAACAAATCGAAAGCCTTTAATATGCTTTACTCAGCGGAACACATCTGAAATGAACGAGGAACGAGCAAGTTCCTCTCACGACGAGATGATTAGTATATCTCTAGCTCAGAGCGAAATACCCTAGACCATCAGGCTGAACTGATACTGATATAAAAATCACGTTACCCCAACCAAGGTCGGCCGGTGGCCGAGTGGTCTGCACGTTTGCTTTGCAACCATAAGGTCACAGGTTCGTAATCCGCGCAGGGGTGGGCGTCCTCGCGGTTTACTCAGCCCGCGCGCGACTGGTGGTGGCTGCGCCATTACGTCGTACAGCTGACACATTACAGCCATGATCGTGTACTCCTACTACTCGCTGCTTGACAAAACCTTGCACATAACTGCAACTGGGATCAGCTTTTTTCGTGAGACGACTTTTCGGCTCACAACGATTACCACTTTGCTACTTGAAGGATCGGACACATGGCTTTTGGAGCAGAATTATTAATAGATGACAATTGGGTTACACACTTTTTTGCAGGCTGTACACTCTTTGGATTGTTACGCATGCCTGAACTTGATATAAGACCTTGAATGTCGTCACTAAAAGGATTTGAACCGTAGGGTTCAGAGAAGACAGAATTATAGCAATCTGCATTTAGTAGATGGTCCAAATGAATGAGTGCCAAATACACCGCCTAAACCGACTAAGGAGGAAACGCTTGAGAGAAAATACACCAGCGACAAAATGATAAAGCTTCATCAACCTTGCCGAAAAATTCTTCAGCCTGAACTAATTTCTGATCCCGATTCTTGTTAACAAAAGTTTCTGACACTCTACTGAGTCTTCCATATCGGTTATACAGTGCATTTGAACCCTGATTTTAGCCAGGACCTTCCACTAGTGAATAGAAGAAAAAGAAGGCCATTCGAGTATGCTTATCCATCAACAGCAAAAATGAACTAAAGGGAATGCTCACGAAAGGTAGCGACCGATGTTCCCGTTAGACGTGGTGTCCCGTTTCACAAAGGTTCCACTGGAAGGAACTATAGATTATTTATGTGACTATACCTTGGTACATAGAATCGACATCGGCATCCCCACAGGAGTTTTAAATTAGTTCTCGCTGATATGTATCCAAAACATTCAGTTCCAGGTTAACGGAAAATACTATGAGAAAATAAATGGAATGACAATGGGTTCGCTATTGGGGGCCACTCATCTCGGGCCTCTTTATGGGTAAGCCGGAGAATAAGCAACTGTATTAATCTACCGGAAACTTGGTTTACCACGGTCGCTACTTAGAAACACTTATATTGTGTCGCGGGTAGCCAGGTGCGCACTGACACACTGTTAGACAATTTCAACCGTGCACATGACAATATAACGTTTATCATCGAGCATTAGCGCAACAACTGTATGGCATTTTTAGAGGTCCAGTTTAACAGGAGGATGGAGGATACAATCTAAAGGAGCGTTCACGGAAAAGCAACATGGAATGAACAGTACATCAATTTCCCTAGTTTCACTCTAATAAGGCAGAAACGAAATCTCATCCGTTATGTCACCTGATTTGACCTTGAGTTGGCCAAACATTTAGTTACCTTAATTAGAAATTTCGATTCTTTTTGGTGGTTCGGTGTTGCTCCTCCCAAATGCCCCTTGGATTTCGATCCCTTTCCTCCATGATTGCATTTGATTAGTGTTTTGTTTAACCCCTAATATCGTGGTTTGATAGCCTGAAGTTGGACCACTGAAAACGAGTTCGTTCGCCAACTGTCACTTTTGATGTTAGTTGTATTTGTTGAAATACCATTGAAAACCTGCTTTTAACGAGTTAAGTAAAATTTGAACTACTTACCGTTTGTCAATAGTTATAAAAATCCAAAGGTTGTCATTATCATCACCTGTTAGCAATTGAAACTTCCGGTTGCGCTTTTACTCACTCCACAAGTTTGCACGATATCGCATCACACACCATAACTTTCTTGTATCAGGTGCTAAGAAACCTCTTTGTTCGTATACATGAGAAATTCTACCGAAATATCATCCCCTGGGATGACCACTGGGACCACAACCGCAGAGATGGACAACCCACTGGACCACATGATATCCTCAAGTGCTTTGCTTGCCGCAGTGGAGAACGCCGAGGTATCGCCCCCCTTAATCATTCTGCAGGGAGCAAGTCGAGAGCATCGGTGACTATGAGCGCTTCACCTGTGGCATCCAATCTGAACATGGACGCAGCAGGCAGTAGAATGAGCAGTCCTAACGGACAACAGTGTTGCAAAAAAAGAAGTACAATTGCGGGCTCAAAATAACAGTTATAGGAGTGGAATTAGGCGATGAAGTACACTGGGATGTTAACTTATCCCACTTGAAAAGCATGCGATTGACACTTCCTTTAAAGAAAACAAAATTTTGTTCTTGCATATACTGAAACATTTTCCCCATGAGTTGCCCCCCAGAAAAACAACCTTATCAAAATACTTTTGCACGTCGCATTCAAGCCTCAAATAGAACAACTTTGCATAACGAAATACAAGGAGTGTTTTAGTGAGGAAACTTTTTCTACTGTATTTGCTAATTTACGGAGCATATAGGCAGGTAAATGCCATTATCACTTGCAAAGTATTTCAATTCCCTTTGGGAAATATTGCAAAATGGATGCCATCAATACGTTGGAACTAGCAATCCGCCCGTCTGCTTTATTCCAACTAATATACCCTCCGGTCGCAATGATTGAGTGTAAAGCAATAATACCAAGTCATGGGACCTCGAGGAAGATGTTTACTTGAGATTTTTCCAGTATATTTGAGCCAGATAGAGTAAAGCACCCAGCCGTTTCAGACTGTAAGTTTCACAGTTGATATCAGAAGCTTACCTGCAATCATTTCCAAAATTACCCGAAGACCGTTTAGGTTTTTCGGTCATCAGCAGCTGAGCGATTTCAATTCCACGTGAAAGCTTAGAACCCTAGAGCTTGCGCTGTTGTGGCACTGATTAACCCCAATGGACTAATTCTGTGGTTGCAGTGGCCAGCAAACTTGCAAACTCAACTGTGGTATTAATTGTTGGATGTTTGTGAGAAGTGTATGGCATGGTGGTATGACAACCCATGCTCCATAGATATACTCGTTGCGAAGTTGCGGGAACGTTGTGGAGTATTAACACCATCGCCAGTCAGATGTTCACACCCAACATTGACTGTCCCTACATGTGCGCGTGTATGTCTGCCTATCGACCACCCACTCTCCAATGACTTTACCTCTGCCGCTTGATCGATACTACCAGCTTGGTGTGCTCTGTTGGCCTTGCGTTGTTTAGCTGCGAGACATCATTACCGTCGTAGATTAGCGTTAGATCCGCTTTTGTAGACTTGAACCGCGGTCAAGTAAAGTACAAATAAACGGTATGTATCCAACTAAGGTGGTGATCTAACTTTAACACATATGATGGAGCGATTGAGCGGCTTCGACCGTTGTCTCCCGTTGTGTAGCCATTCCAAAGGTATCCAGCAGGAGGTGCAGCGTCAGGCGTACGGGATAGCTGGCTGGCGTGGAGGTTTCTCCGTGGCGCGGTCGAAGTTGATTGCGGTGGCGAACCCAGGTGTCTTCACCCACGGAGACATCATGCAGCATGTCACCTCGCCTGGCCGTCACTGTTGCTTTGATCCAGCGAGGATAACCTGCTCGGTAATAGCGAGCGTAGAGCGGGGCTCCAACGAGGAATTCTTTGTGCTTGGTGTAGGCACCAGAGTGACTAGGTGGCTTCTCAGTTGGAATGAGCGCTTCGTTAGTTGTGCATAGCATGCAGTCCATCAATGCTTCAGATGCTCACTGGCCTCCTGGCTTAGCTGGATTCGGTGTGGATCGGTAGGAGAGCAGGAAGGCCTGAAGACACTCATCCACGGTCCCCTCCCCGCGAGATTTCAAAAGCGCTCTCTTGAAGGTGCCGACAAATCGCTCCGCTTGACCATTGGATTGGGGATGGTAAGGCGGTGTGCGGAGGTGTTCGATGCAGTATCGGCGACAAAACTCTTCGAAGATGGGTACTATTGTCGGACACAAAAACCTTGGGAAGGCCATGTTGACTGAAGCTTCGTTGGAGACAACCCAGAGTGGCGGATGCCGTTGGTGGGTTGACAGCGACCACTTCTGGCCATTTGGAATAGGCGTCGACCACGACCAGATATGAAATGCCATCGATAGGACCAGTGTAGTCAACGTACACTCGAGACCACGGTTTTGCTGGAGGATGCCAAGAAACCGGTGATTGGTGTGGTGGCATCTTTGAGGCTTGTGGACAATCCTGGGACACGCGGGCGGACTGACTGTCTTTGTCGGCGGTTCTGTTGTTTGGTACTGTCGGAGAATGTACCGCATTGCAGATGGCCCGAAGAGGAAAATCTGCCAAGCCAAGGGTTTCGGTCCATTCGAGACCAAGCATGTTAAGCTTCGCCTTTGTAATGTAGCAGATCGCATTGAACGTGGCGCCCCGGAAGGAGACAGAGCAGTGCAGCTGCCCAGTTAGCTGCACTCGACCACCACAAGCGCTGGTGGCAGATTGGAAGGTTGGATCGTACGGTGGCTTGCCAAGGGATATCCAGAGATCCCCGGAGATGATCGTGATGTCCGACGCAGTGTCCAACTGCAATCGGACCGACTGACCATTGATCAAGACGCCGACGAACTTTCTCCGATCCGCAGCGTTGATTTGGAACGTGGCCAGCAGGCTCAGGGAGCTGCCAACCGGACCAGGTTTGGGTGTGCGTCTGGTTCGGGACCTCTTCTTTGGGTCGCGGGTGGGGGCCAGCCCAGCTTTGGCTCCTTGGGAGATGGAGGATGGCAGTAACCATCCCGGTGCCCCACCCTGCCACAATGTTGACAACGATGCTGGCGGAAATTGCAGTCGTGGTGGAAATGCCAGACACCACAGAATCGGCACGCGTAGGGTGGGGACTTCGCTTGGTCGGATTGGGTTGGGCGCTCGGACGATTGCGCCCTCGGTGCTGTGACTGCCTGGACCATACCAAGTGCGGCGGCGTTCTGGATCATTGCAGAATCTTGCTTCAGGTTGAGCAGCGTTTGACACTCCTCGGCCAGGTTTTGGAGTGTGACTGAGCTATCCATTTGTAGCTTGGACAGGAGGCGCGTCTGGATGTCGGCATCATGTGGAGACTGGAGGCCAGAGACGAAGATAAGGCATTTGAATTGGTGCTCGGTGAGCGAACCCAGTTGAAAACGTTGGCCTTCACGGTTGACCACACCCGCGTACGTGATGAAGTCGTCGGCATCACGTTTGGCCAGCTGCAGACGCTGATAACGAGCATTGAACAGAGAGGACTGCTCGCCAAAAATCTGTGACAAGGTTCGGACCGTCTCGTCAAAGGTAACGTCGCGTGGGTTCCTCGATAAGATGAAGTTGGTATAGCGCTGGTGTTCGAGCGTACCAAGTTTGCGCAGAAGCAGGCGGACCTTCCACGCGTCGGGTTGTCAAGCCAAGTCGACGGTGAACAGGTCCTCGTACCGCTTGTACCAGGATTCGAACGTTACCCCGGCCTTGGCGTCGTACAGGAATTCACTGGCGCCACTAACCACATGGTCCATTGACTGAGAATTGGCGCTTGGACCTGCATGAAGGGAAGAACTGGAGGGCTTTTCGGTTAGCACGGACATCAATTTAAGCTGTTGCTGCAGCATCAGTTTTAAATCGGCGTATTCGTCAGTCATGATTCGTCGACTCTGTCGCCACTGTTATAATTGGGGGGGGGGGGGAACGCCGCCTCTGATATGATTGCGGAATTGCCTGATAAGATTGTCGCTCGCACGGTTGGAGCATGCCTACGATGACGACTTGTAACGCTGGCCACGCGAACGGAGTTGCGCTGACCTGATGACGCTAGCTTAGCCGGTGCGACGGAAAATTGAGCGAGCGTGTGAACGATCCTAGCCGCATGTGTTCGGATAGACGCTGAGCCCTCGGAACGGACGCACACGAGAGGGGGTTACGATAGACACGAAGGCTGGCCAGCTAACGACTCACCCACAATCACGCGACCCGACCGACCCCCAACTGAGGCGAAGAGAAAGAAAAGGCAAATGGTCCACTGTAGGCTCTTTTATGACCAACAAAGTGCGATCACAGCCAGTGCTCTGGGTTATTAACTTAGGGAAAACAGTCACCACGAAGAGGTGGTAGTTTGCAAATGAGCATTGTCGAACGGTGTGCAGTTGGGCCGCCTCTCGGAGTGACTGAGCTCTGCTGCGTTTTGGGGAGGAATTGAACCTCGGTTTCCACAGCCATTCTGCCGGGGTTTCTGGCGTGTTTTTGCGGGGATTTTTGACGGGCCCGCAACATTAAGATTAAATTCTAATACCGACAAAAACAAATAATGTTCTTACCTGAATACCCAGGACAGTAGTATCGTCAAAAGATAAGAGTAGGAGTAACCTATCGTATGGTTGACTTCTGGCCCCGTACCGGTTACTGATGCTAAGAAATTATTCTTGCTCCCGTGTTATACACTCACCCTTAGCAAGCCACAGCTGCTGTAGTAAGTTAATGGTAACCGGATAGCGGTCGCATGCCGTCCTGTTACCTATCTCCTACGGGAATTGTTAGATAGGAAGGTGAACAGAGGCTTAACGTCATGTTTCTTGTAACATTTGAAAGGCCAACCGATATCTGTCTAATGTTTCCTGAGACATCCAGTTATTGTGTTGTTAATATACGTACCGCTGAATTGTATAAGAGACGATGACATCCTTATAGTCTATGCAATACAACTCTCAAAGAAAACACTGTCATCAATCGCGACGCGACAGAAACGGATCGAAAATTGGTAGTTCATGTTGTGTTCAAATAGTTCGATGTGCAGGGAATATTCTTTCGTCACTTTTATTCAGTATACCAGAATGTAAGTAGTTTTCATATCACTTACACGGAAATAAGTTTCATATGAAAATATGTGAGTTATATTTGGCCATGAAATTCGAAACAGATAGGCAAAGGAGATCTATTTTATTGGGCGATCCTGAAGTGTGGATATCTGCTTACGAACCAGAAAGCGAGCGAGCTAATCAATATTTTGATCAACACTAGTATTCCTATGCACATTAAGCGATTGCATGAGATATCTGTTGTCCTTTTAACCTACAAATCGGTCATGGATTTCGAACAATATGTACCTACCTCGGTTCAATTTAGGAAGCAAAGTCGGAATTGAACTACGGTGCTATCTTACAAAGCATTAGAGGAACAAGTTAAACAATAATCTTAACAGTATCCAAACCGTAAAACATAAAACGATTATTTTCTTAATATATAACTAACTGATAACGAGGCCGAATCGAGACGCCAGTCTACTAGAGTACAACCAGTCGCACAGCCACTTATAAGCTTTTCGTTCACACGCAATTAAAAGCAAGTGAATTGCTAGTCCAGCCCACCAGTCCGCGACATAATTGTAAATGTCTGAAGAGAGCTTAAAACTGCACTCAAATACACGAATTTATGACAGATTTTACACGCTTTAGTTCAAGCTGTGACGATGTCAGTGAGTGAGGGTCTACGGTATGTATGAATTTGGGCAAGTAGAAGTGCGGTCAAAAGATGTTTATGCGCATGTGGGTGAGTTCCTTTAAAATGGAGGTTGGCTAGAAACTCATAAAATTAGGAAAGGTACATCGATATAATCTAAAGGGCAAAATGTCGGTACCCGTCGTTTTCTTTCCTATGCTGACTACTATTACGTTAGGATGGCCACTAGGTAGAAAAGAGTAAATACACATTGTAGACTCATTGAGCAAAACTGAGAAGATTTCGAAGAGAAACTGTTTCTGTGGTGTGTATGTGTTACCTACCCACAATGCTTGTCGGCAGTAACATTTCGATTACCAAAATTCTTGCGCATCCACCGATTCTTCCTGCTTCGGTACGCTGCTATTTCTTCCTATTCGGCAAACTCAAGTCGAAATCAAGTAGGTGTTACGGAGTTGGCTTAGCTCCGTTAAACTTGCGCAGATTTTGCGGAGCTCACCTCAGACATACAATCACACTGCGACTACTCAGACTGCGCAATAGTACAAACGGGCTATCCCCAGGACTAATGTCAAGCTCTACTCAGGGCACATGCATCTGTTGTGTACGCTGTAGCCAACCCACTGAACTCTCCTCATACCAATACCGCTTCTATCGTAGCATGCAACAGTAGACCACCTAAGCTATTTAGTTGCTGCAGCATAAACAACGCAAAACCCACATTGACATTAACTGAGATCATCACTGAGCAAAAACTCATCTGCCTTACCAAAATCTAACTCTGTAATTTGTGCCATTCTATCTATATATAAAAATGTAAATCTCCAGGTGGTAATGAGCTCCAAATCTCCGGAAAGATTTCACCGATTGCTTTGAAAGTTTAACACAATTTTGCATGCGTGTATGACGAGGTTTAGAAATAATTGTTTTGGAATAAATGTCCTTTCTAGGATGGCCTTTTAATGTTCAAATGTTTACGTAGGTTTCGATTCTTTTTGTTTTGCACTACTTATGAGTAGATGTATTTCTCAGCTATTTATGTGTCAAGGCAATTAGAATGCACGTCACTAAGGTGAACTATTTCGTGCGAATGCGTTAAAATTAAGCTCAGTCGTTTACCATAGCGTTTACTTCGTGATTATTGGTTAGATTTTCGTTTTCAGTTTTACAATTAATTGTATAACGCTTTTTCTTATGTTCAATGAAGTAGGCGGTGGCAATACGGTGTGTAATTTTGTCTGTGTTTGAATACAACATCATCGGTACTAATAATTTTTCGCTTTGGTTTGTACTTCGCTCTTTGCAATTGTATGTGCTGTCGCTATAACTGTTCTGCTTTTTCAGTGCAGTCGGTCTGCCTTAGTTCACTAGAGTAATGTCTTGCAGAAGATCAAGCTCAAGCCGGGGTACTCGCCGAGCGGAATCAGCGCGACGTGTAGTTGCAAGTCAAACTGAGGAAAGACGGGAAACAGCGAAACTGCAACAGAGACAGAAAAAGCTCATATACTTGCGGTGCGATGTGCAGCCAGACTTGAGGATGCAAGATTATGAAAAGAATCGTGTTCTTCAGTTTCAGCTGTGATTCATTCTCAATAGAATGAAAGCGGCAGGCTGAGAGAAGCTGAAAGTCCTCCACGAGAAAATCAGATCAGTATCAAACGTAATTCCGTGCCAAGCACTCGCGCGATTACAATCGCCTTGCGTTCCCGTACAACCCAGCTGCGTGTTACCGTTTGAGTCGACATTTTCTCATCGATACTATGACTGAATTTGTTCGCATTGCATGGCTCTCAAATTTAATGGAGAAACGAAAGGAATATGTGGCGCCGCCGGAAAATTAAACTGCCTCCAATTGAAGAACTGCCAGAGCCAATAAAGTCTTTGCTTGCCGTAGATAATGTGGAAGCAACTACATTTCCTATCTAACCTCAGGAAATAACTCACATGCTTCCAAATGACGCTGTTCGGTGCAGAAATGGCAACCACTCCATTCATGCCCACTTTCAAAGTGAAGGACAGATTTATCAAAAAGCCGGATCCCTGCTTCCGTTTCCAGATGTTCAACACAAATTCCTACAAATATACTTCGTCATTGATGGCAATGATGCAAAGAGTGCACGCTGCGCAATGTCTACCGACATTAAAACATTCATCTTTTCCAAACTGCAGGATCTTCTTCACCAAAATTAAGTAAAGTATGTTTGTTCAAAACTGATATTGACATGATGACAACTGATACACATAAGATTGCTATTCATGCTGACAAACCCCTTCCGGAGAACATGAGCGAAGATTCAATGCTCCAACTATAGACGGCGACACTTGTTCAAGCCGGAGTTTACTTCCAACTTAAGGATATTGTTCAGCATCGGAGAAATGATCAGTTGGCAAATATCGCGGAAACTCATGGATGCTACAATGCTTTGTAATATCCGATCATTTTTGAAATGATACTGATGGGCATCACTTCCAAGTTAATGAATCCAGTCAGTGGCGAAAAAAGTGATAGAAAATGCAGGGTAGTGTATTTTTATTAATGTCGATTAATGATTCGAGAAAATCACCTTTTGCAATGCTGTCAGTTGTTTCACCAATACATTGTCGATATGTATGCAAAAATCGAAACAGAACGTTGACTATTCATCCACTTGAATGAAACCAAGCTTCGGTCTGAAAAATAGGTACTTTTGAGAGATACACTTGTGGATGACAGTAATGCACCTGACATTGGCAGACTAACGATTTTGTCATCTTCATATACAGGTAGTCCACGTCATTTGCATGAGTAGATTCAAGATGCGATTGCGTATGTTCGTCATTATGGGCGTCCTGACCAAATCATTACCTTCACATGCAATCCAAAGTGGGACGATATACAACAGTTCTTACTCCCTGGGCAGTCACCGGTGGATAAGCATGACATCACAGCAGTTGTTTTCAGATAGAAACTGAAAACACTGATGGACCTCATGGTAAAACATGAGAAGTTTGGGAATGTGCGCTGTTGGATGTACTCCTTGGAACCGCAGAAGATCGTATTGCCGCACACACCATTATTAATATGGCTCTAGAACAATAGCACTTAGAACGAAATAGACGATGGTATGTGCGCTGAAATACCCCGTGTCGAAGTCAATAAGGAGTTGCGTGAATTTGTGACGAGAAGTACTATACATGGACCCTGCGGTTCACAGAATCCAAATTCACTTTGCATGATAGACGGTAACTGCTCAAAGCGATATCCTCGGGTATTGTTATCCAACAATGTTACAGGAAATGCCGGAGATCCCTTAAAGATAAAGCGATCAGCAAAAGAAGGCGGTAGCTCCGTAACTAAACGAATCCGAAACGGTGACATCCAAGTACATAACAAGTGAGTTGTTCTACATTCGCCTTTGCCATCAAAAACGCAGAAGGCGTACATAAACGCGGAATAGTATGACTCCGTTAACTCGATCAAATACATTTGTGTGTACATAAGGGCAGCGACATGGCAGATTTGGGCCTGATACCAGACCGAAGAGATATGAATACAGGCATACATATAGATGAAATCTATCAGTATCAGGCTGGACAATACTTAAGCAGCATTGAAGTTGCGTTTCAGTTGTTGTTCACTTAGCAGTACATTTGTAAAACAGACAACGCGTTTATCTCACGACTGCAAAGTTTCACCAAATGAACGCAACTCCACCAGCTACAACGTTAACTGACTTCTTCGCATTATGACAAAATGACACGTCTGCGAAATAATTGTTTTGCTCCGAAGTGCCCACGTTTTACACATGGAATGCAAGTAGAAAGGCAGTTGAACGATGCAAACGAGCAGAGCATCTGCAAAGAAACTACGATAGGCAGACTGTACACCGTGCATCCAAATCAAGATGAATGCTTTTTCTTCACATGCCGTTAGTAAATGTGCCTGGTCCAACGTCTTTCTAGCAAATGGGAATTGTCAACCGCGTTACACATGCTACTTTCCGTAGTTCTTGTCAACCACTGAAGTTCTAGGAGAACGACTGGCACTGGGATTTATGCGTTAATGACGCTTGGAACCCGTCCCATCTAAAGCAAATGAGCGCATTCTTTGCAATCATACTGACCGCTTGCTCTCCTTCAACTGCAACAGGTGCATGGAAGAAATAGAAATCACACATGGCTGAAGATATTTTCCGTTAAGCAAGATGCAGATCAGAGTATGGATTTCCCTGCAGCAATATACAACGACGCGTTGATATCGATTGAAGATTTGTGCTTACAAATTGCAAAAAAGCTCGCAGTCATTTAGGAATACCATCATCGAATGGGTCTGCTGCCATTTCGTTCGATCTCGAACTGAGCCGTGAACAAAATTACAACACGTCGTATGTACAAGGAACAATGAACAATGATTTAAACGGGTAAAAATGCAGGTGCTTGACTTGTCCCCTAGGGTGTTTAGCGTGACAAAAAAAGATAGAGAAGGGATAATGGAGTCGTCAGTTCGGACGATCACAGATGTACCTGCACTGTCGTATAAAGGGAGTTTGCAGTTAGAATGTGTGCACACAAAGCAATAGGAGAGTGGTTACTGATCACATAATAGGCGAGAAAAATCAAAAAATAGCAAGGACAACGCTTACTCGTGTGCAACTATCTTGGGTGGACAGGATACAGAAATCCAGTTTCTACATTAGTAGCGTTTAGCAAATTTCGTGCAAGGCGTTTGGAATGACTCATTCTCGAGTAGGATTATGGCACTACCTACTCTGAGTTGTGCATTAGTTCCAGCATCTGGTGCTCATGGGTCATAGCGCGTAGTGTAGATGTGACAGGATGTCGTCAAGGCGTTTTGAAAAGGAATAGGGTGGGTGCGTTAATTACATGTTCCGGCAGGGCGTTCCCAGGCTGTGACACTCGAAGGGAGAAATAGTTTCGCCGACATTCCAGGCGGCTGTACTGAGTGACTAACTTAAACTGGTGACCACTTAGCGGAGTGTTTTGACTGAGTAATAGAAAGGAATGGCAAGGGTGTTTCGGGTTTCTCAGGATCTGGTACACCATTATGAGATCGTCCCTTAGACGCCGATAACGTCCACTGTGTATTTTGAGGGTCTTCAGCCTGAGTGGGTAGGGGAGGCTGGTCAAAGCTCTGACGCTCTTCGTTGCCCTACGTTGTGCAGTATGGAGCGCGGTGAGATGATGCTTGAGCCAGGGTTGTCACGCTTGGATAGCGTATCCCGCGTGCGGCCTCACGTACGCACTAAGCATTTTTGGAAAGACTGAAGAGTCAAACTTCCCGAAAGCTCTGCGAAGAAGGCCGAGGTACTGGTTTGCTTTCTTAGCTGCCTTTTCAGTCTGCCTCAAACAACCGATTTCATCTTGAATTAGCACGCCGAGATCGCACTCATGAGAAGCCCTCTGTAGAATTTGTCGTCCCAGGCGGTACTTGTGCATACTCTTGTGCCGTATGTTGAGAACTTTGCACTTGGTGACGTTGAAATTCAACATGTTCTCGATGGACCATGTGTACGCTTTGTCCAGGTCCTCCTGTGACACTGTGTGATCCTCCATTGCAGCTATAGTGCGCCATATCTTTAGGTCATCAACAAATAGCAAACCGTTAGGAGATAGCACATTCGCGAGATCATTTATGAAAACCAGGAAAATGCGGGGTCCAAGTACCCAGCCTTGAGGTATGCCGCACTGAACTTCGATGGATTCCGACAGGTTGCTTCTAACCCTCACATTCAGGTGACGTTGCACCAGAAAGTCTCGCATCCAGCCCAGAACAGGAACGCCGATTCCATATTTCTGGAGTTTGTCGAGGAGAATGCGATGGTCTATACGGTCGAACACCTTTGAGAAATCCAAGTAGGTCGCGTCCACTCCTACACCAGCGTCCACAGATTCCGTCCAGTTTGCACGAGCGATTAAGAGATTAGTAGTACAGGAGCGATTTTGGCGAAATCCATGCTGCTCCGGAACCAGAATTTGGTTGTTCTCCAGGTAACCCATCAAAGCCTCAGCCACACTGGACTCCATAACCTTGGAGATCACAGGAAGTAGTATTATCGGGCGATAATTTGTCGTTTCAGCACAGTTTTATACTTCGCGAATAAACTTTATCTGTGATGGCAGCAGATAGCTCGAGTGAACGATATTGGCGCGCGATAGGGGCGGAAAATCCAATGCGACACATTTCTAGTGAGAACCATAGTCATACGGGCTACAACCGGGGGACTTAATCCATCAGACCTAGCACACGCACATAATTTACATGTTAGCTAGAGGTGGGAAACACCTCAGCTACTGTGCTGCAATACCCAAAAGAAAAAAAGGAATAAAACGCAACAGGTGCAAGCCTGCTGAGTTACCGGTAACGGAAGGGCATCCTTCCGATAAGTTATCTGCCGGCCACTAAGCAATAGAAAAAGATAGTTTACTATGCAAAATTATAACATGCTGAATAATGAGATCGTGGTTGGTGGGGTAGTTTAAGAGGGATGGGGTGGGACAAAGTAACTCAAAGCACGAACACCATCGAGTTGCGCTCCTAGCCCTATCAACAAGTTAATTTAGCCATACCAGTTCATCATCTTTCCGACCCCAACCAGGGAGCTGAGACGCTCCACCTGAGGCCAGCTTCGAAGTGAGGGTCTTCATTCCTCTCAACCAAGTCCTCGCTTGGCCACCTCTCCTCCTCTTCCATCCTCATCCCCGGCGCGCAAACAACGCACCTCGTGGGAGTCGGTGGGTTGGCATGCGTAACACTTGGCCGAGCTATCGGAGCCTGGTGGGTGAAATAACGGTGCTGAACGGTTCAGTTCCATTTCCTGTGCCATAAACAAAGCGTCGAACAGGCTCGTTACTCACGCGGTGTTCCCACCGGATGTGAGCTAAATTGCGAAGGCACCGGTGGTCGAACGTAACTAGCATCTTTATGCCCGCTGATCTTAGGGGCCAGGTTTTACAACCGTACAGGAAGGTCGAACGTACCGCGGCATTGTACACTCTACCCTTCAGGGCGAGATTGATGCTGCGCCGGCGCTATAAGTGGCGAAGGTTAGCAAAAGCGCCACGAGCTTTGCTATACGGTTCGTGATTACATTTTTAATCCCACGGGCGCTGATACAACTTCTCAGGTAGTTGAGTTTTGAACGACTTCTAGCTGTTCCCCACCAAGCGTCAGCGTAGGAGGCGGTCCAGGTCAATCTTGGAGGAAGGCCTTGCACTTCGAGTTTACGAAGCAAAGCCCGAAGTGACGGACAGCCAGTGCTAATCTGTCCAGTGCCGCTTGGCACGTCTGGGAGCTGTCACAGATTAGCGCAATATCATCAGCATACTCAAAGTCAAGAAGTCGTTCTCCTGGGAGCAGATCCACACCTTCTAAGTCCTGGCCAGTTAACACGATTTCCATGACTACGTCAATAACGAAATTGAAGAGGAATGGTGACAGCTGGCATCCTTGACTCACACCGCTGGAGATAGTAAAGAGCGACGACAGCTTGCCGTAAGCCCTCACTCTGCTTGAGCTGCGTGCGTATAATGCTCGGATAATATTCACATATTTCTCAGGTACATCTTTCCTGAGTAGACAGTCCAAAAGTGCATGTATATCCACCGAATAGAATGCACCTTTGATATCGAGGAACACGACAACGGTGGGCCGACAATATATGTGACGGTGCTTCAACAACTGACGTAAAATGAAGATGGGGTCAATGCAGCCACGACCTAGACGAAATCCAGCTTGCTCTTCACGAATCTAGCTTCCACGAGTGCCAGTCAGTCTGTGAAGGATGAGAGAGGCAAGTAATTTGAAGGCGATGGAGTTCAGACTGATGCCTCTATGGTTGTCGCATTCCGATCGTGAGCCTCCCTTGAAAATTGGGACTATGATGGAGCGGCTCCAGTCGATTGGGACAGTCACCTGCTCCCACTCTTTCAATATTAACTCGTATAAATCATCCACACGAGCAGAGCGTCCGAATTTGAAGAGGGATGGAGGTAGATCATCTGGTCCCGCGACTTTATTTAACTTCAACAGTGCGATCTCACGTTCGACTTCTGAGCGAGAGGGTGGATCCAGAGGACAGCCCAGAGAGCGGAGCGATCAGTGGCCGGCTAGAAATTTAAAAATGGCGAGCGATTAAATTGTCTTTCAAAGTGCTCAGCCCAACGATCCACTCTTTTTGGCAACTTGTGGATAGGCTGTCAACTCTCATCACGTATAGTTTCACTAACACCAGGTTTTCTGCTGCCCGTTTCCCGTATCAGCCGGAATAACTTACGATGGTTACCAAGGGCAGCGGTCATTTCCATCTCTGATGCACGACGAGACCACCAGTATTCGCTGTCTCTCTTCAAGCTAGCAGAGCGTTTTGCCCGGAGCTCTTTGCGAGTTTCAATGTATTCGCTTCCAGCCGGCATATGCCGGCGAGCGTCAATAAGTTCCTGAGACTGCGAAGAGATCCAATGCCCATGTTGGCGATTCGACTTACCACATGATGATTCGCCTGCTGCTAGTAAGGGCTTGTGAATATGCGATCAGTGAGCTTCAACTGCATCCAGTGTGCATTTACTCAACTCGCATAACAGCGTACTTTGATAAGCCTCAGGAACGGCTGGTTTTGCCAGTTGGCTGGTATCAATGCACTCATAACGTAACCTTGGGCGTCCGCCAAAACGCATCCGCAGGTCCGCACATACAGGAGCGTGGTCGGGGTCCACACCTGTGCCCCAAATCCAGTTACAGTTCTGGACGCAGCCTCTCCATCGGTAACTTATCGCTATGTAATTGATTTGCGTCCAAAGCTAGTTCGAGGCTGGTGGGCGCCAAGTCACCCACCAGTGGGTGCTGTGTCGGTAATTAGTGCACGCAAGAAATAAGCGAGCGGCTTCCCACAAATGAAGCAAGCGCTCACCATTTTCATTAGGGAGCCTACACCATGTTGGTCGCCCAACTGCAGTTCATCAGTGGATACCATTCTAACTTGAACGCTCTGATCCCCAGCCTGTACAATAGTGTCTGGGCTTCTTCTGGGGCGAAGGAGCTCGTTCATTTGGCGATAGAGTTCATCTTTTACCGAAACAGCGCTAGAGTTTTGGGGTGCATAGGCAGCGAGGATGAATAGATACCTGTTAGTCCCGCGCGACTTCGAAACTTTGAACGAGCCAGCCAATCGAACAGCACACAACCTCCTACTGATAGGAATCCAGTCAACCAGATCAGTTTCAGCCCGGGGACTCAGGGCAATACCAACACCGGCTTGGCCGGTGCTCGAAGCTGCATCGTAACTGGATAGGCACAAGGAGAAAGCGTTGTCGGTGTCAACTCATAGGGATCGCAAAGTGAGCACAGAGCTCAAGTCTCGCTGGCGGGTTTCCGATAAGCAGCAGATATCGATCGAGAGCGTCTCTAAATTTCGGGCAAGCACTGGTTTCGACCGATCTGTAGCAATGCGCGTACACTGAGGTATGCCAATCTGAAGGATGACGAAGGGCTCAAAATGGAAGTCGAAGAACTGGGGTTGGCTGCTTGGTTGGACATGGGCTTGTAGACAAGACAGGAATGATTCACCACGTTCACATGTGAGTTGAAAAGATAACATTTAGCACGCATGTTAGCGCATTGTACCAAGCTTTTACTGTGGCATATTTTCGAAATCGCGTACAGTGCTTCCAAATTAGTCAGGCTAATAACGCTGTTTTGGCGTCGTTGACACTCTCATTGGTTATGGGACGTTAGCCAATAGGATACCGGTTGAAAGCCCCCAACATAAGCGACAGACAGTCCAATGAAAGTGGTCTAGCACCACCTTCTGTTCTATTTTGCTGCCTATCTGAAGGAAACCTCGATGATTGGTCTCCAAACTAAAACCGTCTAATGGGCAACTTGTGATGCTTGTCGAAGGAGGAGATCCTAGCTACCACATGATCCGAAGTTTAAGACGTAACCAGTGCGGACAGACATACTAACCAGCACATGAAGCGGTCTATAGTGATCGCTAGCGGCTACCTGGGGGTGACTTATTCAGCGGCCTAACCATGGTGGCGTAGACAGGCAATCTTCTAACTGGTATTCCGCAGATCAGCAATGGCTGCTAGGCAGTTAGACAATTGTGTGCGATTGTTATTGCGACGAGCATGGGGAACATTGTTCCCATTGAAGTTGGTAGACCAACCTGAAGCTAAACAACGAAAGTTCTATGTTTGCTTACTTCTATCACAGTTGATGACTAAACACAAAATAAGAGGATTCCAAGTGTGGCGTTGACAGGACGGTAGTGAGTGTTCGTTTGTCTCCACACATGGAAGAGCTCGTTAATCAGTTATCGATTTAGTGTTTGCATGTTTGGCGTTACGTGAAGGTCATAGGAACCTACGTGTTTATAGGATAATAAGGCTTCACTTCTATATGGTCTCCCATGCGTGTTGAGACGCTTTGACAAGTGGCTCTCCGAATGGCACCATTAGAAGCACAGTCAATGCAGATGGAGCCTCCCTATAACGTCCACGGACTGGAATGCTATCCTCATGAAATCGGCATTACTCAACAAAGAACCACCTAAAGGGGCTACAATCAAAACGGTATTTATACATGCCACATTGTCCTACTAGGAAAAACGCGAGGCTGATAATTAGTGGCGATGCACGCATTTTACTCTAGTGATTCAGCTGAGTATTGGAACTGGCAAACACTATTGTCTCACGCACGGGCGTTCTTACAATGTGTTTGTAATCATTTGCAAGGGCAACCACGCCCACTATTCCTGCTATGGCCCACTGCTTCAGCTAGTCCTGAAGGCAGTCATGTGTGCACGCCGTGACACAGGTTGTTATCGACTTGGCAACTACTCGGAAACATTTTGTCATTGGAAGGTAGGTAATTCCGGAGGCATTGTTGAAGGAGGAATATTGCTCCAAACTCTGCTTACTATGCGTATGCAATGCTGGTTGGCAGATCATATCAGGGCCATAGGGTCACTTGGTATTTCAAGCTTATCAATCACTTGGAAGTGAAGTGTAAATATCATGTTGAGACGCAGAATTGACATGCATCTTACGACCTTAACATAACGGCAGGTCTATCGGTCCTGTAGCGGTAACTGATTACCGAAGTGGCCCACAGGTGTGGAGACGAACGAACACTCACTAATGTCGTGTCACCGCCACACTATGAACTCTGCTCTTTGGAACAATGGCTACAGATCTGCTGGTGGTTTTATCTACCCAGCGAACTTGACTTTAGTATACAATGCGCCGATTACATCAGCAGTACGTAGCTACTCTATTCACATGAGTGTACGGCCAACTGAAAAATACACAGCACGAGAAGTTTGTAGCTGTAAAGCTTTTAAAAATTCTATTTGCGAAGAAGTTTTAGCATTTTTTCCTTCATACGAATTACTGCATTGTTTCTGATTACCTCACATTGCCTTAACAATCACACGCATATCCTAAGCGAAATCGCACACCTATCGATTCTCCAGCTTACATGCAGGGGCACGATTACACCATGCATACTGTATCAGGTGTGGCCAGATAGGCAATTGAGCAAGAGAGGCGACCATGAGCTCAACACATAAGCCTTCAAAGCTTCTCTTCCAACAGCCTGCAAGGGTTACAGCCTCAACAAAAATTACAAATCCGCTTCTTATTACCACTCACTTAGATGTCATCTTGCTCGCGTGCTATTGAAACCTTACATCAGATTGGCAGCATAACCAATCACGTAATATTCCTCCGATTGGCCTGTCTAATTTTGAAGCACTGCATGCGATTTCGAAAATGTGCCACGCTAAAAGCTTGATACAATGCGCTAACATGCGTGTAAAATGGTGAGAAATTAAAAGCCTAGCATAGCAAGGTGGGCTAGGTCCAGGTATTGGGAGGTTGAAAACATAGGGGAGATAAAATGTAGCGGGAACGGAACGTTAATTGAGGAAAAACGTGTGAGGGGGAACATATTTTTCTTGCAGGTCGCCATTGACCAATCTGGTATGGGTTGTTCTGGAGGTGCAAAAAAACCACTCAGCATAGCTCAATGGATCGCTGAGACACACAAACCATCGCAACTTGTTAAGGTCCAGTCTCTTTGCGATGGATCAGACCTAGCAACAGTTAATGGTGGTGCATTTGCAGGTAAACGCGAACAGGAAAACAGTGAGCCAACAGCACACGCATGTACGATCCATGTATGATGAACCGGTGTGTAACATCGACTGACTAATCGAATCCAACGCTAGATGAGTTGACAGAACGCGGGACAAATGTCGCCGAACAGGCTGAGCCGGATTGTATGGGTCAAATGAACAATATCAATGCTCAGCGAGTCCCAGAGTAGGGCGAGTGTGGATTCCATGGATTGTGGTGGAGTAATGGTGAGGGTAGATCAGTGATGATAAGCAGGTCACCTGGAACAAGACAACGGGGAATGGCTAGTGGAAAGACACCACACTGAAATTATTGGAAGTCTATAAACGGACTCTTACTAACTCACTGCCAAATCAACTGCCTTATCGGGCAGCTGTTTAAACCAAGTACTTTGCTTGAGAAACCTAATTGTTCTCCTGTCAAGGCCTAAGCAAGCTGACAGTATCCGGCTCACGTAATACTGTGAACCTTTCCTAAAACAATTTATTGATGCTCCGGCCGTCTTGGATAATCTACGGCGTCCTCTCTGGTGCACCGAGCAGAGTGCATAGGGTTTTTGGATGCTAATGCTCAAGCTTTCCCGTCTTCTTATTTACCTCTTAAGCTCTTTCATCCGTATCGTCCACTAACAATTTCCCTGGTATACCCCTTTATAAACCCCCATTCTCGGCCCTCTCCCACCTTACTTTGATAAGCGCTTAGCATCCGTTTGCTACTCACATGCAAACGCAGAGCATCGCTTCTAACCAGTTGACAAGGTCAGGTCTAACCAAGCGGTCAAGTCCAGTTCATCGTCTTCCATTTGGAGCCCTCGATCCTGCGTCAGATTGGTATGCCTCAAGGTTCGCATATTATTACAGGTCGGTCAGTCGGTAGCACTTTTCAGAATATTAGACACCCCTTGATCTCTATCTGCTGTTTATCGAAAACCCGCCTGCAATACCCGAGCCCCATGATTGTTTTACCATCCCCTTCAGGTGACACTAAGCAGTGCATTCTGATTACGCATATCCATAGTGAATGCAGCTTCGAGTACCAGCAAAGCCTGTGTTACTATTATCCTGTGTTTCCGGGCTGAAGCTGCTCTGGTTGAAGGAAACCCAATCAGTAGCCAGACGTGTGCGGGCCGACTGGCTGGTTCATTCAAACTTCGAAGTCCGCGCCGCCTACGTCCGTAAAATCGTTAGCGAGGACTTGGCAAAATACGACTTTTATCACTAACGGGACGAGCTTGTTCGTCACAGAAGAAGCAAAGACACAGTTGCGCTGGCAGGGATCTGAACGTACAAGTTGGATAGTTGTCCACTGGTGAACTGCATCTGGGCGGTCAACACGGTGTAGGCTCGCGTAATGATAAAGGTGAGCGGATAGTTCCTTTGTGGGAAGACGCCCGCTTATTTCTTGTGAGCACTCACTTCTGTCACAGCACCCGCCGGAGACCAAAATGGCGCCCAGTAGCGTTGGACAAACCTTGGACGCAAATCGATGAGATTGCGATCCGTTCCCCCTGGAGAGGCTGCGTCCAAAACTGTCCCTCGGTTTGGAGCACGTATGAACACTGATCATGCAATTGCATGTGCTGTACTGCTGGTGCGTTTTGGCGTACGCCCACGACGACCTTGTGAGCGCACTGACACCAGCTAACTGGCGAAGTCTGCGGTACTGTCTGCGTATTGAAAAACATTGATATACTGGTTGAGTAAGTGCTCACTGAGAACACTTAAAGGTCACTGGTCACATGCTCGCGAGACCGCCTTAGCAGCAGTCAAATCCCTATGTGATAAGTCTAAAAGCCAACATAGACATTGGATCTTTTCGCGGTGTCCGGAATTTATGTGCTTGCCTTCACATTCCCGCTGGAATCGAATACAATGAGGCCCCCAATGATTTCAGAGAAGAACTGCGTGCTAGAAGATGAGAGGCCAAAAATCCTGGTGGTCCCATAGTGAGTCAGAGAGGAAAGTGGCCGCTGCTCATGGCAAGCATGGTAAGTTACTCTGGGTGATACAGGAAACGGGCGGCAGGCGACCTGGTGTTGGTGCAACTATTTATGACAAGAGTGGACAGCCTATCCACAACTTGTCAAAACGCTTACAGCTTTGGGCTGAGCACTCTGAAGAGCAAATAAACGACCGGAATTGTCATATTTCTCGCCGGCCACTGATCACCTTGCTCCTTGGGCTGTCTCTTTGTATGCACCCTCTTGTTCAGCAGTTTAACGTAAGATCGGACTGCTGAAGTTTGATAAAGCCGTGGGACCGGATGATCTTCTTCCAAAAATCATCAAATTCCGAGGCGCTGCTCTTGTAGCTGACTTATAGGAGTTACTGATGAAACTTTGTGATACGCCCTCAGCCAGTGTTCCGTGTCGTCTCTACTGACTGCGAATCTACACGTGGGTGTGTGGGTGTCCATCAACTAGTGTGGATGTGTTTCGTCCTTCCTCTCATTTCGTTCAGTGGCCAAGTCCCGCCCTGTCTGATCTAACACTGGACTCAGCACTCAAGTTGCTTGGTTCCTTGCTTGCTGTTTGCTTCTATACCTTTTCTGTATGCACCGTTGCTTGCGATATACTTTCATTGCCCCGTCATTGTTCTAATTCATCTGGGTGTAATACTTTGGGAGCAGGAAACTGTCCCAACCGAAAGGAGCCGATCCGTCATAGTCTCAAATCTCAACGGAGGCTTACAATCAGAATACAGCTACCAGAGAGGAATCAGTCTGGTTTCCATTGCCTCCAACTTGCTTGTTTCTGTCACCATTCAGAGAGTGACTGGCACTCGTGAATAACAAGCCGGGTTTCGTCGACATTTGTGCTGCAGCAACAACATCTACACTTTGCGTAAATTGTTGGAACAACGCCATATGTGAATTCGGCCCACTGTGCTCTTATACTTTGGCTGCAAAGGCGCTTTCGATTCGGTAGATCGATGTGCCCTTTGGGACTGTCTAGTCAGGAAAGCTGTGTCTGAGAAACATGTAAATATTAGCCAAGCATTATAAGCGTGTACTTGGGCAGGTTAAGGGCTTACGACAATCTATCGCCGCCCTTTAATATCTCCAGTGCTGGGAAACAAGGATGCTTGCTGTCACCTTTCCTCTTCAACTCCGCTATTAAGGAGTTCACGGAAATAGGGTTCACAGGACACGACTTAGAAGGTGTGAAGCTGGTACTAGGAGACCGTATTCGTTACTGGAAGTACCATGATGACATTGCCCTCGTAAATGATAGCTCACAGACGTGTTAAGCGGTACTGTACAGATAAGTATTGGCTGTCATCCACTTCGGACTTTGCTTTGCTCCTTCCATGTGCAAATCTTTCCTCCAAGGTTGGCACGGAATGCCCCCTTCGCTGGCTATTGTCGAGGATCAGCTAGAAAGTGATTAAAATTTTCACTTAGAAAGTTGTAACAGCTGCTTGGTGCTTTTCCAGACGCGTCAATGGATAATGGACAATGGTTTATTACGGGTAAAAAAGCACCGCTTAACAAGTCCCGTGGGATGGAAATTATCGCGAAAATCAATTGCATAATAAAGTGAAAAGAGTTGTGGTGGACTCACCATACACTTATGTGGAATAGCGGAGATGTTCTCATATCAAACGTATAAATCCATAAATTCATTGGTTAGGCGTTTGGCAAGAAACCGTTTGACTGCGTTTTGTAGCCTTTCGCTAACAGGTCATAAAATGAAATGTAAGTGAGACAATGCATCGTCAACACGTTTTTTAACTATCGCCAGATTGGGAGCAGAGACGACATAATTAGGGAGGGTATTCCAAGGCTCACACACGCGGAGAGAAAAGAAATTTCTATGGCATTCAAGCCGGCTATAATGAGCTGTCAGTTTCAGAGGGTGACCTCTTAGTTTAGTGTTGTGGTTCAATTCTAGCAGCGGACGGCAAATGTGGTTTGGGTTCTTCAGAATCTGGTAAACCATTATGAGATCCCCCCGCAAAAGCCGCTATCGACTACTGTACATTCTTAGAGATTTCAGTCTAAGCTGATAAGGCAGATGAAAGAGGCCCCTGACGTTCTTGATTGCCCGTCGTTGAGGAGTCTCGAGAGCAACGAGATCCTGTTTCTGCCACGGCTGCCACGCCTGAATAGCATATTCCACTTGAGGTCGCATGTAGGCGTTAAGCATTTGGAGAAAGATTGATGGTTCAAACCGACCGAAGGCTCTGTGAAGAAGGCCGAAGTGTTGATTTCCGGTTATCCTCGCTTTCTCTGTTTGTTTTGAACACCCGAGATCTTCCTGTACCAATACACCCAGGTCACGCTCCTGAGAAACCTTCGTCAAGATGTGGTCTCCAATCTTGTAAGCGCTCACCGGCTGATGACGCAGATGCATCACTTTGCACTTAGCCATGTTCAATTGAAGCTTGTTCCTCTTTGACCATTCGTAAATGCAATTTAGGTCATGTTGGAGGAGATGGTGATCTGCCTTGTTACTAATCGCCCGCCAAATCTTGACGTCATCTGCGCAAAGCAGGAAGTGTGAGGAGATGACTCTTGCCAGGTCGTTGATAAACACCAGGAATAAACGCGGTCCCAGCACTGAGCCTTGTGGGACACCACATTCCACCTCAATTGGGTTAGAAAGTGATCCCCTAACACGTACTTGGAGCTTTCGTTGGTAAAGGAAGTTGCCAATCCAACCAAGTACAGGATCTCCGATTCCGTAACTTTGTAGGCTTTGAAGTAGGATGCGGTGATCAAGGCGGTCGAAAGCTTTGGAGAAGTCCAGATAGATGACGTCGACTCCGACCCCATCATCGGCCACTTCCGTCCAACTACCTCGTGGAATGAGTAGGTTGGTGGTGCATGACCGGTGTTGACGGAAGCCATGCTGTTCCGGTACCAAGATATTGCATTTTTCCAGGTAGTCCATTAAAGCCTCAGCGAAGACTGCTTCCATCACCTTCGCGAGCACAGGGAGGAGAGTCACTGGACGATAGTTAGCAGGATCGGAACGGCTACCGCCTTTAAAAATAGGGGTTCTAATGACACACTTCCGCATAGTGGGGACTTGTTGTTCATCAAATCACCTTTGAAAGAACTGTGACAGTGATTCAGCTAGCTTGGTGGCCATAACCTTCAGTGCCTTCGGGCGGATGTTGTCTGCTCCTGGAGAACTATGCTCACGCAGTGAGAGTAACTTCCTTAGCACAATTGATGGGTTAAAAATAACATTTGTAAACAAAGGTGTCGGTAATGAGCCTGATATTATGAGACAGGTAGATGTTGCGAGTTCAAAAATTGGGGCGTATTGCAGCCGCAGGACATTAGCTGCTTCTTCGGCGCTTTGTACTCTACCGCCTGTCGTGAATAGTGGGGGTATTCCATGCTTCACTTTACGAAGCTTATTGACATGCTTATACAGCAGTTTGTTGTTTGTCATGAACTTTTTGGCTAGGCACTGTTGATAAGTTATTTTGTCCTCACGGACAAGTGCGGTGCAATGATTACGATGGGTCAGGAAATTTCCCCAAGTCTCTGAGTCGGGGTTAATCTTGTAGGCACGCCATGCTTCATCCCTTATCGCCAGGCATTTGCGAGTCCTACTCCATATAATTGAAGGCATTTTCGCGGGACGACGGGGTTTGGTCTCTGATGCTTTGTTGACGATGTCGCTGAGCTTATTAACGAACTCTGCCCAAACGTTGTCAAGGGGACTTTTGTTTGAGAATTCCCAAGCAGCTGCGTCGGCGAGTTCTTTCAATACGTGGTAGCATGTGGTTGTATGAGTTAGTTCCGAGTGTTCGGATGGATACTCTGCATAACACACATAGTCAAAAGTTATTACTAAGTGGTCACTGAGACCTAATGGACTATCCATCAATAACTTTTCAATCATGAGCTCTTCATTTGTGAGCACACGGTTCAATATGGACGGTTTGTTTGCTGTCATGAATCTAGTGGGCGTGGTGACGTGATTGTACAAAGGAATATTAGCGATCAGTTCCTGCAAGTCTGCTTTGAACTGCTCACTGGGCGATGCCGAAACCTCCAGAGTATGCAGATTGAAGTCCCCGGAGATGAGAGTGTGGCTGTACCTAGTGCGTGTTACTCTGTTTAGGCCACGGATCAAGCAGGAATCCATTTCCAGAGTGGACGTTGGGGGGCGGTAAACGATAGCTATGAGACATGTATCGTTGTGTCTCAGTCGGAGACGGCACCAGAGTGAGTCGGTAACGTGTGTTTCCAGGTCCTCAACTATTGTAGATTGTAGATCGCTGCGGTAGTAGAGTAGGACCCCACCTCCTCTGCTGGGGCGGTCGTTCCGGATAAGTGACATTCCGGCTATCTCAACCTCAGCATCAGTCACCTCTTGATGCAACCAAGTTTCGGTAATAGAAATTAGGTCCCAAGCATTCGTAACCTGACGTAGTCGAAGTTCGTTAATTTTACTGAGGAGCTCTTAGGTGTTGGTGTACATACATGAACGTTTCTCAGATTTAATCAATGTTTCAGAAGTTGTACAGCTCATACGTGAAGTTTCGCGTGAAGTTTCGCTTCGAAGCCTGCTGACTAAGAGCCACTACTACTGAAGTTCTGTATTACTGAAACGACTTACAGTGCGAGGCAATAGTGGATTCAGTTCCTCGATTATCCTTTTACCTCCTGTAGTTGAAAAACAGATACCTGCCTTATATCCTTGGTGTACTGTTCTCATATTGTAGTCTAGAAATGTACTGTAATCACGACACTGCTCAGTGCGTTCCAAAGGGGAAACTTGGGCAGAGGTGATTGCAAAGTGTATGGTTTAAAATACGCTGTCAACATCAAACAACAATTCAAAACCGATTTGCTATAGCACCTACTGCAGTTCCGCATTACAATCAAGTAATTTTGCCAACTCGTTTAAGAACACGTAAAAGAGCATCTGTCGTGTATATTGCGCTTACCAGATAGAAGCAAATGATTGCCGGGTTAGCGGCAGATTATAATTTGGACCACTGCAACAATGCAGTAATTAGTATCACTATCATCTGCCATGGGAATGAAAATTGAAAACAATGTGTTGGTGCGCAACGTCACATGCTAAGATCACTTAACCCAGCTTGCAGTGCCAAAATTTGGTCGTTTATCGCAGTGTCCCGCTTGAATTCCTCAAACTTTCAGTCTATTGGTTACATATGGTTCACGGATAATGGCCTGCAATGAGCCTAAATCAGTTTCGTTCGTTCACAGCCGTACTCGAAAATGTATGGCAGTACGCAACGCATCAATGCAAATGCATAGATTACTTCCAACGCCAGATATTTGCGACAACTGCGTGACCTAATGTAACCAGAGCACTCAACTGCTTATGGAAAACAAAGTTGCCTACCAACAGAACGTCGCAAAGGCCTTCAGCACCAAACATTAACTGTTGTACAGGAACGTAAATAAACTTGATATGCTGAGGTCCAAAGGAACGGTAATAGAAGAAGCAAGCTTGTTGCAGACGCAATATGTCTAGACATTTCAGAAAGAATAGTCATGGAGCTATCACTCAGCTTTTTTGTATTGATTGGATTCACGTACATCGCATCATCGACAGCAGTACATCAGCCATTTGAACTGATGCTTCGCTGCCATACAACCATGAGGACCTATAAAATAGAGAATAAGAAGAGGGAGAGAAGAGGGACTTACCTGAATACCTTAATGCCCTAAGCAAACCTTCAGGGTCAAGTCGTCTACACCTTGTGTTAACAACATACCGTCACAAACAGATGGCTATCGTGCAAAGATAAGGCGACATCGGCGAGACAGCTTCCTTGCGGCTTTCCCTGCCCCGCGTCATAATCAGCCATTACTCCGCAGATAACTCAACACCAAACACACGTCAAACAGGCAATCCGATTAGGAGACGGGAGCAGACGCGCCACTGGTGTCTACTGCGAGCCATGTCCTGCAAAGTCTCGAGCCAAGCACAAGGCGAGTCGCGCGGACTCCAGCCTGGAAGGCGAGACGGACGAACGATACCCAGTTTGGTCGTCAGTGACTTCATTTCCCGCTCCCAAGTCAACTTCTGTCCCCCTCGAGCCTTGCGCCACCATACACCTGGCAGACTAAACAAGGCCCTCTTAGGTAAGCGGTGACCAGGCATACGTAGCACGTGCCCGAGCCAACGCAACTTATTCAGTGCTACCTGTTGTTCTAGGGAGCTAGCATGGGTATCACCAACTAATACTCGCCTGCGCACATCATCGTTGCGGACACGCTGATGGCATCCGACTCCAGCAATGCTGCGCAGACAACGATGATCAAAGACTTAAAGCCGCTTTAGAGCTTTAGACCGAAGGGGCCAAGTCTCACTAGCATAGAGCAGAACGACCCTCACTGTGGCTTTGTATACACGGCCTTTCAGACGGAGGGAAACTCCCTTCTGTCGCCAAAGATGACGCAGGTTCAAGAAGTCAGCTCTGGCTTTTGCAATGCGTGAGCTGACGTCAGTTGCTATGCGCCCATCGTTGTTGATGCAGCTGCCAAGATAAATGCAATGATTAACCACTTCGAGTCCTTCGTTAACAAGCGTCAAGGGATCATCAAGTGGCTGGTGGTCCTGCAGCAACACTTTGCACTTTAAAGGTGCGAAGTGCATACCAAATAATGGGACCACTCTGGACAGGCTATTCAGGGTTGATTGTGCCGCCGCAAAATCGTCGAAAAGCAAGACGCTATCGTCCGCATTATCTAGATCAACTATCTTTTCACCAGGCAGCACTTCAACGCCTACCTCGTTGGATTCCGCAAGGGAACACTCCATGATAGAATCCACGACGAAATTGAACAAAAACGGGGAAATCGGACAACCCTGACGAACGCCACTTGTAGTCGAAAAGCTATCCGATAGGACACCATAGACCCTGACGCGGCCTGTAGTGTTCGAGTATAGAGCACGAAGGATGTTCACATATTTCATGGGAACACATTTCCGCGCAAGTGTTTCGCACAGGTTGCATCGATCGAATGAATCAAAGGCACTCGTGAAATCGCGGAACACAGCTATTGTCCGTCTGCGGTATGCATGGCGCTGCTCTAACACCTGCCGCAAAGTGAGTATATAGTCTATACAGCCACGTCCTGGACAGAAACCCGCCTGCTCTTCCTTAATCCGAGATTCCTGTTCCGCAGTAAGGCGACGAACGATAATCGAGGCCAGTAATTTGGTCACAACTGGCGTTAGGCTAATACCCCTGTGGTTAGAACAGTTTGTGCGACTGCTCTTCTTGTATATTGCCACTATAATCGATTCGCTCCAATTAGCCGGGACACTCTTCCTTCCAAGTACGTTCGAATAAGGAGGTCAGTGCTTTGCAGAGGATCTCACCTCCATCCTTAAATAGTGCAGGTGGGAGGGAATCCAGGCCAGCGGCACGAAAACGATTAAGGGCTGTGATCGCGTTTCGGACCTCGGCCTCTGACGGAGGCTCTAAACTAACCGTCCATGGTTCGTCCTGCATCATTTGAGTTGGAAGAGGTCCGGGAGCAGGGGGCCAGCTGAACTGATTTTGAAAGTGTTCCGCCCAACGAGCCATACAGCGCTCCTTATTGTGAATCAGCGCACCCGCGCTGTCTCTGATTGTCTTACTGACGAATGGTTTCCTGGGACCAGTGGTGCGGATTACTTGGAAGAGTTTGCGGCAATTGCTTATTGCCCCTGACTTCTCTATTTCTTGAGCCTTTATTGGTCCACCAGGCTTCCTTGTCAGCACGTAGGCTCTGCTTTAGTTCACGCCTAATAGCCCGTCTGGTCACATTGTGTTCAGAGCTAGCCGGGAGGTGTCTTCTACATTCCAACAGGTTCACCGACATCTCGGATATCCAGTGACTGGTGGGGTGACGACTGATGGTGCCACAAGCAGATGCTCCTGCGTCGTGCATGGCGGCCGAGATCCTATTCCACTGAAGTTCAGTGTCATTAGGACAAGACAGCGAGAGTTCGCTATGCAGTGCTTCTTGATAGGCTTGCCTGACCGAGAACTGAGACAATTTCTCCGTTGCCAATCGTAGGGGACACTTAATAAGCTTCCCGGTAAAGTTCATGGAGAAACGACAGCGTACCAAGGCATGATCAGAGTCGACACAGGTACTCCAGTACGAGCGGCAATCCAGAATGGAACCGCGCCACCTGTAAATTATGGCTATGTGATCAATTTTGGTCCATCGCTGGCCAGCTACAGGTGGACGCCAAGGGGCACTTCGGCGCGCACTGTGTCTAAAAGCAGTGCTACTAAGAAACAACTGTTGCTCCGCACACAGTTGCAGCAGACGCTCGCCGTTGTCAGTCCGTTCGGAGTTAAGTCCATAATTACCACCCAGCTGAGCTTCTGCAGAGCTCAGACGCCCTACTTGTGCGTTCATATCCTCCGCAAGTACTATACTATCTGAACTAGTAGCACTGCGTAGTAGGGCGTTCAGTTCGTGATAGCAAGTGTCCTTGACTGAATTAGAACTGCGGTCGGCGGGAGCATAAACGGAAATCACAAACAAACAGCGTTTTGTTTTACTTCGCGAATTCACCATAGCTGATGTCGTCAAACGGGCTGCACATAAACGGCTGTTCACCGGAATCCAATCAACCAACGATGACTCAGCCTTGGAGCTTAGAATGATACCTACGCCAGCTTGACCCGTGAGTGCCGCATCGGCCTCTCCGGATGCGTGCAACAAATGACGAGAGGATAAGCCGGGTGCAGTTAATTCAATAACCCCGTTAAGGTCATTAATCCTAGTTTCGGACACACAACATACATCAACACCCAGTGTGTCCAAGGTGCGTGCGAGTGCAGCCTGCTGACCTGTTTGTCTTGGAGTGCGGACGTAGAATGTCGCCATGGAAACGGGACAGCGCGGCCTTAGAAGGGACTTTTGCCGATAGGCGTTCGATAGGTGCTGTGGGATGGTGGCTGCAGATGGTACTACTCCAGTAGCATTTCGGTTGCTGTCAATTAAGCTGGGAATTATAGAAGGAAGGTTAGTAATGGGGGCCGGGATGGGAGTAATAGAGAAAGGTAGAAAAGAAAGAGGGGAGGCGCCAGCAGTAGCATGTTTTCGCTTATCCGCCCTGCTGTATGCAGCAGATAAGGCGACCCTTTATAATCTGCGCGACGGCCGATGCAGGATGAAGTTTATGTTTGAGGAAAATGTCATGGTTGTATGTGGGCTGAGATACTGCCAGGGCGCCCAGACCTAGACAGGAGGACGATTAGGGTCCTCATCCAAAGCCTTTGGCTCAAAAGCCTGTCCTCGAGGCAGCGGGGAGGTGGCAAGGAATTAGTTTTACAGAAATGGACGCCATCCCATTTCAAACCCCCAATCTGGAGGACCAGGAGACTGCGTTTGTCTGACCTCTCACCATTGACCAACCTGGTAGGAGTAGCTCACAAGGGGCCCGGAGGCACCACCCAGTAAAGCTCAATGGGTCAATGCGTGCGCAAACCGTCGCACCACGTTAAGGTTCAGTCTCGTTGCGACGGACGTACATCTGCTTTCCTGCTGAAGCTTTATTGCAGGAGCTGACATCACTGCGTATCAACAGCTCTCAGGATGTCAAAATTATTCGCCTAGAAGCACTGGTTAGCAATACGATACCTTGCAGAAAAGTTGGCTCAGTTCTTTCGGTGCTGCTTAGATCACAACTAGGTTCCTGCCAGGTAGTAGCTTGGAATAATAACCTATTGGCAAAAGCAGAAACAGGACTGAGCCCTCAAAATAATATCCAGTATCTCTTCTCTTTATGATGTCCAAGGTCATTGAATCCATCATAGCCGATACGCCGCTGTGCTATCTAGAAAAATACAACATTACTCCCTTAATTAACTGACGGTGAAGAGGACGTTAAGCTGATTAGCCTGGATTTTTCGAAGTCGTTTGGTCGTCCAAATAATCGGATACTCCTCTAAGGGTCCGAGTTTTCAGGGATCAATGAACCTGTCTTGAGCCGGATCGCCAAGTTTCTTCTTCAGCTACAATTAGTCGTCAGATTTCGCGGCTGCTTATTGTATTCCTTGCAAGTCGATTGTGGTGTGTCGCAACGCTCATTTGCAAGATCACGCTCGACTTCGACAGTTACGACTTCGAAGAAGTAACACGTAACTTTTCTACTGTATATGAACGACATTAAGATATCGCACTACTTTCAAGGGAATGCCGAAAAGCATCTGCATTCGTGTGACTTATACCAGGTACATTTGTTGTCTATCCAAAAGTTACTGAAACCCAATGTAAGTGCAAACTACTCTCCATCCGACACCAGAGACTTTAGCCATACGGGCTCGGAACACAAGTCCTGCAGCGATCTTCCGTTGAATGTGATCTGGTTATACTAGTTCAGGACTACCAAGATTGCTCCCGGTAATCCATAAAGCTATGGAAAACTGGTAACAAACACGTCAGGCTATAGAGAGGAGCACCTGAAAAAATATACTTATATTGCCGAATTTAAGCCAAGGATTTTCGGACAAATTTTCGTCCTTCTAGAGGGGGAATAGTCTTATAAAATGGTTATACGGAACTTAAAATTTCCCATGCAAAATCCACCCAGGAATTCACTGCTCACCACTGTAATTATCTCCGCTTAGAACCACCCGCTAATGAAGGGAGGCATTCCAGAAGGAGATTTGATATACCTATAGCATGCAATGATGTCCAGTGCTTTTGATGCCGCTTGTGCTTACGTTGTTCTTGTGGAGCACAGTATTGATGGTGGGTTGCTGAACATCCGTCGTTTCGGTGCGAGAACCGTAGTCTGTGAGACAACTATCCGTACGTTGCTGTTTGCTGACGACTGTGCGTTGTTTGCACTGCGTGGATGAGTTGCAGCACAGGACTAGTGCTCTTGCTTCGACAGCGACCAAATTCGGGCTCACCATCAACACAAGCAAAATTGTCTGTCATTTTCAGCCTTCACCGGAGGTGCAATCTTCAATATTGCCGCTAATCAGCATTGGTGCAGATGTATTGGAAACCACTTCCCACTTCCGCTACCTTGGGAGTGTGATGTCGACTGATCAGCAACTACACAGTGAACTGCGTATCCGCAAGTGGAAAGCAGCGGCGTCATTCGGAAAGCTAGAGTACCGAGTGTGAAATAACCATCAGCTTACCACTGGCACGAAGCTGATGGTGTACAAAACCTTGGTGCTGTCCGTTCTTCTATACGGCAATGGAACGTGGACGATGTACCGGCGGGATGTGGGATATTTCGAGCGGTTCCATCAGCAGAGTCTGCGACGAATTTTGCGCGTTGGGTGGGGCGAAAGAGTTGCTGACACGGAAGTGTTGTGCCGAAGTGGAATGTATGCAGTGGACTGCATACCTTTACTGAGACACCTGAGGTGGCTCGGTCATGTGTGGCGTATGGATTCGACTCGGATACCGAAACAGCTCTTATACAGTCAGCTGAGTATTGGGAAGCGCCAAGTGGGGAAACCAAAGTTACGTTCCCAGGGTATGATCAATGTGAGCCTCTCACGTTCTAATCTTGATTGCAGGTCATGAGACTCCAAGGCGGTTGTTCGGCGTGCATGGCGCGATCTAATCACGAAGGCAGTTGCCGAAGTGCGGAAAAAGACCTCATACATGCAGAGAAGAAGCGGCAAGCACCGATGGGTTGTTTTCCATCGACATCAAGAGCATGTTGCTGTAACGCATGCGGTCGCGAGTGCCTGAGTCAGGCAGGCCTAGTGAGCCATGGGCGAGGTCACTCGGGACTAATACAGAAGCGATGACGGGTGCTGCAGAGAAGTATTCAGAAGCGGCGCAGCGTTTGTAGGTACGCTGCATTTGATTTACTAACCGCGTGCTTGCATGCTAAGTCTCTTTATTTCAGGTGTTGGGTTTTCAATTTTGTCCTAATGCTTTTCTTTCCCATATAAATGCCTAATTATACTCTCTACTATACACTTGCACACGTCGCTTAAGCCACTTGTAGTTATTTCGATGAGATTTTCGTGTTTGTAGCATCCGTAGAATAAATTTATTGACCTTGTGAACTTACCTCGTATTTGTTGGTGAACAACTTATTTCATTTGCTCATTAATTTAAGATTTATGTCACCGTTTCCTTACGCGTTACTCGAATTAGTTTCTTGGTTATCTTCCTCTCAAGTGATTGGCTGTTGCGTGATATCCCCGGTGTGGCTGCGCTTGATGCGCATGTGGACAAGGTGCCTACCTGTTTGTTACCCACTACCTTGTCCGTACTGGCTCCAGGAGACTGTTGGTCATTGCTGGAGGGGACAGGGTGCACGGTCCTTGTGGCCGTGTTCGGCTCGTAGAGTGGTACCATACACTTAGTGTGGAGCGGACTACGTTCCAGCCAACGTCTTGTGTGCGATTGATTCCCAACTACAGCATGCTTGTGTTTACCTGTGAAGGAGTGTGGGCCGGCTCCGTTGATGAAATGTGGCTCCCATCCGCATGCCTCCCGGTCTTATTCCTTCGGGTTTACACTGGATATGGGGTGCGTGTATGGAGCTGTGGGTGGTGCAGCGCAAGCCGTGCATGGTCCTTCTGTAGGCGCAGGCGTCCTGTGGCTGTCCACAGTGACAGGTATATCCGAAACCGAATGCCGCCAACCATATTTTTGTGTCGAAAATTTTCGGTATATTGCACGTATCACGTTCGAGACGGACGGAAGTAGCGAACTTCTGTATCCCGAGTAAACAGCGGATCAGTGTTGCATGTCTGGTTCACCCTACCGCGTAGACAGAAAGCATTCCCACAGGCGCGGCACACAAATTCCCAAGTCTGAGGCAAAGTACAATTAGTTGGAAGTGTAACAACACACTCTTCCGCTCGATCGATCGCCTGCTCGACCGCGCTGAGGTAGGCGATTCCCTTCCCCCAGCTTTCAGACACCATCATATCCTTTCCATTTTCCTTTATTAATCTGTTTTTCCGTACGGTTTTCCGCAGCGTTTACCTTCGCTCTTTCAAGCTGAGGTTTCCGGTACCCTTAATTGTTGCTGCTGCCGGTCCTCGCTTTGCCGAGTCCGTCCATTAGGTGCTCTCCTAATTTACACCCGATTCCGGCTAATGTTAGTGCTGCCTATTATGACTTCGTATCTTATTTCACTCTTGCGACCCACAATCACTCCGTTCCTCCAACGTTCTTCCGAATCTGGTATTGATTGTAACCATATTTCTCCTACAGCTAAGGGTGGGAGGCCTCTCGACCCATGGTCATATTACTTTTTATTTTAGCATTCTCTTCCGTAGTCGGTTGTGCACAGAAGCGTGCGGTGCTATCTCGGGCTGTAGCATCATTGTAGCGGCCGGTGGTAGCGCTCCAGTTCTGCGACTGAATAGTCGCTGCACCGGACTTACTCCGATCTCGGTAGACTGCGTGTTTCGCCGCTCTAACTGCATTACGTAGCGATCTTCGTGGGTCTCCTTGGCCTTGATATATACTTTCTTCGCCTTCTTCAGCACTGACTCAGCCTTGCGATTTGATTGTCCTTGCTACCGGCTGATGAACCGATGCCGAAAACCCTACTTCTTGCTAAAATCGCTGAATACTGCACTGCTGAATTGCGGCATGTGATGGGTGTTGGAAATGCTGGTGGTTGCAAATGTTATAGTGCCGATCGAACGTCACAGGCCAAACCGATAAGGAGTGAGCATGTTACCGAAAGCAGATTGCTCAGCCAATCAGGAAATAGTTGGCCTGTAATCGCGACCACCATGCAACTATCCACTGAATGTGCAAGTGACTACCCTGGCGCCAGCAGACGAGGAGGCGCTTACTCGTGTACCCTTGAACCAATGCTTGTGGCATTGGACCGAGGGAAGAAGCTCACGGGCCCAATCTCGCCAATCGTACATCGACTAAGAAACCCAAGGTGATTTAGACAGAGTGAAAGTCGCGAGCAAGCACAAAACAATGGAAAGGGAGACAGTGACACAATGCAAATAACAGGGATGAGCCATTGAGACGGACTGTTGTAAATAGTGTATATACTCTGTATATTCGAGCGTAATATTAATAAATGACTTCGTGGTCGCGACCTAACTTTCTTGCTTCCCGGAGGGTTACACGACACGGCCCGTTGTCGGAAAGCACTACCTCGAGGATTCCATGTCGAACGAATTAACATGGTAAGTTTTCGCTACGGCTTGCGCTCAATTTGACGTACGCGCATCATTCTCTTAGTAGTCACAGAAATAATCAACCACAATCAAATAGCTCTTCCTATCGTGAAGAAAAATGTCCAACGCGACCAACTGGCAGGACCATAACGGAAGGTCATGAAGCATTATTGGTTCCTTCGGCTGGCGTACATCGCGTGTTCTGCATGTTAAACAGTTTGATACGTACTCATGTAGTTGACTAGTCATTCCTGGCCAGCATATCATTTCACGTGTTCTTGCCACGAATCGTTGATGTCCACATGTGTATCGTGTTCCATCTGCAGCCATGAATGTTGCAATGTCTTCGGAGCAACTATCCTGTTGCCCTTGAATATTACTCCGTCTTGGGTGATGAGTTCGTCGAGAAAATGAGAGCGGAGTTAACACATTGGGTACTTTTTCGTCTTTGGGCCGTCTAGTATTGTCTTCCTCAGTAACCTGAACTGTCCATCCTCTTCCGTGCACCGTCGGGGCTGCTGCAAAAGTGATTACCTGTGTTGCATGGACAAAATCCGGGTTGTGGTAAGTCTGACAGGTGCACCCTTGATAACGTGTCCGTAATTTACGTCTAGGATCCTGGTCGGTAGATTATAGCGAAGTCACTGTTCCGCAGACGAATGAGCATCCTTTGCAGGCGGCTTGGAGTGACATTAAGTGGCTTGCTAGCGATGGATACAAGTGGCTTGTGGTCAGTAAGTACAGTTGTTTTGTGGCCAAACGTATAATCGTTGAAGCTTTCTTCAGCGTAAACCAGCGCCAGCATTTCATTTTTCATTTGTGCGTAACGACGTTGGGTCTCTGTGAGCGTGCGACTGCCAAAATCGACGGGCTTGCCGCTTTGCATAAGTACAGCCCCGATGCCGTATTGGCTACTGTCATACTGAATCTCGAGTGGAAGCGACGGATCAAAGTAGGCAACGACAGGCGCTTTTGTAATTAAGTCTTTGATCTTCCTAAAGGCATTTTCTTGTTCAGATCCCCAGTGCCAAGCTTCACCCTTATGGGTCAACTTTCGAATCGGTATCATCACATCGGCCAGGCGTGGAACGGAATGGCTCAAGTAGTTGAGCATTCCTTTTTAGCCTGCCAACCGCCCTTGCATCTGTGAGGGGACACATCTCGTTTATAGCCCAGATTTTCTCTGGATGCGGTATCAGCCTTGTTGAACTTAGCACTTGCCCATGAAATGCCACTTCCATTTGGCATAGCTCGACTTGCGCAAGCTTTAGTTTGATGTTTCTTTCACTACAGCTTTGTAGAAACTGATGAAGGTGACGATCGTGTTCCTCTCGAGTAGCACCATAGCGCGTTAACTGCTACACGAAAGACTCCGGGCAGATTGTCCAATGCTTGCAGCAGCCGCTTCTGAAATATGTCACTGGCTGTCTTCAAACCGAAGGACAAGCGGTGCCACGTACAATGTCCAAAACACTTTCCAAACGTAGTAAGATAGCTAGACTCTTCATCAAGTGCTACGTGCCAAAAGACGGAGGCGAGGTCAGCTTTCGTGAACACTTTTCCCTTTGATAACTCTGGTAGCATGTCGTCTATTTACGGTAGGGTATAGTACTCTCTTTGGAGCGAGGCACTGAGCGGTTTAGGGTCGATACATACACGCAAACCATCGGATGTCTTAGTGAGGATTGCCATTTGGCTTACACAATTTGTCTCCTCACCGACCTTAACTACGACACACAAATTGGACAAACGCCTTAGTTCTTCTAATAGTCCTTCGCGCAATGCTATGGGCACCTTTGTAACTGACAGTGCTACTGGCCTAGCAGATTCGTTTGACGATAGATGAGCACATCCATCCAAGTTCTCAATAACCCCATCGACCACGGCAAGATAAAATCAATAATATCTGTCGCAGCCTGACGCGAGTAAACAAAACGCTCATGGTTAATTGCAACAAAACCAAGGCGCTGGATGGAATCAATGCCCCAATTGGGCATAAGATCTCCTGCCACAACCAGGACCTCAAACTAGTGTTCCGTTACGTCTTTAGAGTTGACAGCGGTCACGATAGGGGTTCATTTCGGTTGTAATCTCGAAAGATTTCACATTTTAAGAAAATTATGTGCTTAAGTACATTTTACTTCCTCACAATGTCTCTCGAGCAGTATGTTGACAGTGGCTCTCGAATCGAGCTGAAAACGAACTGAAGGTCCTTGAATTAACAGTGTAGCAAACATGTATTTCTGCCCTCCAAAATGCTCCATATTGTTTATTAAGAGCTCCTGTGTCGTCTTGACTTTGCTTGGCTACGGCACTGACGTTGGCAGATCTGCAAAAACGAGTGAAATGCTTTTTGTACACTTCATACAGGCCTTGCCCCAAGCTGGACAACTCTCGTTTCGCCTTGGATGCTTCCGACCACAAAATCGACAGCTGACATCCTGCTCCTCGGGCGGCAAAATTAGGGCTTCATTGGTCTTCGATACTGTACAAAGTCTTTCTGTCGTGCACGCCCGCAACTTCTGGAACAGTCGTGACCTTCGTGTTTCGCTAAGGCACAAATCCACACACTGATAGGTTTTTCTGCCTCAAAACGTCGAGTGAGGTCGTCATTTCCTATACCGATTACGATGCGGTCGCTTACCAGAGAGTCCCGCATACAATTACAGAAGTTGCATGTTCAGGCCAAAGCTTTCAATTCTGTAATGTAGGTCTCGACTGACTCCTCCGGTAGGTGATTGCGACCAAAAATAGATATCTTTGATACGTTGCATATGCTTGACCTTCGCAAAAATCGCCACATCTCTTTATTATCTCCAAATGGTCCGGCTTCTGCTCCTCCGCATCACCGCGCTCCCGAGTCTCAAGTACTCGTCTGGCTTCGTCGCCAAAAGTGTGTCTGAACGTAGCAATCTGGTAAGGCATCGGATAGGAATCTAACCTAGTCAGCGTGACGAAATGCGTCCAGTTCGTTTTCTATATTCTCCAGTTGTCTGGTAGCGTACTTTCCGTCATCTGTAGAACAGTTAGCAGCGGGATCGACGGCTGACCGCCAAAAGCGAGCGCTTCCGACCCGTCAGCTTCTTCTCTGTAATCATTTTGCGTGCCTGGTTCTCCCAGCCGCGTAAACAGAAGGAATTCGCGCCGGCTCTGCACACAAACGCTCTACCCCCAAGTCTGAGGCAAAGTACATTTAGCTAGGTGTTTAAAAGCTCACACGTCCGCTCGATTGATCGCCTGATCAACCGCACTGAGGGAGGCGATTCCCTTCACCCCAGCTTTCAGCCACCATGACACAGAGCAGTACCGGAACGTTTGTATGGAAAAACTTTTCGCCCATACGCGCGTTACCATTAAATCGATAGACATTCGAATTGTAACCAATCAACTGCAAGATCATATGACCGCCCAACGAGTGCTAAATAGAAGTGTGAGTAGGATAAGCGAATCGAGGGCAAAAACAAAGCAAAGTACTTCAAAACGACATGAGCTAAAGCCTTTTAACACTATATTATGCCAGGCCACGCTGTGCCTTAAAAGTACATCCTCCCACACACCTGACCGTGAATTGCACTCGCACTCACTGCTCTACTGTTGTTCATATGCATGAGGCCCTACTCTCACCTTATGTAATATTGTTGGTTGTCTTCTTTATTTCATGTGACTTGAAGTCTGGTCAGTACACTGTCCGATGCGGTGAAAGTCTGTTCTGTAGGTCCTACGCCCCAGTAAATGCGATTATAATATTACAGTCACCACAATTGACCAATAGTAGAGTAGGTTTCATTTGCACTCACTCAAGTGAGAGCAGGTAGCGATGAAGTTACAATCGTGAAGAAACGATTTCGTTACCCTAATGCTATTTGTTAGGGGTCGGCTAATACAGGGACATAGGACTTTTGACAAATTTGATGTTGAAAAGTTATACTGTCGGCTTACCCATGGACAGGCTTAGATTCGGTAATATACGGTACATGGCTATTTGCCAACAGATGGTAACAGATACTCGCCTTCATGTCACATGCACAATTGAAGCCTGACATCCATGAATCAAACACAATCTCAACACATGGGAACAGCCTCAACGTCGGGCATCTAGGTATGTCTTTGAAATGTGCAGTCTCGCATTAAAGCAGAGGCCGAAAAGTTTGGGACTATTCAGCGAACGGTATTGTTCATTGCGAGAAATGACGATGGACTGGTACAATGAACAATGATTCATCACGAGATAAAAGCCAGTGCTTGACACGTCCCGTAGGATGGTAGCGGTGAATATGATGCAATTAAAATATGTGTGGGTCATCTATCGAACGTCTGCCGAGATGAATACTTTGATAGTTAACATCAGTGTGAAATGAAAAAGAAATATCGCGCGTAAACATTCAGAAAGACACTGGGGCGCAGTGATAGTTGAGGTAAGGAGTGAGAAAAGAAAATATGGTCGCTCACTTAGGTCCATTTGATACATTAGTCCTGTTGAAAACATGCTTGGCGTAATCCACAACAGAGGAGCTTAGGTAACAAAATGTTGGGAGCTGAAAGCAACATCTAATCGTTTATTGAAAACATCCAGTGTAGGAGAGGATACTACTGAGTCTGAGAGTGCGTTCCATGGTTTGCAAACTCGAAGGTAAAAGTAATTCCGTCGACACTCTAGACGGCTATATTGTTCCTTCAACTTTAAGCAGTTACCCCTGAGCTGCGTGTTGTGGCTAAGTTTCAGCAAATGGCGGCATACGTGGTTGGGGTCACTCAATATCTGATACGCTAATATGAGATCGCCGCGCAGCCTTCGATAACGTCCGCTGAAAATTCCCAGCAACTTCAGCCTTCGGTGATAAGAGTGGTAGCGCAGACCCTGCACATTCTTTGTTACTCTCCGTTGTGGGGCCTCTATCGTTTCTAGGTCGCGTTTTAACCAAGGTTGCCAAGCTTGGATAGCGTATTCAACATGCGGGCGCACGTAGGAATTGAGCATCATTGGGAAGATTGATGGGTCAAATCTCCCGAATGCCCTTCGCAGCATGCCGACGTGCTGGTTGCCTCTTTTGGCAGCTACCTCAGCCTGTTTTGTACAGTTGAGGTCGCTCTGTACGATCACACCAAGATCACGTTCCTGGGAGCTATTCTGCAATTCATTTGTCCCAAGTATGTAGGTGTAGTTATGTCTATGGCGTAATTGTACTACGCGACATTTGTCTACGTTGAACGGTAGAGCGTTTTGAACTGACCAGTTCGACACTGTGTTAAGATCGTGCTGGAGCCGTTCATGCTCATCCGGTCCTCTGATCCTTCGCCATATCTTGATATCATCAGCGAAAAATAAGAAATCGGAAGTAATTGATCTCGCCAAGTCGTTAATGAACACCAAGAATAGACGAGGTCCAAGAACCGAGCCTTGTGGTACTCCACAAGTCACGTCGATTGCATGAGATTCTGCGCTATGCACCCCGTGTGCCAGTCTTTACTGCAACACAGCAGTAATGCAAACCTGCGATGTCGCACCATGTAACTAGCAGTAAAGTACAACTGTCTGGAGTATTTTCAAATTTCTTTTCTATGTCAACTGTACCCTTAGACGGTCGGTGTGGTATATTGTACTGTATGTTGCAGGAAAGCTTATAATGCACTGAAGCTCGCGGTGTCTAGATCTTGGCAGATTATCTACCCACTGCTGCTACTGTTGTGCCATGGCCTCATGTCCTGGACTTCTCATGGCGACCGCTGGATGGGAGTTGAGTTACGTCCTACTCTCTGCTAAGATCCAAGGCACTGAGTCAGTGAACTGACCATGCGCTTGACCTGTTGGCTTTCGGGTGTAAATTTAACCAAAGACTTTGGCTTTGGACCTGAGTCGTTCTCCCGTCAGGCGTGGGCGACCTGCCAGTATCCTAGCCCAAACCCCTTCTTCTTCTGAATTTAGAAAGTGGTCGATAACCTACTTCCTGTAACATCTATCCATGGCAGACGACATATCTATAGGTTTTTAGCCCACCGCTCGATTGGCGTAGAGCAGGAGCGCCACGCATGGTCGATGAAAGTGGGAGAGCACCTCCGGGTGCTCATTGGTTTGCTACCGACCGCCACATGCCAGGCAGCCCCTCGACTAATTGATGCAAACCCGCCAAAAACCTCCTGCCTCAGGTCTTGGTCGCGGTGCATATCCTACTACCTTCGCAAAACACAAGTGAATTGTTCCAGATCTGCAAAAGTTGCGTGTGATGTTCCTCAAGCAGATCCCAATCTGTCTCTGTAGTTACACTCCTGAGCTGAATCTGCTCCCCACTGCCTTGTCGGTCATGCCATTGAGCCAAAAACTTCAGATGGAGTTTCAAAGGACAACTGTCACCACGAGTGCGATCGCCTACCCGTGCAACCGTATGTCTGCAAGCAAAGCACTCAACATCGGGTGCTGGAGCGTGCGCGCACTACTGGACAGAAACCCGAGTGAGCACCCCGAGCAACGCACTGCACTGATTGCAATAGAACTGGCGCGCTACAACATCGATATTGCGGCGCTTGGTGAAATCCGGCTCTCTGAGCAAGGTAAGTTGCATGAAACTGATTCTGGCTATACGTTCTACTGGGTGGAAAACGCCACATCAACACCACGTGAACACTGGGTCGGATTTGCACAATCGGATTGCCTAAATGGCCACCTGGAGGGCGAGCCGACTGGCATCAGCGAGCCACTTATGACTGCTCCCCTATGATTCGGAAGTCGCAAGTTTGCCACTTTTATAAGCACGTACGGTCTGGCCATTTGTTATCCTGATGATAAGTGCTAAATTCTACTCTCAGCTATATTCCGTAGGCGGTAGCTAGTGATCTAGCAGAATCACTGCCTGTTTTCTATCAGCGATGTCTAGAGGAGAATCGTATTTCTCCAGTGTGGCAGGGTGGGGTCATCACTCTTATTCACAAAGGAGGTAGCCGCACTGACCCTACCAACTACCTTCCAATAACACTACTTCCTGTACTATCCAGTTATGGAATCAATCACCGCAGTTGCACTGATGCAGTGGCTGGAAAGCCACAAATTAATGGCCCCAGGGCAACATGACTTTTGTCAAAAGCGTTTAAATAATACTAACCTATTAATTGCACTTAACAGCTGGACTGAAGTTGTTGATAATGGGGCAGGAGTCGACGTCATCTATCTGAACTTTTCAAAAGCGTTTGACGGCTTAGACCATCGAATTCTTATTCAGAAGCTTCGGAACTACGACATTGGCGACCAAATCCTGCGTTTGATTAGCAATTTTCTACACGAACGACGGCTAGCGGTGAGTCCGAGAATTATTGTCCGATGCACTCGAGGTGGTGTGTTGTGTACCACAAGGCTCCGTGCACGGAGCATGTCTATTCTTGGTGTCCAGTAACGATTCGCTGAAATCAATTGCTTCCGATTTCCTATTTTTCGCTGATGATACCTTGATATAGCGAAGAACCAGAAGACCGGACGACCACGAACGGCTCCAGTGCGATGTTAACAAGTTGTCGAACTGGTCAGTTCAAAACGCCCTACCATTCAACATAGACAGATGTTGCGTTGTGCAATTACGACAAAGACGTAACTACACACATTTGCATGGGACAAATGAATTGCTGACCAGCTGCCAGGAACGTGACCTTGGTGTTCTCCTACAAAACGACCTAAACCGTTAAAACAGGCTGGGATAGTTGCGAAAAGAAGCAACCAACACGTCGACATGCTGGGAAGGGCATTCACGAGATTTGACCCATCAATCTTTCCAATGATGCAGGATTTCTATGTGCGCCCCCATGTTGAATACGCTATCCAAGCTTGACAACCTTGGTTGAAGCGCGACCTAGAGGAGTCAGAGGAACCACAACGAAGAGCAACCAAGAATGTAAAGTGCCTGCATTACCTCTCTTACCACCGAAGACTGAAGTTGTTGGGAATTTTCAGAGGACGAAATCGAAGTCTGCGCGGCGATCTCAAATTAGCGTATCAGATATTGTGTGACCCCAACCATGCATACATTCACTTACTGAAACTTAGCCACAACAAGCAGCTCTGGGGTAGCTGCTTAACGTTGAAGGAACAAATAGAGTTTCGACGTAATTACCTTTCCCTTCGGGTTTGCCAACCCTGGAAGGCACTCCCAGACTCAGTTGTACCTCCCCTACCTTGGACGTTTCCAAAAAACCATTAGAGGTTGCTCTAAGCTCCCAGCATTTTTTTACCTAAACTGCTCTATTGTGGATTACGCCAAACATGTTTTTCTGCAGGATTTATGTATCAAATGGACCCAAGTGAGCGAACATATTTTAGTTTTCTCACGCCGTATATCAACGATCACAGCACCCCAGTGTAGATCTGAACGTTTGTACTTGATATTTTTATTTTAAACTGATGTTATTCATCAAAGTATTCACCTCGATAAACGCTCGGTAGATGACACACATATATTTTGATTTCATCCTATTCACCCCAACCATTCTACGGGACATGTCAAGCACTTCCTTTTATCCCGTGATAAATCATTGCGATACGATCTGTGCCGAGGAGCAACCGACTCTTTCTACTGGTTGATTTCAACACGCGCGTTGGGCGTGATGCATCGGTGTGGATAGATGTTACTGGTACAGTGAATTCGAACGGTGACAAGCTGCTGCTCTCACTGTGTGTCACTCAGCCTGGCAATCACGAACATTCGGTTTACACTGAGTGCGAGTGTTATAGCAACCTGGATGCTGCCACGGAGTGGTCACGCTCACCTGCTGGACTATGTCATCGTACGTCAGTGTGATATGTGTGAAGTGCGCATGACAAGTGCACTGCGTGGAGCTGTGTGGTACTGATAACAAGTTGTTGAGGACCAAACCCTACATATATTTTCATTGATCTACAAATTGCACTCCTTCCATGAACTGACGTAACTTTAACTTTCTCTCTCTCGGCACTGTGAAGAAACCTATTGAGTTGGAGAAGGTGATGGTTGTGCGCCTGTGTAATGTAGAATGCATAGCTACCGTGGGTAACCTGTGGCACCACATTCGCGACGAGGTGACAGCTGCTGCCGAGGAGACCATCGGGCGCGCAAACTATAAGCAGTCTGATTGGTTTGATGAGAACAATGCGACGATTGGCGAATTGGTGTCTGAGCAGAATGCAGCATTTGCTGCACATGTGACAGACCCCAGTGACTTGGGAAGAAGCGTCAGTTTCGCAAACTGCAAAGATTACTGATCCGAGAGCTCCGTCACGTAAAAATGCATAGTGGACGGAGAAGGCGAAGCAGATGGAATACTGCGCCGAATGTTGCCAACGCAAGGAGTTCTTTGACTCCTTGAAGGCGGTGTATGTACGGAGGTTGGAGCCGCTGAGGAGGATGATCGATGATAGTTTAGCCGCTACCTGCACAAAGAATGCAGACATCAGACACCAGAGCAATGTGGATTCTGTCCGGATTACAGCACCATCGATATGTTGTTTGCAGCTCGTCGGTTGCAGAAGTGCAGAGAAAACAAGCTGTTATCCTCTCTGTTTGTTGATTTCAAGCAAGCATTTGATACGGTGAACGGCGAGGCATGGTGGCTGGTGCTGGGTACGTTTAGTTGCCCGAGTATGTTTGCAAGTTTAATTGAATGTCTGCACAGTGGTATGCGGGTGAAGATGCAGCTAAACGTAGAGACCACGGATACCTTTGCATTTGTCTATGGTGTGAAGCAAGGCTGTGCCTTAGCTCATGCCCTGTTTAATATTTTTGTTCAGGCAATGATGTGGTGTGCTTTTGATACTGATTGTGCCTACGGTGTTTCTGGTGGAGCACCGTATTGATGGTGGATTGCTGAACATCCGTCATTTCGATGTAAGAACCATAGTCTGTGAGAAAACTATCCGTACGTTGCTGTTTGTTGACGACTGTGCGTTGTTTGCACTGCGTGGATGAGTTGCAGCACAGGACTAGTGCACTGGTTTCGACAGCAGACAAATTCGGGTTAACCATCCACAAAACCAAAACTGTCTGTCTCTTTCACCCTTCACCGGAGGTGCAACCTACAATGGTGCCGCGAATCAGCTATAATGATGACGTACTGGAAACCACCACTCGCGTCTGACAGCTTGGGAGGGTGGTGTCGAGTGATCATTAGCTGTGCAATCAGCTTCGTATGCGTGTCCTGAAGACAGCGGCATATTCAGGAAGCTTTAGTACCGAGTGTGGAATAACCATCAACGTACCGTTGGCACGAAGCTAGTAGTGTACAAATATATGGTGCAGTGAAACGTGCACAATGTACCGGGGGGATGTGCGATATCTCGAGAGGTGCCATCAACAGTGTTTGAGACGGATTCTGCGCATTGGTTGGTGCGACAGAGTTGCGGGCACGGAAGTTGTGCCGAAGTGGGATGTATGCAGTGGACTGCATACTTTTGTTGAGACACCTGAGGTGGCTCGGTTATGTGTGGCGTATGGATTCGACACGAGTACCGAAGCAGCTATTAGATGGTCAGCTGAGTGTTGGAATGCGGCATGCAGAGAAACCGAAGATTTGTTACCAGGAAGTGATCAAAGGGAGCCTATTACGTTCTAATCTTGATTGGAGGTCATGGGTAACGAACGCGGTTGATCGGCGTGCATAGCGCGATCTGATCACGAAAGCCGTTGTTGAGGTGCAAGAGAAAGCCCCTCTGCATGATAAGAAGAAGCGGCAATTACGGAAGCTACAGGCATTGTTGGGTTGTACCTCATCGACAGCGAGCGCATGGTGCCGTAGCACATGCGGTCGCGAGTGCGTGAGTCAGGCAAGCTTAGTGAGTCATGAGCGAGGCCACTTGGAGCCAACCGCGAAAGGACGACTGGTCCTGCTTAGAACTTAGGCAAAACTGGAGCAGCTTTTGTAGGTAAGCAGCATTTGATTTACTAACCGCCTGCTTGTATGCTGCGTCTCTTTATTTCAGGTAGTATGTTTGCTATATTGCCGTAATGCTTTTTTAGTAAGAAGCAATGTCTACCTGTACTATCTTCTCTTAACTTTCACAAGTTGCTTAAGCTCATTGTAGCTAAATTCAATAGCATTTTCGCGTTTGTGTCATATTCTTAGAATATACTTTCTGACATCTTGAACCTTCCACGGATTTGTTGATAACCAATCTATTGCAAATGCGCATTTAGTGAATAGTTTTGTCATAATAACTGTATACATCATTCGATTCTTCTTATTTGATATCGCTCTTTTGATTGATTGGTTTTTGTTGGATATCCCCTTTGTGGCTGCGCTTGATGGGCATGATGACTAGGTACCTACCTATTACCCACTTTCTCGTCTATACTGGCACCAGGAGACATTTAGTCGTTGCTGGTGGGAGTGGGGTGTACAGCCTTTGTGGCTATGCTAGGCTCGAAGAGTGGTTCCATGCACAGTCTGGAGCGGACTACGGTCCAGCCACAGCACTGTGTGCGCTTTATTCACGAATACAGCGTGTTTGTGTTTGTCTGTGAAGGAGAGTGGGCCGGCTCCGTTGAGAAACCGTGGCTCTCATCCGAAACCGGATGCCACCAACCATGTTGCGGTCGATTGCTTGAGTGCAGCACCGCCTTTTGTACAGACTAGACACTTCCCTGCGTCTGCCATCTTGAACTTCTAACTGAGCACCCGCTAACTCGATGACCCCGGAATGACTCGAACACGCAAAGTTCTGATATTTAGTCATATGTTAAAAGCGGTTTATGGCGGTAAACTTGAATGTTGTGGTTACTGAAACATGTGTTGTCTTAGGCGGAAATATCCACAAGTCCACTAGTTAAGTGAAATTGCGCTCAGAGCCAAAATGTCTAGTGTTGAGAGTGAAAGCGTTTAATATATTAGCCTTCCAACTGTTGCACAGAGCAAATGTTTACTGCAAGCCACTCACACCGGCATCTATCGCTAAAGTCGCCACAGAAAGAGTGCCTCTACCGACGCTAGTGACAAATCCGCTTGATGGAACAGTCTTGTTTGCAAACCGTGTGTTTATTCCTTCGAAGGGTTGGTGAAGCATGTTCACATATTGGACGTATGCTGCTGTGAAGCGTCCGCAAGTTGGACGTTCCTGACTATTCTGGACATCCCAGTCTGTTTTGATGAATGCGTTGTGGCACTGTATGAAGCAACTTCAGGTCATCATATTGTCATTCCACAACAAAGTTACCGTCCTCCAGCATGAATGTATCTCTGGATTTCGGCATAGCACAAATCTGGTCTGCAGTCAAGCGAGTGCTAACCACTGGCCCGTCCAACGAGCCAATAACCAATGGAATCAGCCTTGCTCGTTAGTTAATATTAGATATTTCGCTGACTCCCAAAATATTTCTGGTGCTGGTGTTTGCTCAATCTGCTTTAAGAGCTCAAACAAGTTCGGAACCGGTCGTATGGTGCTGTGTTTTCGCGTATGAAACACTCAACATCTATCGTCACTCCAACGTACTTGTCACGCTCACTTGTCATGCTAGGAAACTTGTCTGATTGATTCAAAATTGTTTGGTAAAATGTGCGTAACTTTTTGTTTACAAGCTTAATCTGTTTTCATCTGTTTGCTTCCAATTCTTGCCAGGCGAACAGCGTTTCCATGACTTCATCATTAGCAAACTTAAGGAGGAAATGAGACAGCGAGCAACCTTGTTTCACACCCCTGGAATCATTGAAGAGCGACGAAAGCGTATTGTAAACTCTCACTCTACCCGAACTATGCGCGTACAGTGCTCCTGTTACATTTACATGTTTCTCGGATACCTTTTTGCTCATCAAACAGTTCTAAAGTGCACATCGATCCAATGAATCGAAAGCTCCTTTGATGTCGAAGAGCACGACCACAATGGGTCCCTAATAAGCATGGCGGCACTCGGACAATTGGACTAATGTGAAGATTTAGTCAATGCAACCTCGATTTCGACGAAAGCCAGCCTGCTTCTCATACATCTGGCGTTACCGGGTGTTAGTTTGTCTATGGGGGATAACAGAGGCAAGCAACTTAGAGAAAAATGAGATCAGACTGATTCCTCCGCATGTAGAACGGGATCCTCACTTAAAAATTGGAACTATGACGGAGTGGCAACAGCCTGTTGTGATAGTCTCCAGCACCCATATATTTATTATTAAGTTAAGTAAATTGTCCTAAAGAGCAGTTTCTCCGAAGTTGAAGAGGGCTAGATGAAGTTCCTCTGTTCCGGCGGACTTGTTTACTTTAAGCCGTCTGATTTCACTTTATATTTCTGCGCGTCGGCGGATCCAGGATGACGGCAAAGGGAGTAGAGCGATCATTGGCCTTTGGAGAAGCTATCAATCAAAACTGCTTTAGATGCTTTTCAAAGTGTTCGCCCAACGCTCCAAGGGTTTTAACAAGCTGTGGATAGGCCGCCCACTCTCCTCGATTATGGTCCTGCTAACACCAGGTATCCTGCTGCACGTTTCTCGTATCGGAATAACTTCTGATGGTTGCCAAGGAAAGCGGCCATTTCCATCTCTGATACACCAAGAGATCACCACGATTCTCGCGCTCTCTCCGGCTAGCAAGCAGTTCTGTCCTGAAATCTTTGCGGGTTTCACTGTATTCGCCTTCAGCGGGAATGTACCGACGAGCATCCATCAGTTCCAGCAACTGTGTAGAGACCCAATATCCAGGTTGACAATTTGTTTTGCTACAACTAGACATGAGTGTTGCTAACAACTTCTGGCGGAGATACCATCAATGATCTGCCACTGTGTTTAGAAGGCGCCTACACAGCTCGGATGCCACTGTGTAGAAATCTTACTGGCTACAGATTCTTTCCTGTATTCTACCCAGTCTTGCTTTGCCTGTTTGCGCTCCCTCCAAGGGATGTCCAGGAAGGTGCGAATGAAGCTTGTCCCATTCTGGAGACGAGCTGTCGGTAACAAGACAGTTTCTGTTTCATCAGCGAAAGTCAATGCAACTCGGTGAAATCTTGCTTAACCGTCTTGTCATGAGGTTACATGACGTGTAACCCGTGTCAAGTTGGTGGGCATAACTGCAACTCTTGTCATATATGGAGTTCCACTGGTTCGCATCATCGTGCTTTTTTACCGCTTAAGGAATTTGATGTCAATTCTGGAGATGTTTCAAAGGTAAAAAGGATTTAGATTCAATTGTTCAGGGCGGTAAAAACCCCGATCAAGGGACTTGCTGTGGTCTCCGGACTACAGGTATGATCGAAAGCAGTTGTACAGACCAATGTCAATGTATGTTCTTGGAAATGATGCTGCTGAAACTGACCCGTTAGGTGAACGTCTATTACTAATGACCTGCGCTTGCCAATCGGATTAACGAAGTGGAGCGCCTAAAGAACTATGGAGAGATAGATGAAAGGAAGGATGAAAAACGCCAACTAAGATGGTTCACGAAATGCTTGCCAAACAGAGATTGTCCTAACACAAGTGGCGGTTAAGAAATCCAAGCTATATTAGAGTGGTAGGATGGGGAAATGAATAAAAAAGTAAATAAAGCTATTCTCGATGGAGCGAGACTCACCCAATATGGCTTGATCGAGTAGTAACACAGAGTAGCAATACATCGATCACAGCTTGGTCGAAAAATAATTTGTTTCTCAAGATTGCCAGTAAGTTTCAGCGACAAAAGAAAGGTTTGCAGTGTAGATGGATTACAGGCGGAATATTATTGGTGGATCAAGTTTATTAGCATTGTACAAGACCTTTGGAGTGGGAGTCAAAACCAATTTCCATGATGGACTATGGTTGTTGTCAGAGTCACTGAACTCTGTTTGAAGAAGCAAATAATGTGGATCTCATTTAAAAAACCGAAGTACGATCGAAAGATTGAATGTTTATGGGCTTGTGATAAACATCCTTGGAATCAAGTTGCATAACTAATGACTGGACCATTTTGCTTTGGATTCATGGATTAAAATTTTTGAAATATGATTTAATACCGGTCATTCGGGCCGTTTGTTAAATACAGCTGATGTAAGGCCACCTTGAAGAAAGCATTATCCACAGTGCAGTGAAAGATCCATAAAACACCTTTTGATAAGATCCAAGAGTGTGGTGTATAAAAAAGTTCTTGCAGGGAAATGAAGGAAGTGAAGTTCCGACCCCATGAAGGTAAAGTAGTGTTGCTTCCATGAGGTAAATCATGACGTAGGGGGGAGTCTGCGATCTACAGTAGAATGAAGGATCCATTACTCATAAGCGAAATCAATTCCAGGTAACTAATATGTAAAAATCCTCAAGAATACATCATTTTTCTTATACATCAAATATTTGTAGTCCATCCATATCCAGGAAAAGGGACCAAGTGCTTAATGAGGGTAGGAGCCACTATCGTCGGGAAGAAAGACAAGTCCTGTTCGATGCAAAGTTTTGCTGCTTTCATGAGGGAAACTAACTGCTCACAAACATAGGTAGAACCGAAGGATGACATAATCCTTGTGGTAAACATTTTGAAGATTTAAACCTTTTCAGGAAGATATGAAAGGAAACCACGTACTCCCAAAGCAAGGTAATTTGCTCAGAGTGTCAACTCAGACTGCATTTCCAATGGTACTATCTACAGGCTTTCTTGTGCCTTGGCGACATCAATGGTGAATGTTGCTGAGAATATTGCAAATTGGTGTTCACAAAATGAGAAATCACGAAATCTTTCCAGAAATTCTTTTGAGGACAATTCCAGGTGACTGTCATACTTCGCAAAGCTAAGTACAGACTACGTATTGGCAGTATCGTTAGCTGTTTGCAGTAACAAAAACGAACAAAATATCCTTTCGACAACTGTCTTTGATAAGCTTAGTTTTGTAACGAAGCATTAGATGTCATCATACAACTGAGTGGTGAGCTTGTTTTTGTCTTGCAATTGCAGATTAATTTCAGTTACCTGAGCAGTAATGTCCAAAGCGAATGTCAGATCCTGGAGCCAAATTGCCTTCTTTATGTTATCTGTGTTTTGACCTTTCACTCCAAAAACTACCATTTCTTGTCTCAACAAATGACGGTGCTTCAGCATTTTGTGACATGACGACTAGCGAAGTTCGCGTAGAATGGAACAATGGTAGACTGATTACTCATGTCTTCCAACAACTGGTTAGCTTAACGATGCAACAATAGAACAATGATTTTATACAAGTAAAAAAAGAACAAAAGCTTAGCAAGTCTTGTAGGATGCTCATGGTAAAAGCTCAAAGTATAGAAAATTTGTTAGCGAAATTGGGTTTACACCGGTGAACTCACTGTGCTATACGTAGTATGAAATGTAAATCCATAGGGATTGATGGAAATGGGATGTTGGTGAAATTCGTGTCTCCTCCTGGTGGACACATACAGGAGGTAAAAAAGTGGGACGAAATCTGCGATTTGGCCGTCCGTGAAATCGCGTACAGACGTTTGTGTTTATCGATTGGTAATGAGTCATGTTAGCTGGTGCAGTGAAGTGAGTGCAAGATCAACTCAGGCGTTGAACTCTGTCATCGTGGGAGCACATATGAGAGATTCCGGTAGGGTATTCCATATATTGCAAACACATACGGCAAGGAAATACCGACAGCATTCTAAACGACTGTACTGCTCTGCCAGATTGAGATGGTGGCCGCTCAAATTACTGCTGGGATTGAGCTCTAGCAGGTACCGGCACGTGTGGTTGGGAACACTCAAAATCTGGTAAATCAACATGAGCTCCATGCGCCATCATCGATACTGTCCGTTGAAGACCCCGAGCAGTTGAAGCCTTCGTTCATGCCGCAACTTATTCAGATACTTGACATTCTTGGTTGTCCGGCTTTGGAGTATCACTAAGGAGGTGAGATCGCTCCCCGACTATGGCTGCCAGACCTATATTGCATATTCCACATGTGTATGAGCCGAAAAGCTATTGAAAAATCGAAGGATGGAATTGTCCGAATGCACGCCTCAGGAGGCTCACTTGTTGCATGCCCTTTCTTGACGTCGTTTCAACCTGATTCCAACTTTTAAGGTCGACATGGATCAACACTCTCAGGTCCTTTACGCCAGAAGATGTTTGAAGCTCCTGGTTGCCGAGTTGCTAGGAGTACACCAACTTGCCCCGTAAGCGTAGTAATCTACGTATGTCCACGTTGAATCGAACTACATTCTGGATTGACCACGTATATGCCCTACCAAGATCAGCTTGAAGTGCTGTGATATCATCGGTGGCATTGATCGCCTTCCACACCTTGATGTCATTATCATAAAACTGACAGTTCGAGCTCTGGAGGCGTGTGATATGGTTAATATAAGTCAAAAGTAGTTGCGGTCCAAGTACCGATCACTGTCGTACTCCGTATTCAACTCGGAGGGGATCTGACAACAGTTCATTCTCTCGTACTTCCAGGCGCCGGTGTAGAAGAAAGCTTCGGATCTATCCTAGGAGAAGATCCCCAATATAAAACATCTGGAGTTTAAAGGGCAGAATGTTATGGTAAACTGGGCGAACTAAGAAACCTACCCCAAACAATTTTTTGATGCTCTAGTCGTCGCAAAGAATAATAAACGGCGCCGTATCTACTGCATCAAGTAGGGTAGATAGGGTTTGCATGCCACTGCCCACGTCATTCCACCGTCTTGTCCCCTTACCTGCGCTTTTTTAATGCTTACCGTCCCGCTCTAAAGTCACGTTTATCACTCGTTTTTAATTCTCCAATTCTTGGCCTTACCACGCCTTGCATGAATAGTCGCTTATCTTCTAGTTTCAGTTCACACACAATCGCAGAGCTCCGCTCGAGATCAGTTGACAAGTCCATGTTCATGCAAGCGGACACCATCAGTTCATCCTTTTTCCTTTGGAGTACTCGATCCTCCTTATGGTTGACGTGAATTAACGTGCGGACTTTGCTGCAACTTGGCCAATAGGCAACACTTGCCCGAACACTCGAGACTCAGACTCTCAATATTCGCTGTGTGTCGGAAAAGCGCCTGCAAGCTTCGAGCTCCATGCCTACTCTGCGATCTCCCATTTGCGACACTGGCGGCACATACTCAAGGCGTCAGTCTAGCGATGACGCCGCTTCAAATGCAGGTCAACCTGGAGTCAGCATTGTTTTGAGTCCTCGGGCTGAAGTCATCCTGATCGACTGGATCTTAGTCAACAGCCAGATGTGCGCCGTTAGATTAGTTGGTTCTTTCCAGCCTTCGAAGTCGCACAGGGCAAACGGTGCCTGTTTGTCATTGCGGCTTACGCCCCTCACTAACTGTAACCCTGGTTCGGTGAACTTTGATTTCTTTCACCAACTTAACGAGCTCTTTTGTTACAGAGGAAACACGGATATGTGGAGCTTGCTGGTGATCTAAACGCTAAAGTCGGAAAATTGCCCCTTGATGAGCTTCATCTGGGTGGCCAACATGGTGTACGCTTCCGTAATGATAATGGAGAGCGGTTGCTACAACGTTTGCAAAATAGTGACTTGACGCCCATCACCCACTGACCAGCCATGGACGCAAATCGATCACATCGCGATTAGTTACCGCTGGAAAGGCTGCGTACAAAACTGTCGCTCGATTTGGTGCACTTGCTTGGACTCCGATCACGCTCTTTTGTGTGTCGAACTTCGGATGCGTTTCGGGGACGTCCGCAACGTCGCTGTGCGCTCATTGACACCAGCCAGTTGGCGATGCCGGCTGAGTGCGTTTCACACTACGCTGGGATCTGGAACAATTAAGCTCCCACTGAACACCATCGGAGATCATTGGCTGCATATTTGTCAAACGTTACTACCAGCAGGCATGCCTTTATTTGGTAAATCAAATTGCCAATCTGGACGTTTGGTCTCCACACAGTCTCTGGAACTAGTGGTTGCTCGCCGACGTATTCCGACTGAAAGCGAATATAAGGCGACTCACAAAAATTCTCAGGGCAAAATTACGTGCTAGTCTGAAAAGAGACCGTGAAGCCTAATGGTCTCATTGTGCATCGGGAATGAAGACAGCCGCTGCCGTTGGTAGTCATCGTAGGTTATTCCGTCTGATATGCTAAACAGGTAGTGGGAGCGCTGTATTAAGGAAGATAATACGCGGCGAGAAGGAACAGCTGATCCACGGCCTGGCAAAAGGCTTGAAGCACTGGGCCGAACACTTTGCAAAGCAGTTTAACCAATCTGAGTTATCGCTTTCTTTTTCAGGCATTGGGCGCACTTCTCCATGGACCGTCGCCTTGGATCCGCCACATGCGCAGAACTCGAAGGTGAGATCAGATGCTGCGAATGCAGAAGGCCGCATGAGCAGATGGAATTTCCCCAGAACTCTTTAAATTCGAGGGACCTGCTCTTGTCGATTTACACGAGTTGCTAGTGGAATTTTGGTAGCAGGAAACTCTCCTGACAGACTTAATCCGCTCCATTATAGTCCCAATTTTCATAGGAGACCCCCGTTGGGATTGCGGCAGTTGTAGGAATTAGTCTGGTCTCAGTTGTCTCTAAATTGCTTGCGACGGTCCCTCTCCACAGACTGACTGGCACTAGTGAAAGCCAGATCCGCGGAGAACAAGCAGTGCTTCGTCGAGGTCGGGGGCATCGACTATCTCTTCACTTTGCACCAATTGTTAGAGCACAGCCATGGTCATTGGTGACTCACCGTTGTCGTGTTTCTCGACGTCAAGGGTGCCTTCGATTCCGTGGATCGATGTGCTCATTGGGACTGCCTGCTGAGAAAAGGTGTGCCTGATGAATAGGTAAGCATTATCAAAACGTTGTACGCGCATAGTTCGGGCAGAGTGATGATTTATGGTAAACTGTCACCGCCATTCAATATCAAAAAGCCGCCCACTGTTAGCTTTCCTCTTTAATTTCGCTATTGACGAAGGCATGTAAACATTATTGGTTTGAGACGACGTAAAAGGTGTGGAGCTACTTTATGGTGAATAACTTCTTGACTTGTAGTATGCGGACGATATTGCCGTAATTGGTGACATCTCCCAAAATTGTCACACAGCAATGGATCGATTAGTACTGGCTGCCAATCGATTTGGGCTATGCTTTGCTCCATCGAAATACAAAGTACTTCTCCAAGTTTAGTAGGAACCCACCCTTGCACTGACCCTTGGTGGTGATTAGCAAGAAGTCGTTCAGAAATTCAAATACCTGGGCAACAATGTTAGCGCCCGTGGGATCGAAGGTGAGAGTACGAACCGTATAGCAAAAGCTCGAGGTGCTTTCGCCAATCTTCACCACCTGTGGCAAAGACGCGACATCACTCTCGCCATGAAGGGTAGAGTTTAGAATGCAGCCGTTCGTTCAACCCTCCTATACGGTTGTGAAACCTGGCCCATCAGGTGAACAGACATAAAGAGGCTGATCACGTTCGATCATCGCTGCCTTCGCTCATGTCTGGTGGGAGCACCGCGAGAGCAGTGAGCGTGTTCGGCGTCGAGTATTTGGTGTAAAAGGAGCTACTGAACCGATCAGCACCATTATATCACGCACCAAGCTCCGATGGCTGGGCCAAGTGTTGCGCATGCCAACACACCGACTCCCGCGAGGTGCATTGTTTGCGCACCGGGAATGCGTTTGGACTAGGAGGAGGGAAGGCCAAGCGATGATTTAGTCGAGCAAAATGGAAACCTCACTTCGAAAATGGCGTCGATTGGTGCACACTGACTGCCTGGCTGGGGTCCTAAGGACGATGAACACGTTGGGCTGGACACACTTGCTGACCTGGCGAAGAGCCGGCCCCAGCGGCGTTTGTGTTATGACTTCCTTGTCCATCCTCCCCCCTTTTAGATTCCCCTCCAATTCCGATTTCATACGAAATGCATACTATAATACTTAACATTATATTACCTGCTTTTGAAATTTTCTGCAGTGTAACTTCGTATCTTCCCATTTCTATAATGGCAAATTAGCAGAATTGTGTTTCACAGCCTCAACTAACGTGTGTTTATGACAGTGATGACGGATACGCCTTTGCGAAGTCGATAAAATCCACATCAACTCCAATGCCAAAGTCGACTGCTTCTGTCGAGCTGGATCGTGCTAGCAGGATTTGTAGTGTACGGTAGATTCTGTAGGAATCCATGCTGTTCCGGTGCGAGATGGTTACACTGTTCTAAGTAAGCCGTTGGCGCATCAGAAATAATAGGTTACACGACGTTTGAAAGAACCAGTACTAAGATTATGGGACGGTAGTTGGCTGGATTGGAACGACTACCTCCCTTGTGAATAGGATTGACATTGGAGAACCACATACATAACCTACACGAACGCCTGGAGCTACTCGGTCTCTCCATTAATCAACTAAAATCGGTGGCTGCGAATATCGATAGAAGGAAAGAGAAAATTGGCAATTGTTGTCACATTCCCCCTTAACTGTTGAACCTTTTTAATACCACCTATACAACCTGATGAACGTTTTACATTGCTTGGTCTTTCTTTAAATTGGAAAGGAAAGTATCTCCCTCCCCTTTGGATGAACTTCGCAAACAACTGGAGCAGGTCACTTAAGCGGCCCTAAAACCGTATCAATGATTGGATACTTTACGCACATTTTTAATTCCACGACATATTCCTACCCTGTCTCTCTGTGGTTCACCTAGACCTTGAAACACATAGATTGACTGGTTAGAGTCTATGTCCTGCAAATGGCTACGCTTATCAACAGATACATCAATAGCATACTTTCCCATCTCTATCGGGGATTTAAGGCTTGGCATTCCATCCTTAACTACTAACATACCATTATAGCGGAAAACACGGTTGGAAAGGCATTTTGCAAATTCCCATCCAATTCCCAGTTGGGCGATTCGGATCCAGTGGTCGCTACGCTCCATCGACTTGAAAATTCACCTGCTTACGTTGGCAAGCATGTCGTCATGGAGAAAGCCTCAGCGTCGGCAGCTTGGAAAGAAGCACTCCTGAGCTCAGCCGATGAGTGTACATTCAGTGGGACGCCGACAACTCCAACATTTCATCACTGGCTGAGGGAACCGGCGGGGGTTTCTCCACGATTTTTTATCCGAGGAATTCAACTAAATGGGAATCTTCTATCAAATAAAGCTTGTAGAACTAAAGGTCGCCCTTCTCCAGATACCTCTTAATTGTCGCGGAAATTGCGAGCAAAAGGAAACAATATCTCACGTACAAAAATACTGTGAAATAACTCTCGACGTCCGCTGTAAATGCCATAAAGTTATAGCCTAACAGCTTATCAAAGTCTTTCGGAAAAGAGGTGCCCGCGTTAGCCCAGAACCACGTATTTTAGCCTCTACGTCTTTTGTCAAACCAGACATCATAGTTTTTAATGATTCCATAGTAAATGTTCTAGATATAACAATTTGTGACTTCGCTCGTTTAGACTGTACATACCAGATTAAAACGGATAAATACCGGGCGGGCGCAAATGCTTCAGCATTATCGCAATATATTCAGGCTTAATTTCTAGTATCACGTGTGATCGTCTACTGGCGGGTTATTGTTAACAATAGAGGTTTAATACACCCTGCTTCCGCGATAAACCTTTTTTCCTTAGGGCTGACCAAATGTGATGGATCCTATATCTGCTTTTCGACAATTCGACACTCCCGGAGTGTTTACGATGCGTATGTGCAAGGGGTATACTCCAGTTTTACTTGAACACAATCCTTAGTTAATTACTGTGACAAAGACAATCGTTTCGTTTCAAGTGTCTCGACATTTGTTTGTTGACATTTGTTTCCTATTCCGCCGGGGCGTTTGTCCCATCTTGGAGTATTGCTGTAATGCTCCGTTCTTAAGCCATGCACGCCATCGCCAAAAATAAATGGCCATGGCTAGTTTGGAACGACTACCTTACTTGTGAATAGGAGCAATCATCCTGGGTTTTTACATGTCGGGAACGTACATTTCGCCAAAACTCTATTGGAAGTCTTGAGCCAAAGTCAGCTAAACTGTCTCCTATCGCCGCTAGCGACTTCCTATGTATACTATCAACACCAGGAGAGCTGTGCTTGCGCATAATCAACAGCTTTTTTAGTAAGGTATCTGAAGGGAAGGATATGTGAGGTTTGGTGGTGAAACAACAATTATCATAAGGTTAGGTGGTCAGCGATCGCACTGAAATGTTGCAACATATTGTAGGTGCTCTGTATTCGCCGCCGCCTTCAGTGTCTTTGTGGGTCCGTCTGGTGTTTGAAAAGGAGGCATCTCCCCTTTCATCACACGTAGACTGTGGAAGCGTTTCTACAGAAGTTTGTGATTTGAGGCCATACGTAATGACAACTTTTGTTGGTTCGCCATCCTATCCTCGTGAAAAAGTTGAGTACAGGGGGTACATTGGGTTGTATAGGCTATCCAGTTCTTAAAACACAGTGTTGCAAAGAGATCTCTTTTCGGCAGATCACATCAGGCAAATACAACTACAGGACTGTAAAATGCATTAGTAAACTGGTGCAAGTAACAATGAGGACGGGGAGAATCTGTAGACATGCCAGGCTGTTTCGCACCGCTATACACTTGCGTGCGCTGCTTTAGAGAAACAAGATCACGTTTCTCGGGCGGAAGGCTTTACTCGCTGCTACTTCGTCAACCAGAGATTTAAACTGGCTGACGAAATGTTCTCATGCACAAATTGATGCATCTTCTGCCAGAAAGATCCAGTTGGCTATCTCATCAAGTCGAGCTAAGTTGTCTCAGCGTGCAATCGTTTTCGTTGCGTCAGCAATTTCCACAGGATATTCTGCAAAGCAAATGTATTCGAAGAGTAGTACGGCATGATCGCTGCGGCTCAATTGGACGTCGAGGATCATTCTGTCGACCATTGGTTCTTGCTTGAGGAATATCCGCTCCAGAATTGATGGCTTATCTTTTTCTCGTAATCAGGTGGAGTGTTGATGTGGCCATACAGCGGGTAACTGGAGACAAACTTTTGTAGATCAGCCTTATACTGTTCTCCGGAAGTTGCTTGGGATTCCAGAGTCTGGATATTGAAATCACCAGTAATGAGAATGTGACTATAACATGTGTTTATCACCCTCCATATTGTGGATGCCAGATGGAAGGCTATCTGGCGTGGAGGCAGACGGGCGGTAAATGACCGCCACTAAGCGGATGTCGATGACTTTAAATGTAAAGTGCATCTACTTTGCTGGCTGGCTCCTCTATGGGCTCACATTGGAGGTCGTTGCGGTAGTACAGAGCCACCACACCACCTTGGCTGAGTCGGTCGTGTGGAACAACGGACATGTCTGGTAGTGCGATTTCCCTGTCACTTATGAGAGCACGACCCCTTATTTAGAGCACTGCATTTGTGACCAAACTGAGCACATGATTGTATTCTAAAACCTTTGAACACACATTTGCTGATGGATTATGTAGTTAATATGTGCATATGACGAAACTGGGTGAGATATTTCATTTTCCGTACGCAACATGGCAGCAACACTATTATGTTTAGCAACATTCTACTCAGCCCCGTCAGTAGGTAAGTATGCAATTTTCCTCCAATCTAATTCATAGTCACACAGAAACTGTTCGACGTCGAAAAATGTCCTGGTTTGTTGTAATATCTTGCATTGGAAACAGTTAAACCAGGACTCCATAAATATTAAATTCGCTGCACGCCCTGGGCTATTCCAGTGATGTCAATGTTCTCATCAATAAGAATGGAAAAATGTTCACAACCGGTTAATGTGGCCCTTAGCTAATGCTTCAACTCAGTTGACACTTCATCAATTTTGAGTAGGCTTTCATCCTAGTAGTTTATAAGCTACATAGCAGAGCCTAGTCTGGAAAAGCACCAGACGCGTTTCGCCCTACTGGGGCTCGTCAGTTGTGCGCATTTCCACCATTTGTTCAACAAGAATTGTGTCGTTTAATGAAATACCTGAATAAGTGTACTTTCCCTGGAGACATTGCTCCACGAAATCTCCTTTGCTGCAATATTTCCCACGCAGGGTGATCATTCGGCTTTCATTGCTCGCATTAACAGAAGCCACCATCACCTTCTCTGTTTTTGAAAAAACAGGCCTGTACTGTCTCAAATTACCCTTCAATTCCTTGAGGTCTGAGACGTGCAATACGCCTTCTTGTTTGTCCTAAGATCGATGGTTCATTACATCAAGTCTTTCCAAATTGTACTTTTTCGGTGTGGCAATGCTGTTATTGCAAAGTACGCAGTACATCCTTCTATTCACCAATGTAGAAAGACTGTAATTCCCACTTTTCTTGAGGCAATCGAACTTCTTCGTTCACAGTACTTTTTCTCTTAGATTGCATAGCACTGGCCAACATAAAAATCCTATGGAGTCTATAGAGTGTTCACTTTATTGTAAGGAAACCATTACACTCACTAGATCACAGACAAAAATTAAATTTGTACATCAGAACGAAGGTGATATCGGTTCGCGTGCAGGTAGTGCAATCACACATATTATAGGTACACGACGAGCAGTTCGTGCACATCCGACAACCAATGAAATGCCCGATGGATAGCTATGATCTGGACATGTTTACTGATGCAACCAATCTAATCCCATAGGAAGAGGCTTGATCGGAACATGTTTACGGCATATATGGGTAGCGTTAGGAGACATATCTAAGTTTATATCTCAAGGTGCATCCATCGCAGTTGCATTTCTGTCCATTCTGGGCTTTTGAACTCGATTAGTCAATTGTCTATTTCAAAGTGTGGAAGACATGCTGTTTAAAAAATAGTATGCTGTTTTTATATGGAAGAGACACTTGAGAAAGTGGCCAGTGAAAACCCGCGTCACCTGACGGACGTAGACCACTTCGTGCTCGATGCCTAATTATTAGTAATGCTCCTGAGTCAAACAAGGAATCTGCGGCTAAAAAGGTTCTGGATGAGCAGACTTTCCTTAAGCGTATGATTTCTCTTATGTTGGACGATGGCGGGCAGGGGATCAATATCGTTTCCGCTTTTCGCCTACTTAGAAAGTAAGATGAACAATTCAAATCCCGTTCCCTAAAAATCGTCCGTTAAATGAGCATGAAGTTCTCAACCTTCCCAGACGAACTCTCTGGCTAAAAGAGGAAGCTTTCTTTATTACCGGAGGATCTGATGAAAATGAAAAAAGCGGTTGATGAAACATGGGCTCGTCGAGCGAATGGCGAAGCAAACCTCCAGATCGTGGATTTTCAAGTAGTCCAGAGAGCTCCGAGAGACCGGTGGAATTCAATCTGTCATCCGCAGACATTGAGTTTAAAGTAGGGATTACGTGTTATATGTGCAAATATGTGTAGTCTGAGAAATTAACTTGACGAGATCCATCTATTTTCAATAGAACATTAGCAGGAGCTGCTGGCCTTCACTGATACTTGGCTGACCTCTGATATTCTGGAATCTGAGATATCCATTCTTGGCTACCATGCTTCCGGAGGTAATCGTTTTGGAGGACAAGTTGGCTGAGATGTGATTCTTTACTAGAAAGTGGATCTTCGAGTTTATATCTTTGAAAGTTTATGTGACAACGACAGGGGATGGGATCTGCTTTGATGGTAGGTCAATGATGGTTGTAGATCGTTTATAGTCGGTATTATATAAAGGACTCCATTGGGGTCTGGTACCTGCTAGTTGAGAGGCATCAGCAAGTACAGAAGCGGAAGTCTGTTTGATTATGGGTGACTTCACTACCCACAGTATCGATCGGGAACATCTTCAATGGGGACGCTGTTGAATCTTGTAACTGAATTTCTGGAAACTAACCTGCCTCAGCATGTGACAGCTCCTACACGAATTCTCCCAGGTTATGCTCATCATCTTCATGATTTATTGCTTACACCAGCTCCATTAGATGACACTGATTTATCTGTCCTCCAGTCGCTGAGTAAAAGTGACCACTGTGTTGCCTCTTTCCCTTGGGCACGAAGTCTCGCTGTTCATATTCCAGAAGTTTACTCCCGAAATTTCTGGCATGCCCGCTCCAGGGCGCATGAAAGCTGGTGTGGGTGCAGTCGGTTGGAGCATCACCGAAAATATAGAGCAAGAGGATGCTTGGACTCATTTCCTCACCAAGACAACCATGCTCATTGATCAGCATGTCCCAGTATTCCGAAGAAGACCGATTTCCAGGGATCCTCCTTGAATTGATGTTGAACAACGATGTTTGTTTTGAAAAATCCACGATGCCTAGGGGATAAATTCAAGATTACAAGGTCGACTTCTACCTATTCTAACTACAAACCCGTCAGAAACATCTGTATAGTAAAAACGTGAGAAGCGCCAGAAGTATGATTGCGATTTGGTTGCCCAATGCTCGGCATGTCCCAAGAGACTTTTCGTAGCTGAAACGAACTACCAAAGTTGGTAATCGTGTCCTCCTCTTTTCTTCTCTCGGAAGGCAGTTGTACTTCACGATGAAAATGCGTAAGCTGATCTTCTTGTTAAACACTAATCCTCCGTTTATACGAGTGGGGCCTCGCTGACCTGTTCAATTTTGGATACGCATCCATATAGTCTCGGGACTGTTAATAAAAACGCAGACACGGTATTGAGGCTTCTCCTTGAATTAGATATTAACTCGTCGCCTGGTCCCGATGGTTTGCATCCTCCGTTCCTTAAAACCGTCGTTGAGTATATTGCATCCCTTATATGCCATATGTTTTAGCTCTCGTTGGAAACTAGTCGCCATCCGTCTGATTGGAAAGTTGGTAAAAGCAAGCAATACACTGCTATCTACCGCCCGATTTGCCTGACGTCGGGTGTTTTAAAGTCATGGAGGAGCTACTTAAACGTCTTCTACATCGTCATTTGAATGCTCTAAATCTGATATTGCTTACCCAGCATGGGTTCCAGAGGGCTTGCACTTGCATTTCCAACCTGTTTATCGCCAGCGAAAGATGGGCAAAAGCTTTAGACGCTGGTAAAAGTTTGGACGTTATCTTCGTCGACTTCAGTAAACCGTTTGACAAAGTAGCATATAAACGGCTCCCCTTAACCTCCAGGCTATCGGCGTCACGCGAAATATCCTCCTTTGGATCGCGGACTTCTTGAACGGTCGTTTAATGAGAGTCAAAGCAAAGGAAGCTCTTTTCCAGCCTTTCCTGATGAATAGTGGTATACCGCAGGGTTCGGTCCTTGGTCCTGAATTGTTCAAAAGCTTCCTCAGCGACCTTCCCTCTGTGCTTCAGATGGAGTATCTAATCTATGCTGATGATCTAAAACCATAGTGGTTTCTGATCTCGAAGATACCGACAGATTACAGCCAATACTTGACATGCTTAATGATTGGTCCATTAACTGGGGTCGGCCCATAATCGTGACAAGGGTTACGTCCTCCCCATCGGTATCTCCGAACCCTTCGGTACATAACATGTGGGCTGTTGTCGGCTCATAAATGCCACGGTAACAAAGGACCTAGGCACTATTGTGTCTTCCGATCTTAAGACAATCCAGGATACTTTGAGGAAAGCCATTGCAGCCAACAGGGTGTTCAGCGCTATAAGATCTTTCTCTCGATTTTCCCCGGAGATCTTCAAACTCCTGTTTGTCTTGCATGTGAAGCCTATTCTTGAGTATGGTTTACTGGCTGTGTATCCTCTCATGAGGTTTGAATGTAACATGCAAGAAATAATACAGATGCGTGGCTCGGAATCAGTCTCGACGTTACGTGATATATCCTACCCTGCTCGTCCTGGTGTAGACCTGATTCACACCAGTCGTATTATTAGGGGAGAACTGAGTTGCAACAATTCTTCTAGTTGGACATTGAAAGCTCGACGCGAGGACACAATGGGAAGCTATTTAAGCCGAGGAGCCTCCACGTCTGTCTTGAGTTCACTCTATCCACTCAGGTCGTGAAGGATCGGAACCCTCTGCTGTAGTCTATTGTCAACGTTTCCAGTGAGGAACGTTTTAAGAGGCTGTTGGACCTTCATTTGTTGCCTGTGCTGGCATAGTTTTGCTTTTATTACAGCTGTAAGGGACCACTGTGAATGCGGTTTCTCGACGTCACGCATCGTTACTTCTTTGACTGGGATGCGGTAAAACTGACAAGGGTTCCTACCATCTGGTTTCAACAATTCAAGGGTTCAATGGTAATCCAGTTTGACTTATAAAATTGCAATTTTGGCCGTTTAATGACCAAATTAGAGTATACCTTGTGCGGACCGCCGGGATGCTTGCAAAGGGCTGCATGCGTTTCTCAGGCCGCGTGCTTTACACCGTTGCTCTATGGGGCCCTTAATCCCAACGATCGTCCAACAGCAGTGATATCGCCCGCAGAAGGTAAATCTACCAATCGCTCTCTATGCAGCAAGTCATCTCTTCCACTGTGAGATTACTGCGAGGGATCACTAGAGAAGTGTTACCGACTCTCATAGTTAACTAAGAAAGTGTGAAGTTAAAAAGTGTAAGCAAATGGTACATGAGATATATAAAGAAAATGACTAACGCTGAAGAATACTTGTAGTGGACATGAAACATTTACGATTTCAGTATTTTGAGACTTTGGTTTTATTCTTGTTTACATCTTCCGATCTTGCATTTGTTTAACTGATTGTACGTACCGATCACGTGTTCCTCTGGTTATTCATGCTGCAATACTGCTGTCCGATTCTGCTTACGTACCCTCCATCCTTTGTAGCTTTCGTCAATACACGTTGAGTCCAGACGTTCTATCTGTCTCCCTAATTCCGTACTCGGCATGCTTCTTACATGCCACCGCTTGCGATTAGCATCTGTGTAGCACCCCACAATTGGTGACCCCCGACTGAGAGCACGGTTCCGCCATCAACGAAATCATTTTTGTGAGCTCGTTCCTTTGCTCTTTTGAGTTGCGTTTTTGCGACTATTATTTTCTGACAGTTTGGCTCACTCAGATATTAACATTTTCGGTTCATCTTTTATTGTGGAATCGCTATATCTCCTGTTGTGTATTCTGTCAGCATTCTTGGCGGTAGTCTAAACAGACACGTGCACACAACCCCAGACACACACACACACACACACACGCAAGGCGTCTAATTCTCTGCTTCCCTATTGGTTCATCCTTCTCCTTGAGACACCTTAATGTACTCACCCAGTTAGACATTGATCAGATTACAGCAGTTCGTTTATCAGAATGACCTTTTAACTTGCTCGTGCATTTTGACCTTTCGTATACAACACTGGCGTCGCGGCTTACGAATCTACGCCATGGAATTACATCCACCTGCAGTTTACTTGTCTGATCCGATCTTACGTCCTACAGAAAGTGCATGGGCCCAGTGGAAAGCCTCGTTAACCAACTATCTTGACCTACTACCTGCAGTTTCTAACTACAATGAAGGTCAGAAACTGAAGCTTCTCAGACACCTACTCTGTGATGAGGGGCAACGTCAATTTGAAGCTTTGGATCTCCAGTCACAAGATACCTTAACAAAAGCGCTAGAGGTGCTGGACAAGTCATGGGGACAGCGTACAAACCTCTTCATGGCTCGCCTCAAATTCGGCCGACTTACACAGGAACCATCGGCAACTAGACGGTTTCGTTGATCGCCTCAATCGCGGTGTACGACCCTGCGAGTATCCAACCATACCGAAAAATAGAATCGAGGGTGTAATGCGAGTGCAGCAGTTGCTTAGTGGAATCACCAACAACCGAATTCGGGAATGTCTACTTTACGAAGACGCTTCCAAATTGACTTGGGATAAGGCTGTGGAATTAGCTCGCCTCAAAACATGTACGGCCGAACAGTTGCGATGTTTCGCCACCCACGCAGACACACAGGAGGTTGCCAAGATCCATCGCTCGCCAGTCGAATTCCAATCCCCACAGAAATGCTTTCGCTGCGGCAGCCTACAGCATAAAGCCAATTTTACCAATTGCCATACCTTAGAAGTGGATTGCAGAATGTGCGGTAAGCGTGGACATTTTGCCCGTTGTTGTCGTTCAGTGCGCATTTCTCAGTTGCATCTTACAGATTCCGTTTCTCGTCAGCAGTTACAGTCCTCTGAAAATGTATTTTCCATTGATAACACAGGCACTGTGTCTAACTCTCGTTCCAATTGTCCAGAGCCTAAACTACCTATGCCTGACATTCGTACTGTTACAGTTATTGCACATGATAGAACAACACATGTTAACATGGAACTTGATTCAGCCTCTCCTATCACTATAGTACCGAGTAGTTTTTATGACATTCACTTACATGACATGCCTATACATCCTTCAGCCTATCGATTTGACAGTTATACAAAGGCCCCGGTAGAAATACGAGGATTTGTGGTGATTGCGTTGCAACTTGGGGCTGTGAAATCATCAGTTGCTGTGTACGCTACCCGCGGAAATAACCGTCCCTTACTCGGACGCAACGCTATGGTTGCACTGGGGGTCGCGCCGTCCCTATCTCGTATGCGTATCATGGCAATTAACCTATCGGACCTACAGATACAGTACCCGAAATTATTTGAACAAACAATAGGGCGCGCTCCCTCCTCCGTTCACCGCATATGTCTGAAGCAGGATGCTAAACCGGTAGCTATTGCTCATCCACGTCCAATTCCTTTGGCCAGAAGAGAGGCTGTTTCGTCAGCATTACGGCAGATGATTTCATTGCACCCATTAACTGTGCTGAATGGGTCCACCCTATGGTTACAGTCTTCAAGAAGGATGGTGCAGTAAGAATTTGCAATGACCTGCAGGCCCTAAATCGGCAAATCGTGGTAGAAAAGTTCGTGCTTACCACTGCGGATGAACTAATAGTCAAACTAGCCGGCGCCCGATATTTTTCAAATTTGGACCTTAGAAAGGCTTTCTTTCACATGCCCCTAATTGAGGGGTCAAGATCGCTGACCGCATTTTTCACTATGGACGGACTCTTTCAGTACAAAGTCTTGCCAATGGGCCTGAGTTCAGCCCCAGCAGCTTGGCAAAAGTTTATGGTTCACTCATTTGCCAATTTACCTGGTCAACTAGTATACATGGACGACATCTGTGTATTCGGTAGGATTCCAGAAGAACATGATTCACGACTGCATGCTGTGTTACGTCGACTACACGACCTTAACCTCCGATTAAACCTCGAGAAGTGCAAATTTAATGTTATTGAGATCGAGTTCCTGGGTCACATTATAACAAATGACGGCATGAAGCCGAGTTTTGACAACGCACGTGCCATCACCGATGCTCCTTGCCCACAGAACTCCACTGAAATAAAACATTTTCTAGGTATGTGTTCTTATAACCTAGATTACCTGCAGGATTTCACGAACATTGCTTAAACACTGCGTGAACTGACAAAGAAGAAAAGTGCATTTGTTTGGGGTCCACCCCAACAGAAGGTATTTGACAAGATAAAACGCCGCATTGCTTCCACACCAGTCATGGCGATTTTCGACGAGACGTGCCCAACGATTGTCTCTACTGATGCATCAACAATTGGGTTGGGTGCTATACTATCCCAAATTCAAAATGGGCATGAAAGAGTTATTGCATACGCTTCCAGAAAATTGTCGGCGGCGGATCTTTCTTACTCTGCCGGGAAAAAGAAGCCTTTGCCTGCGTTTGGACCAATGAGAAGTGGAATTTGTTCTTGTTCGGAAGACCCTTCACTCTTCGTACAGACCACGCAGCGCTAACTAGTTTACTTACTCGGGGAACAAATGGCATCAGGCCACTTCGGATACATCGCTGGTATGCACGCTTGGTAACATACGATTTTCAAATTAAATTCCGTCCCGGACGAGAAAACCAGATAGCGGATGGGCTCTCTCGACTGCCTCTCAACGAAACTGAAAATAATGAGGATGATAATGAGAGGTTACTGGTGTCTTCGCTGAGTAATGAACCAATCTCAGCCCTGACTAAGGAGGAACTCCAGAAGACGACTCAGGAAGATGGGATACTGCCGCGTTCAGGAGTTTCTGCCAAACGGTTGGTCACAAAATAACAAGATCACAGGCGAGTTTCGTCCGTACTACGTGTTGCGTCACGAGCTTTCATTTATAGATGGATGTTTAATGCGTGGCGAAAAATTTGTGGCTCCTCGAAGCTTGATACAAAATATCATGTTATGTGCTCACGAAAATCACCCTGGTATCGTTCGTACGAAACGCAGGGTTGACGCATGTTTCTGGTGGGTCAAAATGTCACACGAAATAGAAAATCTTGTTCATGACTGCTCTTCACGTCAAAGGGTAGACAAGAGTTCAAGACCGGTGTCATCCCCTATACAACCCATTGACTATCCTATGCGTCGCGCCTTACGAACCTACGCCATGGAATTACATCCTCCTACAGTTTACTGGTCTGGTCCGACCTTACGTCCTACCGAAAGTGCATGGGCCCAGTGGAAAACCTCGTATACAAACTATCTTGACCTACTACCTGCGGCTGCCAACTACACTGAAGGCCAGAAACTGAAGCTACTCGGACACCTACTCGGTGATGAGGGACAACGTCAATTTGATGCTTTGGAGCTGCAGTCACAAGATACCTTAACGAAAGCGCTAGAGGTGCTGGACAAGTCATGGGGACAGCGTACAAATCTCTTCATGGCTCGCCTCAAATTCGGCCGACTTACACAGGAACCATCGGAAACTCTAGACGGTTTCGTTGATCGCCTGATTCGCGCTGTACGACCCTGCGAGTATTCAACCATACCGAAAAATAGAATCGAGGGCGTAATGCTATTACAGCAGTCCGTTTATCAGAATGACCTTTTAACTTGCTCGTGCGTTTTGACCTTACGTATACAACACTGGCCACTCAGCAGCAATACAAACCTGAGGGGCCACTCATTAAAACTCGCAGAACAATACAGTCGTCTGGAGTGCCGCAGAAATTTCTTTTCCATTCGTGTCTGTCACCCGTGGAATGCTCTCCCAGAATCGGTCGTCTCTGCACCGACACTAACAATATTTGAAAGACGGTTGGACGATGCACTCATCCACTTACACTTTGTTACTTAACACTACGTCTCCATCCTACACCTGGAGTTTACCCTGGAATTATTTGTTGTTAACTGTGGGTGTTGTGAATCTAAGTGGATCGCAGGACTGCAGCGAAGCAAACGATAAGTCCTTATTTTCGTATTTAAAGTGTTAACTATTTTACTATCCTTTTCATCATAATTATTATGTTGTTATCCCCACCAACTATCCAACGGGGCTTGTAAAGCAACGCTTCTTAACCCGTATAAATTCATTGTTCATTGACTGTGGGCCAAGATAGCTGTTGACATCATGGGTCCATTTAGCTCAGCGCCTCAGCATCAAAGGAACGGTTTGGTGGCGACCTGCTTCTACAGTAAGTGGTCGGAAGTTCATTTGTGTGGAGAGGTGACTACTGCCAGCATTATTCGATGGCTGAAATACATGTTTCTCCGCTTCGGATTACCAGAGGAGATAGTGACGGACAACGGGCCGCAGTTTACAAGCCACGAGTTTCATTCGTTCCTTCAACTTCACGCTATCCGGCACTCATGTACAACGCGTATAATCCAGCGGCAAACGGCATGGTATAGCGGTTCAATCGATCCTTGAAAGAGAGTATCCAAACTATTCGCTTATCTGGTACAGGTTGGGAGGATGCAGTTCTACAAGCACTATTTTCTTACCGAACCGCACACCACCGAGCCACAGACAAAACGCCAGCTGAACTCATGCTTGGGCGTGCCCTTCGGACAAAGTTGAATGCAGCACTTTCTATTCCTGCAACCGATAATTCCGACGAGTTAGATCGTCGCCATCGATATCAGACTACTTACCAGAAGCATACTACTCCGCTCCAGCCTGGAACATTCGTGCGCGTGAAGGTAAACGCTGCATCAAAAGGACAGCCCACGTTATCAGATCCGATGAGAATAACGCGTGCATGTGGGTCAGGCACTTACCGGTTAGAGGATGCCCGCTGTCAACGCCCGGAGATTGTTCACAAGTATCAGACGAACGGAGCATATGCCACCAACATTCACGGACGAAACCACGCAAAGCACGCGGCTCCGCAGGACAAGCCGAGAACAAAGTTGACCGAATCGATATGGTTTGGACGTAGCACACGATTAAGCGGAGCGGTGATGTTGTGTATTCTGCCAGCATTCTTGGCGGTAGTCTAAACAGACACGTGCACACAACCCCAGACACACACACACATACAAGGCGTCTAATTCTCTGCTTCCCTATTGGTTCATCCTTCTCCTTGCGACACCTTAATGTACTCACCCAGTTAGACATTGACCAGATTACAGCAGTTCGTTTATCAGAATGACCTTTTAACTTGCTCGTGCATCTTGACCTTTCGTATACAACGTCCCACCTATCCTATTTGATGACCCTACATTTTGATTTGTCTTATTATAGTATGACCTTTGGCGTCATACTATTATTTTCAACCAAGCCAAATGTAGTCAGTTACTGGATAGCCTTCCAAGGGACTTCGCTTTACAGCTCAGAGACACTCTTTCGAGCGCAAATACGGATCATTCTAATGAGTCTCTTAGCTAGGAGATCGTGACTCGACTGGGGCAACCAACGAGTACGCGAATAAAACAGCTATTCTACGGCTTGCGTCTAGAAGATGTGAGGCCATCTGCCCTATTAGTTGAAGTGAGGAGACTAGTCGGCTCCTACTCAATGGATGATTCCATCCTTCTGGAGCTCTGACTTCAACACCTACCCTGGATAGCTCAAGCTATCGTCATAACCACCAAGGTCTCTTTTTTCACTCTAACCGCACAACTGGCTGGCGCGATCGCACGTCATCTTCTTAAAGAAGTAGATTACGCAACTCCACCCGCTGCTTATCCGCCGAATAACCCTAACGCGTCTCAACAGCCACCTACTTCATGCAAGTACCATGCACTCCCTCAGTCTGAGCTGGCCATAGTACTTAACGAACTAGAGGCATTACACAGCGCTCTTGATTCACCTTCAGCAGTTGATAACTCACTAGTACCTAAGAGCAAGTTAGCTAAGCCCAGCCGCCTACCACGCAACAAACTATGCTGGTATCACCGCCGCTTTGACCATCAGGCGAAGCAATGTACTACGCCTTGCAGCTTCCCCTCGACTCAATCGGGGAACCTTCCAAGCGCCAAACCACGTAACAATAACGTCACCGGCCACATCTCCGACAGTAGCCTCCTTTACGCTCGGAACTGCAAATCTGGAACCGCGTTCATGATTGATACCGGGGCTGAAGTTAATGTGGTTCCGCCCGCACCTGGTGAGGTGAGTCAGCCGTATACCTTCACTTTGTGCCGCCAAAGGCATACTCATCCCTACTTACAGCCAACGCTCTGTAATCCTTAACTTGGGTCTCCGTAGAACATTTCGCTGGGTGTTAATTATTGCCGACGCTCCGTTTGCCATAACCAGCATGGACTTTCGTAAAAACTGACTTGTCGATGCATATCAAATAAGGATAGTCGACCCCGCAACGACGCTCAGCGTCACAGGCACCAGCGCCAGCATTTCAGCCATCACCGTGGTAGACGTTCGCCCACAGACCTCTCCCGAATACACCGAAGTTTTCCCTTACTACCCTAAGCTCGTTCAGCCACAGTACGCAGCTCTGCCTGTGGCACCTCAAGTCATGCACCATATCCGAACCAACGGCCCACGCGCCTCATCACGGCCGCGTCGTCTTTCACGAAACAAGATCAAACTAGCTAGGGCCGAGCTTCAGCACATGTCCGAACTTAGAATGATCCATACTTCAGATAGTCCTCTGGTTCACTCCACTCCAGATGGTCGCAAATAAATCTGGAGACTGACATCATTGTGGTGAATACCGGGTATTAAATAAACTTACAATCCCCGATGGTTACCCCATCCCACACATGCAGGACCTTACTCTATGCCTTGCTGGTAAGACGGTCTTTAGTAAGATCGATCTTGTTCATGCCTATCACCAGATACCTGTCGAGGAAGCTGACATATCTAAAACAGCCGTCATCACTCCCTTCGGCTTGTTCGAATTTTTACGAATGCCATTTGGACTGTGCAACGCCGCAAAATCTTTTCAACGCTTCAACCGAGGTCACTTGTGACTTAGACATCGCTTGCCACTACATCAACGACATCCTTGTAGCTAGTTCATCCGAGGAAGAGTACCTCACTCATCTCTAAGTACCCTTCTAACGACTGACGCGACATGGCGTCACCGTTATCCCGACCAAGTGCGAAGTTGGAAAGTCTACGGTAAAATTCCTAGGCCACCTCATCTCAACTTCTGGTAACAAGGTCCATGCGCACAAGGTCCAGGCTATTAAGGAGTTTCCGGCTCCGATTTCATTTAAACATCTCCATCGATCTTGTGGTGTGGTCAACTGCTATCGACGTTTCGTCCCCGTCGCGTTCAACCTATGCAGCTCCTAACTGATCTTCTCAGAGGAAACGATCGATACAGCACACGTGACATTCATCAAGCTCAAGGATGCTATCTCCAACATAGCTATCCTCGTCACTCCGAATTGTCTGCTGCTCTTTCTCTTGCAACTGACGCGTTAGACGTTGCGGTAGGAGCTGTTCTCAAACAACACGTTGGTGGGCAGTGGCATCCACTCGGTTTCTTCTCCAAACGCCTGCAACCAGTGGATTCCCGCTACAGCACGTTTGGTAGAGAACCACTTGCCATCTACTTAGCAATCCGTCACTACCGACACACATTAGACGGTCGGGATTTCACGGTCTACACTGACCAGAGGCCTCTCAATTTCTCCTTCAACTCAGCTTCTGACAAATATTCACCACGGGAAACTAGACACCTAGACATTGTCACGCAGTTCACTGCTGACATACACCATGTCTCTGGTGTCGCCAACCCCGTCGCTAACGCTCTCTCGCGTCAACCTCACTCTTCGCCTACTGTCGACCTCGCCGCCATGGCATCGGCTCAGGCCCAAGCAAAAGCCCAACGCACCCTGCAGTCCACATCACATGTGCAAGATGTTCCTCTCCAAACTACGGACAGAATTATCCTTTGTGACACTTCCACAGGTTGTCCTAAACCTCTCGTGTCCGTTTCTTTCAGGCGCAGTCTTCGACACGTTTCACTCATTGTCTCATCCTGGTATACGGGGATCTTTAAAACTGGTCACCAAGCGTTCCGTTTGGCCAAGCGTAAACAAAACTGTTTGTAATTGGACTCGGGCTGGTCTTCAGTGTCAATGCACCAACGTACATCGACAAACCCGCAGTCCTCAGGCTCATTTCCTGTGCCGGATTCGCGGTTCTCTCACGTACAGTTCAACCTCATAGCACCCTTACCACCCTCTCGCAGATCCGTATACATATTGACATGTGGCAACCGCTTCAATACATGGCCAGAAGCCACGCCTGTATCGGATTTCAGGGCCGAAACAGTCATACGGGAGTTTTTGGACTGTTGGGTGTTCACTACGGATGATCACCTACCAGCATTACCGATCGTTGAACGCTTTCGAATATTCACAATTCGATAACTTGTGCAACTGATTAGGCTGCCGCCGTATTCACACGACGGCATATCACCCAGCGGCGAATGGGCTAGTCGAACGTTGTCATCGATAACTTAAGTCACCTCTCTGTGGAACTTCTGACTGGAGCGAAAACATTCTGTTAGCACTTCGAGGTATCCGCAACAGCATCAAAGCTGACCTGCAGAGCTAGTCTACGGCACAACGCTTAAGCTGCCTGGAGAGTTCATTTCGCCCCCCTCGCCCTCGTGTACGCAACCAACAAATTTTGTAGCCTCCCTTTTTCAACGCATGCGTTCGCTGCGCCCGCCCCCTGCTCGTGAGCAGACCAGTGACGGTGGGCTCTCTACCTGCACTCACGTTTTCGTCCGTAGAGACGCAGTGCGTCGTACGCTTCCGCATCTCTACACTAGCTACTTCAGTTCTCCAACGAACTCCTACGCATTTTACCTTAGCCCGGAATGGTCACCGAACAACAGTGTCCATGGATGGTCTAAAGGCGGCATTTTTCAAAGGTCCGGCTCCAATCTTACCTGGAACCGCTGCAAAAGTAAGCTCACCTGAAGATGCATTTTCCAGACCAGGCACCCTAGATCCCACTGGTAGCTTTGACACTCCGCCAACGCAGCCCCAATCCCGGACAACTGACGGATGCGGTAGATAGGTAAAACGTTTGCTCCGCTTCTTAGATTTTTATCAACGTTTGCTATATTCCTTGACATGCGTATTCTCCACCTTTCATTCTAAGCGTATCATTTACAAAATAAAAATTACGTCATAAAGTACTATTGCAAGTTTTTAGTGTAGCGGGTGGAACTGAAATCGTGAGATCTGTTTATTTAATCATTTAGTTAAGATCCCTTAAGTAAAAACACCAGATTGACTTTTCCAACTTGGTCAAATATAAACAATACTACATTCACAGATTTTGGTCAGCAGCTGACGCCACTGAATTTGGTGCTCGTAACTTCCTTAATAATTTTTGTAATTTATATAATGTCATCTGAACAGAAAATTTGCAAACTTGAATTTATTAGTTCATGATGAGGCCGAGGGCCAGTGGAAATTTTAACGTGCGCCGCATTTGGCCCGCACGCCGGACTTTGGATATCTTTGATCTATTCCTTTTCTAGATAGTTGCGACGAATCGCTGCTTCCACACTGAATAAACATGCCACCATCTTGGCGTATTCCAATAAAGCGCATCGTTATATCTCCACAGTTAGTAACTGCTTGTTCCTACAATGCAAGCCGAGACGGTTGAATGCCTACTGCTCATTACTGTTACCTGACATCACTATATCACCCACCTGTCCTAACTTGAAGCAGAAAATGGTTATAACGGATTTACAGCAGGTGTCATAGCAAACATCGACTGTTGTCAATGTACCTTCGTCTGAGATTTCGACAGCTTTTATACCACTTCTCTCACTACTCTCGGGTTATGGACCATTGGGAATTTGTCCATCAGATTAGACGCAACCCTGTACCTATTGCTAGTTAATAATGTGTTTCTCTGTATGTAATCTGGCTGGCTCTCCGAACAACCTCCTCGTGGTGTCAGCTGGGTGGTTCGGGATTTTCCCGTTCTAGCAAATGGTTCGGCGACAGTGTTTCAGGAGGTGGTGGGTTTTCGCCTGGCAAGCGTTCTCCCTATAAAAAGCCACATATGTCCGTTTAACAACACTGTGACGTGGCGGACGTGACTCGCCACTAAATAAAGTCACTGCCCTTTGCTTCATCCTGGCGAAGCATTGTATTCCAGCAACCTTATGTTGTACTTCTGGGGAGCATTGGGCCCCTGTTTGACAAAGGAACAAACATAAGGTGTACGAACTGAGCAATCAGTCACCGGCTCCCAATGGGCGCGATCCCCTGAATTCGCCCCGCTGCCTTGCGGGCAGGTTATTCAGCCCAAGACTCGGGGTGGCGTCCTTTAAGTCAACACCCTACTTCGGCTTGGGCAACCGGGTAGTATCTTGCCCTCTGAGGAAACCATGGACATTGTTGTGCTGTGTTTTATTTTACTGTTTCTGTACCTTCGTTTGAATCCCATGGTTTCTGATGGCATTATGTCTGTTAGCAGTCTTTTGCAAATATATATATATATATATATATATATATATATACGCATTGGCAGTCCAGATCATTCAACAATCAAGATTTCTCCTCTCATTTATATTAAGACTAGCCGCCAAGAGATCACTGCAATGATCGAAGATTCAAGTGGAGGCAGTGCTACTCATGAACTATCGATCTACTTCGTGAAATTGCTGCATCAACAGAATTTAGTATATCCTCTGACCCCGACGTATCCAAGTATTGCGACAAGTTGACTAGCCATCCAAAATTCTGTTTTCCTTGATAAAAGTACTACGTCTGAGCTGACAATTACTCCCCCGCTAGACTGAAGCGCATTCGCCGACTAAGAGAAAAAATGTAAAAAAGACGGCACCTAGTGATGCATCTCTCTGTTCTTGTCCAAAAGGCGCTACGCCGTCTTGACCAAATGTATATCCAGTCTATTCTTGGGAACAGTAGCTGTCGCGAACTCTGGAGTTTTCTGAACCAGCTTGGCGGTTACTCGAAGTGCGCACTGCTTCGATGCGGATGTAGAGGAATTAATTCAGGAGTTCTGCAATCGCGACACCTATATAAAACCAGAGGCTTCCTTTGCCTAGATTCTAAGGTGTGTGAACCAATAGCCTACTGTGAATAAATTATTAAAGCGCCTACGTTTTGGTAAACCTAGTGGTGTGGGCAGTCTATCTCCCATCATGCTCCAAAATGGGTTGCATTTCGGTGACGCCACTTGCATCTGTATACACAATGCGTACGCAGCAATAAAAAATCGCTGTAGGCTGGGGAAGCGTAATTATTTCACCAGTGCCAACAAAGGGATCCAGCAAATATCCACCTATCGCTTGCGTTCCTGTTATCTTGAAGGTTCTGGAGAGAATCACTCTTGAAATGATGCTGTTCCATAATAACTCGAATGACCCCTTACAATTAACGCATTGTAGTTCGAGGTCTACTCTGGATAGGGGCCTGTCTCGTGTATTATCATCATCCGACAACAGAAACAAGTCAAACCGAATGTGTCTTCTGGACTATGGCGACGCATTCAGACGTGTAAACTGTGAATTGTTGCTAAAGTGTCTACTCATTCAAAATTCATCCCTCCGCCGTCCGTTTGTTTATTTTGCTGGACATACTCAGATTACCAGACTCAGTGGCCGATACTTCTCCCCATCAATACTGGTGTTCTTCAGGGAGAAATGCTGTCACCTTTCTCTTCTTCATTTACGTCAGCCCAATGCCAACTCTCACGGAAAGCGACCGTACTAAACAATGCTGACGATCTTATCCTGGGTATCAATCATCAAATCACCGATTGCTTGGTCAGGTTGCAAGATCTGAACGATTTCAATCTGTGGTCTAAAGCTCGTCATCAGTCTCTTAATGCATCCGTCTTGATAATATTTTTTTACTACACAGAGGAGCAGCTACACGCATAATGCCACAAGTTGCTTACTGATAACCATCAGTGAAGTACCAAGGTGGGGTACTGGGCTATGATTCATCTTGGACTCTTAATGTATATGAGACTTTATAAACGTCAGATTTGCTTCTACGCCTCAAGGCAAAGAGCATCTTACGTCCTTCACAAGTTGATCCTTCGCTTTGTCAATGTCTGTACTCTTCCCACTGGACGTAGGGCTCTTCTGTGATTTTGCCGTCTTCCGAGTTAGGTCATTACATCACTTATCCCGATGTATCGAGGTTCCGACGCCTACTTCTGTCAAGCACTTCTGCCTACACACACCAATTCTTGAAACTGGCATCAGAGATACTAGAAGATATAAGTTATTCCCTCTATAACTCTTCATCTGAATGTCTGTCAATATCATCTACTGGGCAGAAGTATAAGTTGATATTGGCTTCCACACAAATGATAAAGAATCTCATGATTGTAAATGCCTGGGAAAATTTATCGAAGAGGTATTTCTTCGCAATTTTCCTTTTGACATTTGAATGGGCATAATTTATGAATTATGAAGCACAAGCAGCAGGAGGCGTTTTCCGATTTCAACATGTGTTTGTAGTTCAACATTAGGTTTGCAGACGCGAATACTAAGATTCGATTCATCAAGGAGTGTTTACTAAGAAACCAGTATGCAAAGACACCGGAAAACTCTACAGCATATCATATTCGTCCAGCTAGCAAGTCATTAAAACAGCATGCTTGCATTCTTCTCGGAGGTGTTCAAACACTAGTTCCCGGGTTGGAACGACTTTATTCGCACTTTTCGTGGATGAAGTAAACGAGAACGAGCAGTTGTTATTAATAAATCACATGTCCGGCGTATGCGCAGACTGAAGAGAGAAAGTACGAGAAATTGTTTAAGAGTTTGACGCCTGACGTGCCTGAATCGGAATTCTCAAAACAACCAGAACGATAGGTCCACAAGCTCTTTAGTGAAGCCCAACAACCTACAACTTGAAGCTGTCATAGGGGCCAAAATTCTGCGCATCGCAACCAGGTAGGACGCAACTGCATTTAGAGACAGTTCGAAAGTTTAATGTATCAAATGACCGAATTAAAGCCTACGTCCTCCCGAGCTCATGAATCCTTCAGAACCACTTTGGTGTATTTAACAGAGATATTGGAGCAACAGGGCATAATCCTCAAAATTAACCACCAATGCACACCGAGAAGCGATAAAAGAAGTGACATCCAATCGGGAGGTCATACTTTCCAGGCTAGATAAGGGATCACGTTGGGTAATAAAGGACAAGTGTGACTACATGTACAAGATGAACACGATCTTGCAAGACTCCAAGGAATTCGTGCTTTATCGAGTGCAAGAGGACAACACAGCACGGGATGAGATCAAAATAACCAAGTGGTTGAAAGAACTAAAAGGCAGTAACTACATCGATAGCTCCTTACTTGAGCGATTAACACCTTGTGGCTCACATCCGCCTCGCCTCTACGGTGTGCCAAAGGTACACAAACCTAACACCTCACTACGACCAGTGAATGATATGTCTGGAGCTGCTACAAGCGCAGTCGCCAATTGGCTTGTGGAACTTCTTGGACTAGTACGTAAAGAATTGTCCGATCACGCTATGTGACATTCGCATTCATTCAACGGGGAGAAAACTTAAATGTGCAAGATAAGTTAATGCTCACTTTGATGTAGAATCTTTCTTTACGAACGTACCATTGTTAGAAACGGTCAATTTCATCCGTGAATCCCTGACAGAAAGCAACACTGTTCGTCTTATCTCTGTTCAATATGTGAAAGAGATGATCCTGCGTTACAGTTCCTATTTGATGGAAAATACTATAGACAAATAGACCGAGTTGCGAAAGGATCGCCTCTAGGACATCTGCTTGCAGAAATTTTTCTCGCAAGAAGGACGTGGACCCATCAGATAGCTAAACATCTCCCTTAATTATTACAAACGCTACATGGGTGGCGCGTTTATCGTTTGTGACTTACACACTGATCATTTTGACCAGTTGAATCAATTTAACAACGCGTACCCGTCGTTGAAATTCACCTGCGAGATTGGGGAGGACAGTTAGCTGCCTTTTTTGTATGTTTTGCGGCGACGACGAGAGGACAAATGGCTTGAAAGAGGTTTACCGCAAGACGACCTGGGTAGGTCAGTGAACGCATTTCCAGTTTCGTACCGATATAGTACGAGCCAAACTTGGTACGTTGCTTGTACTATCAGGCTACAAGGGTTTGTAAACCAGAGACAATGGAAGCAGAAAAGAATTTCATATGCAAGACACTGGAAAGCAACAGGTACCCAATTACTTTCATCAAAAATCATTCCCAGCTCCGAGCTGAGTCTGAGGCGAAAATGACCGTGAAAACAAAAGACGTTTTCCTCTCAGTGCCTTTCAAAGGGGACATACAGTTCGACCTATCGAGTAGAAAATTGATATCCGCGCTGAACTAAACGTACCCGGCCCCCAGAGTCCGCATTCAAGGCGAAACCGTTGCACTCATCACGAACCGCCTAAAAGACAGAATTTCGGCCTAGTCCGAATCCTGTGTTCTATACCTGTTCACTTGGACCTGTGGTACGAGATACGTCGCACACACGACCAGACGTCTGTCAAAGTGGATAGCGGAACACTGCCTTGCTTCATTACGGCGTGGTACAATTAGGAATTTCCACAGCTCAATCTTAGAACACCTAGTTGCCATGGCATACAAAAAAGATATCTTCAAAATATGAATCAAGACTAGAAATCAGTTAAGGATTAAGAAACTTTTCGGTAAACTTTTGTCAGACCCAAACGTTTATCTAATGCTGATTGTGTGAGGTAAGCATCAAATCGGACTGGTATTGATTTCTAAAGAGTTTGAAAGGTCAAAATCGAAGACTAAAGGCGGCTACAGGTGGCAAGAAAAGTGCACCAAAAGAACATTAATACACAAGCCTCATCAGCCTAAAGTAAATAGGTAAGATCACAAAGGGGAATTAAGCAACCATGTCAGGCGGCCACGGTAGTAGTACCGGTCGTATGAGTCGTTTATGTATATATAATTCCGGTGTCAGATGGTGGACGTAAATAGCCTCGGCAATAAACAAGACCTGCTTTCGGATTTCTTGCGAGAAGCGTTCAGGTAGTGAGTAGATGACTTTAAAGTCATTCTCAGGTGCAGTATGGCCACATTCGAGGAGGTGCGACATGATTGGGCTGTTTGAGGACCTCAATCCGCCTTTGTAAAATCACGCCGGGATGTGTTCGCGAATCCTTTGGAGTAGGCGTCTCTTGTGCATCCCACGTATCGTGCACCACAGGAGCACGAGTACTGATAAACGAGAATTGAACAGGTAAACAGGGGCAGACTATCTTTGTAGGGTTTTGCAAGCAATGGATTGTTGTGTTAAACAATTCTCAAGCGGTCTGCGAAATAATTTTCCTCAACAACAACTTTTAAACGTCGAGATAAGATATTAGCTGCAGTATTACCCTTAAATGGGAAATGTATGAAGAGCTCTTTCTTGGGAGCAAGGCTCCTAGATGGCTATCGCTCTCTCAGATGCTTCATGATAAACCTATCGGGGTAACCATTTTCCCGAAGGGCGTCGCTGATTCTCTGTAGCTCTTCGTTGACGTTATCTGGAGTGCAAATACTGCACGACATGAAGTCAGGAGGTCGGATTAAACTCCTCTTGTGCTGTTAAGGCACTGGGCTGTAAAAGTAAGTGTACTGCCCAGTCCATGTGTGCTTTCTGTTTACCTTCCTGCTGCATGATCCGTCCGAGTTACGGATAGCCTCTACCTTCAAGAAAGGTAACCGGTTTCCGTTTTCGTACTCACAGGTGAAGCGTAGATTCTCATGTACGTCATTAAACGCTCTTAGCAACTGTTCTGTATGCTTTTCGGAATCGCAAAGCACGAAGGTGTCATCGACAAACCGCACGTATAGTTCCGCTGATGTGCGTCCTGAGTGGGCCACGTCCTAATTCCGCCATAAAGATATCAGCCAACAGCCGCCCCAAAGGAGATCCCATGGCCACTCCATCAATCTGACGGTACATCTCACCATTGAAAGGGAAATGAACATTTAACGTGCAGCGAAGTAGTATCTCTTTTAGCAATTGCTCCGGAAATGTAGCGTCTATTGGCAGTTGCCGGGTCAACTAGCACGCGTAATCCACCGTCTTAAGCAGTGGAAGATTTGTAAATAGCGATTGGGCATCAAAAGATAACAACCTTTTGTTAGCAAAGTTGAGTCCGGATATCTTCCAAATTATCTCGAAGGTGTCTCTCACTCAGTAAGTGAAAAACCACAACCCGCAACGATTGCAATTTGTTCCCCATCATTAGGCCAAACAATGCTGGAGAGAACCCATCATACACAAGACTGGACGAGTTAGGGCGCCTTCCTTGTGAACTTTAAGAAGACCATATACTCCCGGTAAGCGTCCACCTGAATGCTTCAACATTTCGAATTCGGTCTTGGTAATACTTTCAGCTTACATCAATAGCCTGAGGCAGCTGGTTAACTGCTTCTGCAACTCCCCTGTGTTATTCTTTACAGACACAAGCGACTGGAACTTACGTTCCTCATTGAGGATGTGCTGCAGTTTACAGATATAATCCACCCTATCTAGTAACACTATACCGGATCTCTTGTCCGGCCAAGACAATTACTTCGTTGTTTAACCGTAACTCTTCAATTGACTGAATTTGCTTCATTGAAGTAATACCACTGCCAGATGGTTTAGCCGTAACGTATTCATGAAAACTATTCACTAGACTAGGTTTTAGGTTCTCAACGTCACTAGAAGATTTTAGAAACAGGTCTCCAGTCTGTACCATTAGGCTTTCAAACTGCGCCTCACTTATGAGGCCGTGTACCGTCTGTCGGTAAATATACAAATTTATTTATCTATTTGCTTACATGGAATACAAAACTTGGGGCCAAGTGATAACACCTCCAGCTGTGTCGGGCTTACACTGGAAAGGTTAAACACATACCGTTCCGAAGTTATTCAGAAAGATCAATTGTGGGACCTGGTTGTTAAGCGTACTAGGTAATTTGCTTCGCTTCCTTACTTTCATGTTCAGCTTAAGCAAATCCACTTATATCTCAAAAGGCTGTGTCAGATCCTCAGACAAACCTAACAACGCTGGAAACCTTTGCGAATTGAAGCTCTCCCTAGAAACATAGTCTGTCCTCGTTGACCCGTTCAATGCTCGTTTATCAGTACTCGTGCTCCTGTGGGAGGCACAACGAAACGCCTATCCCAAAGGATCCGCGAACACATCCCGGCGTGATTTTACAAAGGCGAAATGAAGTCCTCAAACAGCCCAATGATGTCACACATCCTCGAATGTGACCATACCGTATCTGAGAATGATTTTAAGATCATCTACTCACTACCTGAACGCTTCTCGCAAGAATTCCGAAAACATATCATGTCTATTGCCAAAGCTATTTACATCCACCATCTGAAGCCGGAATTACGTGTACATAAACGCTTCATAAATAAATAAAGTATTCTCGAATGTATCGAGGCACACCAAATCAGGCTGATCTAAAATAACAACAGTTATGTTTCGCAACAGACACACTGCTATGCATGAAATCGGCAGTGGCCGATAGTTGTATACGCTGCGGAAATTGAAGCAGTTATCACGTGGAATATAGTCGTCAGTGGATGATGAGAGGTTGGCTTCAAGTGTGCTTAGTGTAAACAGTAAAGGCACTATAAATGTAGTGATGGTAGAGGTAATCAGAGGGTATCATTATGTACGGGCCAGGGAAATATTCAAATATGATCGTGGCCGACTGACATGGTTACTTAGTTCCCCTTTGTGATCTTACCAATTTACTTTAGACTGATGAGGCTTGTGTACGAATGTTCCTTTGGTGTACTTTGCTTACCGTCTGTAGCCGCCTGTATTCTCTGAGTTTGACCGTTCAAACCCCTTAGAAATCAATACCAGCCCGATTTGACGCTTACCCTACACAATAAGCATTAGGTAAACGTTTGGGTCTGATGGGAGTTTACCGAAGAAAATTCTTAAGCCTTACCTGATTTCTGTTCATGATGCAGGTAGATGAAATGGGAGTATTTGCTTTGCTGAAGAACAGCATCGCCCGTGATTCGTTGAAGATTTTGTATGAATATCTGAAGGTCAGTACTCGGTCGGAGGAATCCAGGCTTGAATTGAAATTTCTCAATGAATGCGTGCAAGCAAGTCGCTATCCAAAACACTTTTGGCGAGAGATACGGAGATGTGGCCTCTACCCAAACGCAAAAACTTTGTAGACATACACTCAAGTATGTGGATACCATCCGCGTTAAACCGTCGGAGATGAAGATATTCATTTCGCAAAGTTTTCCAGTGTTTTTAGGGTTGTCTGAAGATTTGACACAGCCTTTTGAGATATAAGTGGATTCGCTTAAGCTGAACATGAAAGTAAGGAAGCGAAGCAAATTACCTAGTACGCTTAACAACCAGGTCCCACAACTGACGTATCCGAATAACCGCGGAACGGTATGTGTTTAAGCTTCCCACTGTAAGCCTGACACAGCTGGAGGCGTTATCATTTGGCCCCAAGTTTTGTATTCCATGTAAGCAAATAGATCAGGCAACCTTAGAGGTGCAGTTTGAAAGCCTAATGGCACAGACTAGAGACCAGTTTCTAACATTTTCTAGTGATGTTGAGAACCTAAAATCTAGACTAGTGAATAGCTGTCATGAATACGTTACGGCTAAACCATCTGGCAGTGGTATTACTTCAATGAAGCAAATTCAGTCAATTGAAGAGTTACGGTTAAACAACGAAGTAATTGTCTTGGCCGGACAAGAGATCCGGTATAGTGTTACCCGATAGGGTGGATTATATCTGTAAACTGCAGCCGATCCTCAGTGATGGACGTAAGTTCCAGAATCTCTGCAGCACAGACGGAACTTAGTTCGTCAGATTCTGTAGCCCAGAGTCGCTGGGTGAAAGAGTGGTGCAAGAGAATGGATACCCTTTCCCGTTTATCCGAAAGCACGTAGAGATCCGTGTGTCCGTAGAATCCATCATGGCACTACCAAACAAAACGCATTTCTCTCAGTTCCATTCAAAAGCAATGACGCCTTGACTTACTGAGGTGAATAGTCTGATTTGCAGTGGCCAAAACCTAACCAATCGTCTACTCGCTTGTGCCTGCGCAAACTACACCCTTTGTTACCCGACGTGTCAAAGACTGACTCCCGGTTCAGTCCAAATCGCACATTAGGAATCGATTTACTTGTACAGGTGGTACACACGCCACCAAATGTTTGTTAAAACGAGTGGCAGAACAGTGTCCAAGGTGGCCAAGAAGAGGCCAGGCCAGAAGCATCAAGCATTCTGACATGAAGCAGTAGCTCCAAAGTGAGCAGGAAATCAGGATGCTTTAGAAGTTTTCTACTCCGTCTAATCCAGAAAGCGTTTCTAGAATGCGATAAAGCGGTTTCTACCAGACTGACCCAGTCTGAATGGTATAAGCAGGAGGCTCTGGTGCAATACCTCCGCTCGCCCTGGCCCCGCGGCAATTCGCAGCTGTCGGACACTGGCAGTGTAGCAACTACTGCAAGGTTTCCCCCAATGAAATAATCACCCAATTTACTGACCTTGTTAAAATGCTTGTGACTGTGTAGTCTTCAACTCAGTTTTCAGTAGCTTACTGTGTTGCCCGATTCTCTCCCATAAATGTAATCGTTCGATGAGAAAAAATGAAGAGACATCTTCGCAAAATGTTAAAGTATGTGCATAATACATGCGTTTGAAATGTACCAATTGATATACAGTGATTTAATTTAGTTGACATCGACATGGTCCATCAAGAATTTGCATCACGTGGTCAGACGGTAAACAAGGAAGTCTATCACGGGAATTCTATCGCGCTTTATAGATGCTGTGCGTAGGAATGAGCCTGAATTGTGAGAAAAGCAGAATTGGACGTTGCATCATGACAATGCGCCGCTCACGTATCGTTTCGTGCTCATAGCTATCAAACAAAAAAAACTCTCATGGTGTCTCGTACATTCTATTCTCTGGACTTAGCCCTAGCATACATTTTCCTGCTTCCAAAAATTAAGCCATGCGGAAAGAATGTCACTTCCCAAATATAGAGGAGATTCAAGACAATGCGAAGAGACCGACCAGCCATTCCAGAAACAGTGTTCAAGAAGGTTGTTTAAACAACGAAAACACCGTTGAGGACGGATACTGTTAGTAGAGGAGATTACCTTGAGGGGGGATAGTGTTTAAAATGTCGTACACTGAGCAACAAAGAGGTAATACCAAAAGCTTGCTTTCTTTTTGAACACACTTGGCATTTGAGATCCCACCAGTAAATGACGCTCACAGAACCGTCGCGCTGTACAATCCGCCAATAGGGAAAAACTTATCCTCTGGATTCTATTCAGTACTTGCAGACTGATGCGAGTCTTACTGACATGAACAGGATACTTTAAATGGAATGAGAACTCTGCTACAACCGATCTAGATCAGAACTCGAAGGTAAGCTAATCGTGAGCTTGAAACCCATAAAGCAAAGACTACGCGTGGATAGACTAAGTGAGTTCGATCTACCGCTGATTGGGCGAATTTACGCGAGAACACTCACGTAATAAAATAAGCTTAAATGCTCTGTTGAGTGACCGCCAGCGGAAGTTTAACAGCGCCAGACACAGGCGATTTGAGTGAATGCATTGTGAGCCGAATGAAAACTAGAACCTGACAAAATCGCGAAAACAACAAAAATGGTTGGCTGGCGGAGAGTGAAGGAAAAACCACGATGAGATAGGAGAGGAGGAGCAAGATAAAAAATCTAACCAACGTCACAAGACAAAAATAAACTATGACAATTAAAACAAAAGATCTCGGATTGTGCGGAGGGGGACGAGATGCGCGCTCAATTAGTAATCAAAATAACAACGAAAAGAAACGATTCCACTGGTCTTTGAAGTATCGCAGAAATGACAGTGAGCAATCCAGTGTGCAAAAATGGCCCAAATGCAAGAGTTGCATGCGGACCGTAACTGCACACGAAAAACTGGCGATTATTAGTGCAAAAAGTATTTACTTGATGTGACTGTATGGGGACTGAAAATGTTCTAGAAAAAGAGATCAGTTGGTTTTGATGAGGTAAGAGGTTGGACGACTGTACAAGGGCAAGAGAAGATAAAATGCCGCACGAAGGTGCAACGGAAGGCGCGCACAGATTCACGATCAGCTACACGAGGACACCTTCGCTCTAACCTTGGCAACCGTCACCGGGCCGGCTGGTTGAGTGGTCAGCGAACTCGCAACCGTGTTTTGAGGGCCGACTGGTGTCAAGGAAATTTTAGATGTGTTCTCTGTGAGGCCTGCGTCGGACGATTCAGAATTGACGTGAGTAGACAATTTCGCCAGCTCGGAGATGAGATCATTCACAGCGACAATAGCCGATTTGAGTACCACGGACCGGTCGTCCCCTGATTTTTTAGCACGAAGGGAAGTACTCAAAGATTGTAACGGAGCGTAACGATCTCGGAAGCTAAATTTAGCGCGAGCGGAACATTCTGCCCGATCGATAAACAGTGAGCAATCCAGCCGACAAGCTTCTAGTTGGTCAGCCACGGCGATCAATTGCTCTATGTCTGAAGAGGATTTTGCGGTCTGTCGCGTGAAGGAATTCAACCGTTTTAACACACAGGACACCTGCTTTAACTGCGCGAGCAAAGAGGCTTCAGACAGAGTGGAGTTTGGTTCATCGTCATCCACCTTGTCCAACAGAGTGGACGACGCAGAGATGGTTGGTAAGCAAGACCGAAACGTATGCAACGGTGGAGCGCCCCCGGTTGGATGCACCGGAGGACCGGTCCAGCTTAAACGTTTATGGTTCACATCATGTTTAGTTGGTTTTGGCGAAGAGACTACCGAAGTGGAAGACGGTGGGGGAGATTGAGGGTCCTGGCTACATGAAGTCGCTTTGGGATGGGTGCAGACGACTGGTAAACGGGAAGGGATATTGGATTTGGAAGGGGTTAGACTAGAAGAGCAGTCCTGCGCGTTACATGAGTTGGATGACGAAGTTCCAGTGGCAACAGCAGAACTGAGCTTGGAGGGTTTCAAACGGGGCATCGTGAAAAAGCCACAAGATCCGAAGGAGGTAACCTCTTGACAATCTGACTTTGATTTCGACACAGAACTGACTAGTTTGGAGGTAGACTTGCCGTTTTTTAACTTATCGCAAACTGGGTCCTGAAAGGATTCGGTGCATTTATTTAAGGGCTGATGCTGCTGTTGCAGACGCCGTTTCAACTCCTCCCGGAAGTCTGACTGAGAGGAATGGTTAGCAAGCTGCCGTGGGTCCTGCGAGACCTTGGCACAAGCCGTTGTTTCCTTGGTACGTTTCAGGTCACTGGAAACGGGATTCAACGAGGAAATGAACCGAGAAGAACTGTTATCCGCTCGAGCATCCGAAGGAGGAGGTTTGAAGGAGTACCAGGAATTCGAACTAGGCTTCTTCATCCCTGACTTAGTCGCACCCGCCGGTCGCTTGGGTTGAGAGTTGTACTTTGGAGTGTGGAAATGTGACAAGGGCGGATTGGAACGAGAGGGTTTAGAAGTCGGCGCACCACCGGGTTCTATGCAGGTGGATGGGAAGATGGCTAGCAGAAGGACACGAGGGACAGAAAAAGTAAACTGTTGGACCCGGATCAGAAACAAAACAGCAAAACCTGTAAGGGCAAACAATGATTGCTAAACAGGTCAAGGAAGCCAAGGCGAACCTATCTCCGTGTGTATGTGTATGGGCGCGCGCAAGGAAGATGAGACGCTCGGGAGAAGCGGATGAACTTTACTGACGCGGCCCACCAACCCACATGGGAGTGCGAAGTAAGACAATACACATGTGATAAATGTGGGAAATTCAAAGAACCAGACTACCTCCAGTGTTGTGACGAATGTGCTATAGGCCCAGATGAAGCGCCTTCAGTCAGAGTCAAGATAACCAAGTACGAGACGACTGTAGCACGAGTCAGTGGATTCCAGGATTCAAAACCGAGAATCCGCCAAATGAATGTTCCAATAGGCAGGGGATAGCGGTGAGTTGGAATGAAAATGTTGAACGACATAGCATAAAATGCCAGAGATAAACGACAATTATTGCGTCTTACGTCAGTGGAGCTGGCTAATAAAGCGAAGTCTACTCATGAGTAAATGAGAGAGAATTATGTTAGGCCATGGTAATTAGATTACAAGCCATACAGGTCAATTACTATTCCGGAAAAGCACCAGACGGCCGACTCGTCCTGGGATTCGTCAGTGGTGCGCATTCCCTCGGTTTCCTCCAGGGAACCTAACCCATGAATGTTAGTTGCTTGCACCAGTTGCCAGCGGTCATAGAGGGCGATAGTTGAGCATTATGGATTGCAATCTAAAAGCCATATAGCTCAAGCCATCCGCCACTGACATTCAGCATATTACTAGTGCAGAGGACAGTGATTGGCCGTCCGGTGTCAGGACTGCCCCAACAGTAGTCGTGAATCAGAGGGATTTAGTGAGATTTACTTTATTCGTAATTAGATTACAAGCCAGTTAGATTTCTATTCATGATGGGTAGCAATCGTCGCCCATGGCTCAGTGGCACAAATTACTGGCTAGTGGTGTGAACAACTGACAGTCGGGTTAGTTTCTCTTAAGTGAATCGAGGGGATGGGAGTCACTGACCAGTTTCAAGAAGACGAAACGGCCGTCCCGAATAACAGGCTTGTAAGCAAATCGGTAAGAAGTAAAACAGAGCAAAGTATACTGTAAATCATGGATTCCCGTTAAGAAGGGACGTTGTTTCCCGCTTGCAATGTCCAATGAAAATGGTGACGAGAATGAGATCTCCAAAAAGAGATCTAAGCTAAAGATGGTCTGTCGGAATCAGCTTCCTGCTAAAGTATCCCACACATCCGGGAAAACGCTAGATGACCAGTTCTTTGTACTGGAACTAGTTGACTTTGGAGTACCTGTCGTGTGATTGGAAATGGGACATATAAATGTAGGTCTCCATCATTCTGATCCCTGAGACCTTGTCCAAAGTGATCGGAAGAACCGACGTCTACTTTAATAAGATGGTGTGTTGCAACCGAAACACACGGAGGATATTCCTTAGTCGAATGGTGGATGTATAAAAGTTGCGACACGTACAGTCCAACGGATCTCAGTGGTCTGAGGTCAAAGAATAAATACCGAGTTCGACTTGCTCCTCTGACTATCTCTATGTGATGAGTCCAAACAGTGCAGTGTTGGGAGCGCGTAATATCGAAAAATCCCTAAATAACTTTAATAGTCTCCTACGTGCAAACGAGAGATTTGTAAGGAATGAGCCTCAATAGAGGTGCACGACGACAAGTGTGAACCAGCGAAGCCCAATGACCAACAGGAGCAATTAAACCGTTGCACCATTCGCATCGAACTGGAATTAAACAAGTGTTGCTACTGACGCCATAAACAGTCGTGGCAAAGATGCGCTGCTCACGATTTAGTCTACCTTAGGCCAAAGGCCGACATCCGTAATTCAAAAGTAAACTAACCCGAAGTGCTCATGACTGATGGCGCCAAAGAGCGCATGGGTAGAGAAACGGTGGGTTGATGAGGGATTGAGTGCGAGGAGGAGACGATGATGCGCAACTCATCATCTGTCGCTGAAACGGGAGGTGGAGGAGGAGGGAAGAAGTCGCCGGAATCAGGAACAAATGAGCCAGACACCGGGCTGGGAGGCAATCCCTCCGCATTGGGAACGTCCAAACCCATTTGGTCAAAAGAGAACGGTTTCACTGGAGTTGTCCGGCGAGGAGGTCTGGGGGCGGTACGCTTCCGTCCAAGTGAATTGGAAGACTGCACAGCGGCAGTTTGTTCAAACCGGTCGCTTGCGAGATCGCTCATAACAACCTGAGGTAGAGGTAGCTGAGTGTGGAAAGAGCCTGATTTGGACTGGTGATCCATGAAGAACGAAAGGGAAGTTTTGGAATTAGGGTGGTTTGAACCTCCGACTCCAGAATCCAACTGCCCTTCCTCAGATATTAGACTCGCTGATATAGGGTAGTGAGATGGATAGAAGAGAACGAAGGATGGTATATAGGGAAATAGCATCAAGGATAAACTGGATGGTTGGCTGACGAATATATGGAGACAATTTGAGACCCAAGTAACGCCAGTCGCTGCTTCACGGTCGGATAGAATACGACAAAGGTAAAAACACAAAAGGATGAATCGGACATTTAGTGCCGAATTCCAAATTTAATGGTCACCTGAATGTATCAACATGCTTCGGCGGGGTCTTCAAATGTTACCGTGCTCTACATTTTCCTTTCAAGGAATTACCGACAAACGCTTTCGACGGTACTTTCTTAGAACTCGTTTTTTCTACAACCCAAACCTGTGATGTTTTAACATAGTTTTGTGCTTCCGAGTAAACTGGAAACGATAATAGATCTATAAGGAATAAAATAAGAAAAATCGGAAAAAAAACGGGAAAATCTATTTAAAAAGCGTGGAGCGCTGCTTTCCGAAAGAAAAACTTGACAAGCGTGAGCATATCGCTGCAGGAGAAGCATTATCAACTGTCATGAATACGCACAACTTTGAATCATTATGCTGCACGATACAAAGGTCTATAAAGATGGTAACGACGTTGCTGTAGCAACTGAAAGGTTTATTTGCTTACGTGCTGATTACCCATGCACCTTGCACAATCGCGGCGGCGGTGCAATCAAGTTATCAACGCTTCTTGATGCTTATAAGTGAAAATCTTATTCTGAAACACATCACAATGCAGCGACTGATTGGTTCTTAAGTGTAAGCCGAAAGATTTCAGTGGATACTGTTGCCATTCAGCTGCTCAAACTCAGAGGTTAACAATTTTGGCCGTGAGTATGCGACTGTTGTCATCTAGAAAAAATCGACAAGTCCCTGCGTATAGTTTCCAGTGATTGCAATAGATTCGACAACACATTCCTTACAAATCTTAGCCTAGAGAATATTCTCACATGCTGTAGCAGGTTAGAGGTAAATCTGGATTTAATATTTATCAATCATCTGAAGGTATTTTCGGCCGGCAATCAAGTACCAATTGGTTGCTCAGATCATTCTATAATAAAGCTATCCCCTGTTGTCTACTGACAAACAAACCACGGATGCCACTAGCTACGATGATCGTAGGTAGAAGTGAAGACAACTCCTTTCTTAAAACATTACGCGACTGAGAAAAATGGTTGGCTCAACAGACTTTGTTTTCTGGCACAGAGGTCACAATACACTGTGACCAAATGATAAGTTATCTGAACTTCTGTTATGATTTCTACTGCCGGATTGAAACCATGTTCATGAGCGCTGATCGCTCTTATTCACCTCATCAACCTTCATAGACTCAGAAAGAGCAAAGATCGTGCTCCAGTGAAATTCTTTTCTATCTGTATTAAGAAAGAATTGCATCAGGTAAATCAGGTCAATGTCCAGACACCGTGGGGAAATAACAACTGCTGTGAGATTTGGCGAATGGTGAAATAACTTAGCCGAGTCACATAAGATGGTGCAAATTCTGTCGTGAAGGTTGAAGAATTGGGTCATAAGTTCTGCTAAACAAGCAGTGAGCCATGTTCTGACTCATCAGCTGCACCGTTTCAGTGGTTTGCGGACTCACTGCCTCCAGTCGACGTCGTAACAGTGCACAAGAAGCTAAACCAGCTGCACTCAGGCAAGACATGCGAAACTGAAATTTCCCTCCTGTTGTCCTCAAACAGTTTACGGATTCGAAGGTCGTTCGGTGTTGCTCCTCTCAACCGCGACACCCCATAACCGGTTTCGTCCTGGTTTGGACTCATCAGGTGGCGATAGCCTGAGTTGGGGTGGAACTCGGGGCCTAGTGGTTAAACGCTGCCACCTTGATCACTATGGCTCTAAGATCCGTGGGCAACGTTTGGCTCCAAATCCAACTTTGAATGCTTTACCGCTGTGCCAAGCGATGCTCACAGATGTTACAGCCATAGTGATCAAGGCGTCAGCCTTTAACTACTAGGCCCCGAGTTCCACCCCAGCTCAGGCTATCTCCATCTGATGAGTCCAAACGAGGACTAAACAGGTTACGGGGTGTCATGGTTGGGAGGAGCAACACCGGAGGAGCTCCAATCCGGATACGGTCCTTGTGATCGTAATAACCATGGTCCAGTTTAAAGTAAACCGAGGTCTGGATAGAGATTGCATGTCGCGATCCAACCACACAGCGGGTACTGCAAACCCACCTTTGAGTCTGCGGATTCCTTAGCCCTCCAGCTGAGTTGCGCACAGTAAGCAGAAAGTAAGAAGTCGCGGATTTTTATAGAATTGCACGCATAATATTTGTACCAAAGAAGGGACGAGTAAATATTAGCTTGTTGCATGCAAGTTGATGACTTTAAGCGCTTTTGATATTTTTGAAAAATACCGGCAAAATGCTGTTTAAATGACCGAAATCAGTTTGTTTACGGACCTTCAAGATCCACAAAAAATGATGTGGATTGTCTAGTGCACTCTGTGTTATCGGCGCTAAACAGTCAGAACAAATAAACACGTTTGCTTCCTCGAGTACAGAAACGCATTCGACTGCAAATTGCTGTTGTAAGATGCACAGGCTTTCAGTGGTTTTGTACTAATAGTGTGTGCCTAATTCAGAGACAGTCTCTGGCCCCATCGAGAAGTATATGTATTAATAAAATGGCTATTTCACCAAACATACTCAAGCTTGTTGGCACTTCAGCGAGATAGTTTGTCGCCATCCTTATTCTCTACGTGTATCTGATCCATACCTAGCCCGAATATCCCATTTCGCTTGAAAATACTGAGGACATAACTAACGGCGTAAATGTTCTAACCTTAACTCGTTCAACCAAGCATCGAAGTTGTGTGGACGAGGTAGTGCAGTGGTTGAACTCCCGCTACTTGGCGCAGTACGCACCCAAATGCAATGATATGCCGTTTTTATTTCGTAATGCGGTTCGTTATCGGGAACCTGACACGAGCTATCCCGAACTTCCGATCGATAGCGAAAGCTCCTCTATGTCAGTGAAGTATAAGGAGTCACGCTGAGCCACGATTTATCGTGGATACTCCAAGTGAATGAAACGTTCATCAAAGTCAGGCGACTTTCGTTTTACGTCGCTCGATTCCGACCATCCTCGGTACCATATAATATGATTCTGGAGGTCACCAATGCATGCATTGTACCACACTGGATTTATTGCTCTCCTGTGACTTTCTAGGCCTACTTTAAGCATTGTAGTGTTTGTTAGGTCAGTGAAGCACTTGTCTTGCTGCAGCGGAATTCTAAAATCGACTTCGGCTAAAAAACTGTTTCCGTGCAAGTTAATTACTGCAAAACAACCTGCCTCCAAATTACTCACCGACATCAGCCACCCTCTTCACAATGCACTCTCCAACTGCATAACATCGGCCAGACCAAAGTACAGAGCAATATATGTGCACACAAAGATTTACGGCTCGCCGGTAATTCCTTATTTAACCAGATTTCTATTTCAGCGAAACGCTATTATCCAAGAACCAACAAGTATATTTTTCCAGTGCGATTATATTTTTCTTTGTTCTCTTTTGTTGCTCTTTTGTAGCTATTGAAGTACTTTTTATCATGTCAGTAGCATGTGCAATACGGCAGAAAACTTGCCCGTCATGCATGCACAAAACGCACTCTTAACTGGGTTTGAATTAGTCATAATGCGTCTATGAAACATTCAACAATTAGGGCAATACGATAATTCAAACGTAGTGCTCTTAAGCCGAACGGTAGTTCACCAGTTTAAAGTGACTCTGTCCGTTAGATCAATGAAAACTAAATCCCAATGAAAACGCCGCGCCAGATAATATGTATATACTGGCCAAATGCAGTTATACGGTCCCCCTATGACGGATGAATGCAAAAAATGTCGAGTTCTATGGAATGCAATAAGTTCGGAAAGCAGCTAAACTCCAGGTGGAAAAGTCCTGTGGTAGTGATCTTATAACCGTGTCTTTGAAGAATAGGGAGAAAGATAATCTAGCAAGAAAAAGCAGAACGGTGAGCCTAACCCGTAATTAAAACCGAACAGGTAGAGATAGATACAAGCGGCCAACCAGAATAACCACAGTTGCACTCAGTTGTAAAGCTAGTGCATATCCAAGTGTTGGGTGATCGGTAAGTCCTATGAAGGCGTGTCGCCAGTGATCTACACTCAATGGACTAGACAAAAGTGGCCAATATACATAGGGCTGAATCCATAATGTCAAGATGGTGAACGTCCAAGCAATGAAACAAATGGATAAAACAAGAGTGGTGGTCAAAATATAAAGATGGTCAACTGTATTTTGAATCTGTATGTTACCGAGTGGAGGGCTAGTTGAGTTACGGACTAGAAAAGTATGCCACGTGATTAAACTGTGAGATAGCACGTCTTCTCCGCTTCTCACCAGAGCAATGAAGTAAAGAGAAAGCGTTAATCCATAGGATTCGACTTTCCTCGTCCCGATCTGCATCATGGTATACTAAACTATTAAGCTGTGAATAAGCAGGTGTGATGTGCAATGTGCACATCATGAAAGCGATGCAGGACTCCATGCCTAATAAAATTTCCACAACAACCACGTATCATCTATAGACATCATGTAACAAATAAATAGATGACTTTACTATTAGTAGCATATGAAAAGTAGGTACACTCAGTGCATTCGTCGAGTTGCCCAAAGTGGCATCGCTGCTTGTGCTCCTCGTCCACCAACAAACGATCGAAGCTGGCACTCCGCCGTGGAGGCGGAGGTCGTGGTGGGAGCGGAGGACGAAAGATCGATGTAGACTTCGCAGGGTCTAACACCGCGGTCTGTTGGTGACTGAAAGTGGACGTAAGTTTGGATACCGCCACTCTATCTGAGTTGGAAAGGGCGAGTTCCAACGCGACTTGCTCTTCAATGGTGGCACTTGTTTGCATGGCTTCCAGTTGAGATCGAAGTTGACTGAAAGTGGGCCGTTGATCAGGGAGCCATTGCCAACCTGGGGAGATGAGGAGAGAAAATGTCAAAGAAGGGGGATATTAAGAAACGCCAGTCACAGATAGTAACAAAAACCAGATCTTTTACTCTCGCGCCTAAGTAGGATCCGCTAGAAGAGTGAGCCTACGGATATCCAGGCAACATCTTTTTAACACGAAGAGGTAGACAGTGTGCGTGATGGAGCCGGTTGAAAGAGTAAATCTAATGGGGGCGTTGCATGTACCAAACCCTGTACAGCATGAGTGGTGTTGCTTGTCATGCATACATTGGGTGGAAATAGCAAAGATGAAAGCAAAACTCGTGACTAGAATACTGACTGTAAGTGCGTTTACCCGATGTAGCACCAAGTTGTGGCGGGCAACCTTGAACAAAATTTAGCAACGTCTTCAGATACATTGTCACAGTGACCGAAGTAGCGGGGATACACACACCTAAGTCAACCTCGATCCAAACTGACATTGTACACCGTTATACAATCACATGCAAATAGTACACAAAAAAGAAGCCAACAAGGGCTCAACTAAAAATCACGATGGCCAAAGGGTTCAGGTAAGTAATACATATATATATATATATATATATATATATATATATATATATATATATATAAACTTGACGGCGACTCACTCGAGAGCTCCGTCGCAGAAAATGCATGGTGGACGGAGGAGGCGAAGCAGGTGGAATGCTACGTTGAACGCCGCAAACAACGAATTCTTTTAATCCTTGAAGGCCGTGAATGGACCGAGGTTGGAGTTGCTGAGGACGCTAATCGATGGTAGTTCAGGCGCTACCTGCACACAGACTGCAGATCTGGCGTAAACACATCGACTGCATCTTGAACAACCGTTCAGAGATCGACTGGCCTACATTGAACGGCCTCAAGCAACACGATGTGAAGGCGAGTCTGGCGGGCAGGCCGGCACTGGATGAGACGCAGACAGCACTTGCTCAGCTGCGAACCGGTACGTGTGGCGAAGCCGACGGGATCCCGCCTGAAGTATTGAAAAACGGCGGAGACGCGTTGTTGTCTGCCCTGCACCACTTGGTGCTACGCGTGTGGATTGAGGATGAGGTGCCTGCTGAGCTGAAGGATGCCATTGTGCTACCACTGTACAAGGACAAAGGGAGCAAGCAATGTGCCACCAATTATCTTGGCATCAACTTGCTGAGTTGTGTGGGCAAGGTGATCGCCCGAATCCTGTTCAACCGCCTCGTCAGACAGGTTGTGGGACCTAACGTGGCGGAAGAGCAGTGTGGATTCCGATCGGGTCGCGGCCCTATAGACATTGTATTTACAGCTCGTCAGTTGCAGAAGTGTAGAGAACGACACCAGCCATTGTACTCACTTTTTGTTGATGTGACTAAGACATTTGATACGGTGAACCACTGCGGCTAGTTTTGGGTAAGTTTGGTTGTCCGAGTATGTTTGTAAGTTTAATTGGATGTCTGCACAGTGGTATGCGAGCGAGGGTGCAGCTGAGTGGAGAGACCTCGGATGACTTTGAAGTTGTCTCGGATGTGAAGCAAGGCTGTGTCTTAGCTACTGCCTTGTTTAATATATATCTTCATGCAATGTTGTCCTGTGCTTTTGATGCCGCTTGTGCTTACGGTGTTCGTGTGGAGCACCGTATTGATAGTGAGTTGCTGAATATCCGTCGTTTCGGTGCGAGAACTCTAGTCTGTGAGACAACTATCCGTATGTTGCTATTTGCTGAAGAATGTACGTTGTTTGCATACAGCGCGGATGAGTTGCAGCATATGACTAGTGCTCTGGCTTCGACAGCGGCGAAATTCGGGCTCATCATCCACAAAAGCAAAACTGTCTGTCTTTTTCAGCCTTCACCGGAGGTGCAATCTTCAATATTGCCGCGAATCAGCATTGGTGACGAAGTATTGGAAACCACCTCCCGCTTCTGCTACTTTGGGATTGTGATGTCGATTGATCAGCAGCTACACAGTGAGCTGCGTATCCGCGTGTCGAAGGCAGCGGCGGCATTCGGGAAGCTAGAGCCCCGAGTGTGAAACAACCATCAGCTTACCACTGGCACGAAGCCGATGGTGCACAAATCCATGGTGTTGTCCGTTCTTCTATACGGCAGTGAAATGTGGACGATGTACCGGCGGGATGTGTGATATCTCGAACGGTTCCTTCAGCAGTGTTTGCGACGTATTCTACGTATTTGTTGGCGTGACAGAGTTGTGGACACGGAAGTGCTGCGTGAAAGTGGAACGTATGCAGTGGACTGCATACTTTTGCTGAGACACCTGAGATGGCTCGGTCATGTGAGCCGTATGGATTCAACGAGGATAGCGAAAGAACTCTTATATTGTCAGCTGAGTGCTGGAAAGTGACATGCGGGAAAACCGAGGCTTCGTTATCAGGAAGTGATCAAAGTGAGCCTCTCACGTCCAAATTTTGACTACAGGTCATGGGAATCGAAGGCGGTTGATCGGCGTGCATGGCGCGATCTAATCACGAAGGCAGTTGCCGAAGTGCAAGAGAAAGACCTCATACATGCAGAGAAGAGGCAAGTGCGGAAGTGACAGGCACCGTTGGGTTTTACTCCATGGGCAATAAGCGCATGATGCTGTAGTACATGCGGTCGCGAGTGCCTGTGTCAGGCAGTGTCAGCTGTACGCCGGAACGGCGCTTCGCTGCCGCGCGACCACCACCAGTCGCGCGGCAGCGAAGCGCCGTTACGGCGTATAAGCTGACACATTTTTTTGGTGTCAGGCAGGCCTAGTGAGCCAAGAGGGACGCCAACCGGGGCAACGCCGAAACGGCGACGTGTGCTACAGAGAACGTAGGCAAAGCAACGCAGTGTTTTTAGGTACGTTTCATTTGATTTACTAACCGCGTGCTTGCATGCTGTCTCTTTATTTCAGGTGATGGGTTCGCTATCGTGTCCCAATGCATATTTTTGTATCTCATCTTAAGTTATGCCAGAATAATCTTCCATTAACTTGCACACGTCACATTAGCAAACTATGGTTAAATTCGCTAACATTTTTCGCAAGTGTTGCATTTTAAAAAAATATATATTCCGACACCTTGCAGATATCGCGGATTTGTTGATAACCAATCTATTGCACATGATCACTGAACGAAGAATTAAGTCTGTATATCCGTATGGTCTATTCGATAACCATTATTAGTTATTGTCATTTCAAGTGACTGGCCATTTTTTGGCATTCTCTGCATCCATACTGATTCCAGGAGATAGCTGCCCGTTGCTGGAGGGGACGGGTGCATGGTCCGCGTGGCTGTACTACGCCAGAAGAGTGGTCCCATTCAGTGTGGAGCGGAATACGATCCAGCCACCACCTTGTGTGCGCTTGATTCCCCAAATACAGCGTGCTTGGGTTTGCCTGTGAAGGAGTGTGGGCCGACTCTGATAATGAAACGAGGCTCCCATCCGCGTGCCTCCCAGTCATATCCCTTCGGGTTTATACTGGATATGCGGCGTGTGGATGGAACCGTGGGTGGTGCAGCGCAAGCCATCCATGACCATTCTGTAGGCGCAGGCGTCCTGTGGCTCCCCGTGGAGGCCACGGGGAGGCCACTGCTGATGGAACCGCTCGAGATATCGCACATCCCGACGGTACATCGTCCACGTTTCACTGCCGTATAGAAGAACGGACAGAACCATGGATTTGTACACCATCAGCTTCGTGCCAATGCTAAGCTGATGGTTGTTCCACACTCGGTACTCAAGCTTCCCGTATATATATATATATATATATATATATATATATATATATATATATATATATCCGCATGTCTCCCGGTCTTATTCCTTCGGGTTTACACTGGATATGGGGTGTGTGGTTGGAGCTGTGGGTGATGCAGCGCAAGCCACCCATGGTCCCTCTGTAGGCGCAGGCGTCCTGTGGCTTGCCACAGTGACGGGCAAATCCGAAACCGGATGCCGCCAACCATATATATATATATATATATATATATATATATATATATATATATATGACGAGACCAAGTTCGTAACCGGTCGTCTAGTGCAATGTTTTCCGGACAGCAACACTCAACATACATTTGCTACCCCACTTATACTTCACTCTATTGTAATGACGCACGCACGACAACAATTTTGTGACTGGGCTGTATGTTTGGGGACTGGTTCTATGAAGGCTATATTGATAGCTTATTGAATCACATAGTTGCCGCCTGACGGGTGGAATAAGTTATCCGCGTTGCTGTTGTTGCCGATTCAACACCGCTTCGTCCCTCTCCTACTGATTTGCATCAGGCTGCTAGATCCACTAGTCCACGATCCCCAACCCCAAGGTGACTGCAGACAGTGACAAAATAATTCTATGGTAACTGACGGAACTGTTCTAATACTCTTGCCTTTCGTGAACGCTTGAAGTAAACCTTGTCCACATAAACCGTGCATTTGTAGGAGGTTGGTGGATTTAGTCGCTCGGAACACAAAGATTTTTCTTCCACTGGTTCATCACTAGCTCCCGTGATTATAGACAGTGCAACAGTGAAAATACCAGCGCATCGACTGCAAGTAATGGTGCCACTCACCTGCTCGCTCGGTCAACCGGATTCAGAAACTACGCAACATTGAAAGTAAGCCTTATATTAATGCACAACTTCCGTCACTTTCCGATTACCCGAGGCGAGGCACAAAAGATCGAACAGGTCTAATGCGTTGCTACCAAGCTCATCCCGACTTTACGTGGATTGGGGTATGAAGATCGGTGCGAGAAACTAGGACTTCACACATTGTCCTAACGTCAGGTGCGAGTCGACCTCATTCATCATCATTATACATGTCAGCTAGAGGTGGGGAAACACCTCCGCTATTGTAACGCAATACATAAAGGGAATATATACATAAATACAATACATAAAGGAAAAATAAATGACAGTTGCCTGCCAGCTGAGCTACAAGCAACGGATAGGCATCGTTCCTGTAAGCTACCAGCCAGCTACTAGGTAAAAAAGAGGGAAATAAATTATGTTTTACGCAAAGAAATGAGATCGTAGGTGGAGGGGGAGGGACAAAGAAACTCACAGCACGAACTCCACTGAGGTCGGCTCCTTGCCATGTCAGCAAGTGTATCCAGCAAACGTATTCACCGTCATTTGGACCCCAACAAGGGAGCCGTGAAGCTCCAACAGAGGCCAGCTCCGAAGTGAAGGACTTCATTCCCCTGGACCAAGTCATCGCTTGGCCACCTCTCCTCTTCTTCTACCCACATCTCCGGTGAGCAAACAACGCACGTCGAGGGAGTCGGTGGACTGGCATGCGCAACACGTGACCGAGCCGGGTGCAGGAAATAACGGTGCTGAACGGTTCGTTTCCTTTTCCTGGGCCGTAAACAAGGCGTCAAACACGCTCGTTACTCACGCGGTGTTCCCACCAGATGTGAGCCAAATCGATGGTCGAACGTAACTAGCCTCTTCATGTCCGCCGATCTTAGGGGCCAGGTTTCGCAACCGTACACTAGGGTCGAACGTACCGCTGCATTGTACACTCTACCCTTCAGGGCGAGTGTAATGTCGTGCCGCCGCCATAGGTGGCGAAGGTTAGCAAAAGCACTTCGAGCTTTCGCTATACGGTTGGAGATCTCGTCTTCGATCCCAAGGGCACTGATACAACTTCCCAGGTAAATGAATTTTTGAACGACTTCTAGCGGGTCCCCACCAAGAGTCAGCGGAGGAGGCGATCCCTGCCAATCTTGGAGGAACGCTTTGCACGTCGATGGTGTAAGTCGACCTCATTAGTACCTATCGTATTCTACATCTCGGTGACTTCCCCATGCTGAGGCCAATGTTGCACTTATAAGGGCCATGCAGCACACGCGGACAGAGATACAAACTTGTCGTGCCGGATGTGAAGCGAGTTCCCCACCCACTGTGCTTCGAACGGAGTAGGATATATTTGGAACAGTTTGCTTGAACATGTGATGGAGACAACATCTCTGTGCACCAGTACAAAACGTTAGATTTATATTTTACCACTATTCGATTCAGAGAACGATTGTACACTTACGATGACATCTGTGAGTCTTGCAATACCGTGAGTCAGATATTTTAAATGCTACGTGAGAACGATAATGATAATCATGGCTGATAATTTTTAGAACGTTTTCCCCATATTTCGAAAGAGTTGTACAGAATTCACTTTACTTGCTCTATAACACAGTATCCAGTTACTGGTTTATCCACCGAAATGCCATTTGGTAGTATGAAAGATTTAGCTGTCATAAACACTTACTCAGTGTGAAGAAATCTAAATTGCTTCCATAGATGCAATCCCCCTGTCGTCATTAAAAAAGTACAACGTTTACGATTGGAAGAGGATGTGTATAGATGAGAGATCCCGGATCAACTCCAGGAGATGCAGCGATGATAGGATCTTACGAACGATTGCATTGCTACTGACATAGAGGAAATGACATGGGGTTAAGGTAGAATAATTTTGGTTTTGCAGCAAAGATGGTTTCGCATTGAGGTACCGCATGCGGAGGAGGAAACACCAGTTCGATTGGCCTTAGAACAGTCATGAAAAGATGACCTCAGAAAAATAAGCCAACCTTAGTTTCACAATGGTGTTGGTTGTGGGAGGTTTTCACAAACACATCCATGTGCATGCCGTGTAACGATAGAATCACGCTGAATCTAAGTACATCACACAGAACGATTATAAATAACAATAACTTAGACAATACGCATCGTGTGGGCAGAAGCTGTGTAACCGTGGTTTTAAAGGGTTGAATAATGTAAAGACAGAACCAACGACTAGGCTTGAAAGGGGAGCGTAGCGGGCGGAAACAGATGATCGCAGCAGTAATGTTAACAGTAGACTGATGAAGATGCGACCTTGAGCCATCAAGTTCATGAAAGAAAAAAAAAAGCCATCAGCAGTACGCCTGCACACTTTACCGACGATTCGCTGCCACGCGACCACCACCGGTGGCGCGTGGGTTGAGGACGCCCACCCCTACGCGAATTAGAACCGGAGACCTAACAGTTGCAAGCCAGGCGCGCAATGCTTTCGGCCACTGGCCGAAAGTACATGCAAAAGAAGCGAAGGAATAGCGATAGTCGTTAAAAAATGCAACAGTCTAAAGCGTAAAATACGTGTTGTCAGTTCGGAAAGGTGGAACTAAGTGCAACTAGGGGCGATGAGCCTTCAAGATGAAAGAATCCATCTGGTACAAAAAATAAAGTTTAATTCAGACTACGTGCCCCGATTGTAAACTGGTGATTGAGGACTACACGGGAAGGAGCGCAATTGACGCCGGCTACAGACAAAACGGCACACACACACTACCGACGGGTAACTCAAAGAAACGAATGAGTACAAAGGTGAGGCGGAGATGGCCACAGTGCCCGATGGACTGCGCGGGTGAGTCGATACGTGCAGACTGGCCACCACAACGTGCGGTAGGGATCAGGTAACAAGTAGCCTTAAGTTCGCATTGGGGTATACGACGAAAGCATCGGTAGAGAAGAAAGCACTCACATTGAAGCATCAACTGATACACCGGTTCAGGGCAGCCCTCCGGTCGACTCATACGACTACCTTTCTCCAACAAAACGTACACATCCTGCAATTCGATTCCGGGATAGGGAGTCTTCCCATAGGTGGCAATTTCCCACAACAGAACACCAAAGGCCCACACGTCCGATTTGACGGAGAAAGTGTTGTACACCAGGCCCTCTGGTGCAGTCCATTTGATGGGGAATTTGGCGCCCTCATGGGCTTGATAGGTAAGATCGCGCTCCATACAACGCGCTAGTCCAAAGTCTGCAACTTTGACGACGCGCTGTTCACCAACAAGGCAGTTTCGAGCAGCCAAATCACTGTGCATGGAAAGTTGCAGATAAAGTTTTCGTTCAAATTCCGCAACAAGGATATAGCGTACTCAGTAAAAGCAAAAATATGTAGGGAAACACTTGGAGTCTGAATAGTTGGCGATTCAACCAAGTGGAATGGATGTAGACTGTCCGTTCGTATTTCGTTACTAGAGGCAAACAGGAAACACGTGTATCAGCATTCGTACCCGTGAAGGAAAAGCAAGCTCGGTAAAGTTTCGGATTAAAAATAATTGGTGTAAGTCAACAATGAATAAATTCTGTCGAAAATAACAGGAATGGGTGGCAAATCGCTATACCTTGAATGGAATTCGTCATAGGCAAAAGGAATTGTACAATCGCCGCAACGGCAAACAGTGCAGGTGAGTGAGTTGGTTATTCCAAGTAGCTCCAAAAACATGTATACCCTCAACTGGACATGCGGTTGAAATCAGTAGTATACGGCCACGTCACATAACCTAAAGCTCTAAAACAAGACAGTTGGTGGCGCAATAATGAATGGGGTGATGCATCAGAGGCTTGCATGACTAAAACTACCGTGGATGGACGCAATTACTACAGCCAGGGTCCTATTAGGTGTCTGAAAATCGGAGATCCAGAGATAAGCGAATCATCATCATCATACACGTTAGCTAGAGGTGGGGAACACCTCAGATACTGTGCCGCAATACACAGAAAAAAGGAGAAAAAAGCAACTGGTGCAAGCCGGCTGAGCTACCGGTAACGGATGGGCATCGTTCCGGAAATCTACCAGCCGGCTACTAGGCAAAAAGAAAAATTGCTATGCAAAATTATATAAGGCTAAATGATGAGATCGTGGTTGGAGGCGGTGGTGGGACAAAGAAACTAACAGCAGAAACGCCACTGAGGTCCGCTCCTTGCAATGTCAGCAAGTGTGTCCAGCCAAACGTGTTCATCGTCTTTTGGACCCCAACCAGGGAGCCGAGACGCTCCAACCGAGGTCAGCTCAGAAGTGAGGGCCTTCATTCCTCTCGACCAAGTCATCGCTTGGCCACCCCTCCTCTTCTTCCATCCACACCCGCGGGGCGCAAACAACGCACGTCGCGGGAGTCGGTGGGCTGGCATGCGTAACACGTGGCCGAGCCATCGGAGCCTGGTGCGGGAAATAACGGTGCTGAGCAGTTCATTCCCTTTTCCTGTGCCGTAAACAAGGCGTCAAACACGCTCGTTGCTCACGCGGTGTTCCCACCAGATGTGAGCTAAGCGAAACTAGCCATATGATGAATTAAGCAAAAGAATGTGCCATTCACCGCTGGCTTGTATGATGGATCATGGGTTCAGTTGGGGTCAGTTAGTATAGTGCTCTTCCACGCATATAGAGGAATAACTGATCTCGTAGATGCTGCGACGGACTCTCAACTGATTGGTAAGTTATCGAGGGTTATTCGCGTTAACTACCAAGTCAGACAGTCTCCCAGGTATCCGGATGATGGTTTGCTGTCATTGCGCATGGCCTAGTGGCATCCAAGATGTCAGTGTAGATAGGTAATAGGCCCGGCTCTTCAGAGGGCCGAGAGATGTTCACTACTGAGCCTTGAAAGAACGAAAATGCAGTCCCAAGTGCTTCACAAAACATTCGGAACGATGTTTGATTTGGAAGCTACTGTGAAGAACTTCTGATAAATCACAGCAAAAAGTCCCCTATTCATAAGTAAATAAGTGTGCAAACAAAGGCGTAGTAAGGGGCGATTTAATGGTATATGCAGAAACCCTACCTATGCCATACGGCTCCCCCTACAACATATTTGTAATCAGTATGCATACCAAAATGATTATAATGCCACAAGTTAATTGACAGTTTAGTTTTGTCACTTGCTGAGGGGGCTAACCTGTCGTAGGTACAACAGTATATTATAACGTGAGCGGCGCTATATCACATATGGTAACAGTTAAGACGGTGGTTACCATCCCCCGTAGCACAGTAGTCCTCACTACACTGGTAACAGTCGAGTTACGGGTTCGAACCTTACGGGGACTAGATGGAATGCACACTGCTGACATTCCGGAAAGGATAAAACAGCCGTACAGTGCTTCTCCGGGTATATGACGGCTGTCTGGTCGAGTGTAAATGTGATGAATCCCTACCTAAATGCGCAAATATTGATGGCTGTCTTACATGTAAAACACCACAGAGCCCACATATTTTCGCACACTTCCACACACCGTGCGAAACGATTTTGCATATCGCTTTCCTAGGTGCTTTGCAGGGGACCTGCCTTTGGTGTTTATACTTCTTCCACGAGTGCAAAATAAGAATTTTTTGGAGTCAACGTGATTATGGGGAAATAGAAAAACATAGCACTAAGCTAGAACAAGAGAACCGAAGGATATTTGAGGACTTAGGTGTTTTTATCGGCTAAATAGTGCTTCATCGGTGATACATTATTAACGGAGGTTAAGATGCAGTTTAGGGTGTAACTTTCTCACATAAACAAGAATTATTTCAAAACGTGTTATAATCAAGTTGGTCAACCGTTTGTTTATTGAGTTGCCACGCAACCGTAGCAATGCTCTGGATATCGAATGGAGCAACAACTGTCACAATGAACGCAGAAACAACCGGTCAAGTTGGGGTGAACATCGTTCTCAGTTCCAAGGCCCAGTTATTGTTGGTTGATTGGATTCCTGTGAGCAACCGTTTGCGTGCAGTCCGTTTGACTACATCAACTAAGAGTGATTTACGAAATAATACTGGACGCTGTTTGTTTGTGGCTTCCGTTGATGCGCACATCAACTGCAGTTCTGATGCCGCCAAGAACACCATTCTAGCACGAATTGAATATGTTGTTACGCAGTGGTACTAGTTACGATATCCTTGCTGATGTACAGGATATCAATGCGCAAGTAGGTCCACGGGAACTCGGCTAGGAGTTAACTCCGACCAGACGGACAACGGCGGTCATCTCCTGTAAGTGTGCGGAGCACAGACTGTTTGTTGGCAATACCGCTTTTACACCCAGTGGGCAGCGAAGTGCAACTAGGCGTCCCCCTATAGCTGGCCGGAGATTGACCGAAATAGATCACACTGCCAAAAATTACAGGTGGTGTGGTTCCATGCTGGAATGTCACTTGCTCTGGAATATGTGCCGTTGATCATGTTTTGGTGCTGTCGTTTTCCCATTATCTCTACTGGTAGGCAGAGCAAGCGACACCATCCATTGGTAACTGAGAAGTTATCAAAGCCCTCGGCGAAGTAAGCCACTTAGGATGCGCTGCGTACCCAACTTTCGGTCTCACCGTGGTGAAACTGACCTTCAGTGGAATAGGACCCCGACTGTCATGCAAGAGGTGGAAGTCTATGCTTGTAGCATTATCGATTACCACTGCAAGAGCCACCGGATATTCGAGAGATTGGTGGAAGTGTGGGAAAACAGAAGAAAATCTTCGACGGGTTCTGATTACAATGCAACCAGATGGAGTATCATCAGGTGAGAAATACAGCAGTTTGTGTATTGGAAAGGAAAGCTGGTGGACCGCTACGATCCAAGATGCGTAACTCGAGTTTGAAAGCGCGTTCGATTCAGTCGATTGATACATACTGTTAGAAAAATTTGCGCGGAAGTATGTTTCGATAAAAGCAGTTCAGCTCAGTTCAGTTGAACAACGATGACCCGATCACTGAAGTGCGGTGGATCCAGTTGCCACGACTCACATCGCAAGTTAGTGGGGTTGAATGCAATTAGAATGTGAAGAAAATGGAAGCAAGAAGATCGTGGGTTAGACTAATCGGGATGGAACAAAAATTAACAACTAGACGCAAGAGACCGAATGTGCGAATGTCACGGCGCCACTACGCCATGTCTGACATCGTCTCCAACCATTTGTGTGGACCGTCCCTAGTCCCCCATTTAGGAAGACGGTATGCACCAGTGTGGTCAAGTCTCTCAGTCAATTTCTTTATGCCTCGATGCCACGTTATGGATTGGACAACTCAAGGTTTTGCCCAACTTGGTGCAGTCACAGCGTATAATGTACGTCGAGGAAGCCGGTCAAAATACGTACGGAGAATTTGGCCTAGCCAAAGCAAACGACTAAGAGATAGCAAACACTCGAGTGGGGTACAAGAAGGCTTGTTGCCGAAAGCCAACTGGCTAACCTCAGCGTTGCTCACCCGGTGTTCCCAACAGGAGTAAGCAATAATTCGCAAGTGATCCGGCCAATTATGGAGTAGTCTACTTGGAACCTGCATCCATGTGTGTTAGTCTCTTAGAAAGTTTCAACATCACTTCCACGACGCATTTGGGCTTATGATGTAGATAAAATGAACACAAAGCAACACCGTAGTAAACCATTTTGTTGCTACTTTTATAAATAAAAGCAAAAGACACCTGCCATTCAGCCCTATCCAGCAGCTGAGTCATTTGCGTCCGGCATCTTTGTTCTCTCAATAATGGGTCTATAGCAATTCGCCTTGTATGGATGTTATTAGTTAGCTCAGAAGATCGTGACTAACAATAGAAAAATTGAAAAATTGAAAAATAAGTTCAAACAACTTGTTTATGTTCCTATAGAGTGGCATTTATTCCAATAAACATCCACTTTCGTTGGTACAAGCAATCGCACATGCCAAGCAATTGTCCGAAGTATGTAACTAGACTGGCTCCTAAACGACTCTCAGGTGGCTCCAACAGGTGAAGACAATTGACTTGCAGTGAAATCAACTTCAAAGCCGATTTAGCGAAGCACGAAAACTGCAGCGCGTAACTGAATACTGGCCTCCAAGGAAAAGTAGTAGGTATATAGTTCAGCTGTGTGTAACTCAGTTGAACAACTATGATCCGAGCGCGGAAGTATGGTGGATTCAGTTGCCACCACTTACACCGTGTGAATAACAGCGAATTACTATGGTAGTATAGTGGTTTTGTGTACGAATAGAATGTAGAGAAAATAGAATGAAGACTAATCAGAATGGAATGAATATAAACAATCACAGGAATGCAGGAACGCCATTGATTTTGTGATTGCGCCATGTCTGACACGGTCTCTAACCACTGGTGTGGACCATCCCAAGGCTACTGTCCACAAAGAAGGCATTCCCCAGCTGACCAAGCCTTTCAATCACACTATCAACCACCCCATCAACTTATCACCTCGCACCTTCGCGCACCTTGGTGCAGCAACAGCATCTAGTGCAAACCGAGAAAGTCAATCACGGATTTTCCATAATGCTTGCGGTGTCCGTTCCAAAGTTGTCGGAAGTCGAGCAAATGCACTCACGTGTTATTTTTAGGTTAAATTCCATGTTTCATGCACTGGACTATTGATTGAGCATTTTTGAAGTTGACGTGAAGTAAAAGATGATTTCGTTCAAATTTTGTGTGAGAATTGCAGAAATGAGATACGACCGGGGAAAATAGAGCAGAATCGTAAGCCTCCTTGTAGGGTGAATCATTCCTTTGAGTACTATTCGTCCTGTGAGTACTACGCGGTAACTCCATTTTTGGCGCATCATATTGATCGAGCTTTTCAGGTGGAATATCTTGGAAAACAGTGTTCGAATAAATATGAAACGGCATTTGACTATTAAATTTCCTCTTCTTGGATCGATTAAAGTGGCACTGGCCAAAGCATCTTTGGCGCTTACTGGTAATTTGTTCCGGTTGTTCCCAGTCTTAATCCCGTTTTGCATCCAGTTTTTATCTTTTTTATTGCGGTCGTTTTATTATTGTATACGTGTTATAATTCAGTTCTGTTTTTCACATGAACATGGCTATCTCGCTAAACACCGAGGCACATGGACCCATGGGGTCTTCGTTTGATGAATCTAGTGCAGCTTGCGGACAGTCTAATTGTTCTGTGCCAGTAACACATTTAGCTGGCGGTATGCAGTGTGACGATTGCTGCCGCTGCTACCACAAAAGTTGTACCTGCCTACAAGCAGAGCAGTACACAATGCTATCATCCAGCATGCACCTCCTTTTCAAAGGTGCTGAATGCTGCGCTCAGAGATCGACGCGACCTGCTATCATCGGTGCTAAACTTTCAGTTCTGGCGTCAAGGTTGGCAGGTGTTGAGAAGGCGATAGTCGCGTTTGCCCCTATTGCCTCGCTCAAGGCCAAAATGGAGTTGATTTTAAAATCACTGAATATCGCGATTGAGCACACTGCAGTTGACTATAACATTGTTAACGATCCATCCACTGGGGTCTGTCACTCGGTCAAGGATTAGCACATCCTACCGGACACTACAGGTAGCATTGCTGATTCTTCTCATAAGCCTGTTGGGATGCAGAAAAATAGGGTGCGAAAATACCATAAACCCTCAGCTAAACCCAGAGAATTAGCTGCCACGGCATCGAGAAAAATGCAGTTATCGTCAGTCGTAAAGTCATCTGACGGTTGTGCACAAGAAAACATTCCGAAGGTGCTGACCGTCTCGGCTGTCACTGAAGCAGCCTTTTCTGATGACGTGTTGATAACTGCTCAATGCAACAAAAAGTCAATGGCCGCTGCTCCCGTGAGCCAAAAGAAAAAGCGGACTAGATCTGCTCATAAAACTTCGGAGGGGATTGAAAATCCAGGAAATAGTAAGACGCCGGCAATAGAGCAGAAAACCTATACTACCGTTGCTACGAGGTCGTCTGCACAGGGACAGTCCCATCGCCAGTGGTGAAAACACCTAGTGTAAGTGTCGAATCCAAGGCATCTGGGGTAAACACTCCCCGTCGTGGCGACTCGTTCACGAATAGTAGCGTTATATTCCGCAACGTTACTGAGTCTGGGGCTGCTTTCCCAAGGGAACGCATTTTGGATGACATCAAAATGGCTCAAACAGTGCGCCACCAAGCTGCATCCACCTGGCTTTCCTGGTGTCACTGACAGAAAGCTGCCCAGATTGCGGAACGTCCCTAGCAGTATGGCAAATCCGCGACATCGACTACTTTCTACCCCGGAGGAACACAGAGCATTAATGCGGTTTGCATTAAAACTTAAGGTAGTGGCGTCAGCGTTCAGCCAGACCTTCCAGTGGCAGATAGAGTTAAGCTGAAGGATGCTATCAAAGAGCTCAAAAATAGACGGGCGGTTGGTGAGCAAGGCCTTGGTCTGGTGGGTTTTCAAGTGGTCAGCCGGAAGTTATTTTCCATCCTATCAGAACTCATCCTGATGGTGCACGACCCAGAGATAGTCGTGCCGACTCCCTTGAGGTAGTTTAAAATGTTTCGGAATACTGGTAGCACGGGCTGATGATTCAATTGTTCATTTGTGCTCTGAGGTTGGCGGTTTTGTCGCAAACATTTCACCACTATGCGAGGTGGCATCCACAGTGCAGTGAGATGCGGCGTGAAATCTTACTGAATGAATCGTCCATCGATGATCGACCTGCAGGTGACTTTTGAAAGTGGCAGAGTTGATTTGCGTTCCGTGACCTCTACCTACTTTTCCCAAGACTAAAGTCGGCGCCCGAGTTGTTCTGCCTTAAACCGCGTGACAAAATGTTCTTAATTTCTTTCTGTCGAAGTGGTTCGTATATTGAATCGATGTGGACGCGCATGTTGAGTGAATTTCTCGTTGAGAACCAAGCTTACAGGAATTCCCTTTCTTTTCTGGTTTCACCCCGTACCATGACTTCTGCTTTGCTCCAATCGAAGCTTGGTTCGCAATGAAAAACGCAATCAATAAGCAAGTCAACAGCGATTCAATATACGAACCACTTCGACAGAAAGAAATTAAGAACATTTTGTCACGCGGTTTAAGGCAGAACAACTCGGGCGCCGACTTTAGCCTTGGGGAAAGTAGGTAGAGGTCACGGAACGCAAATCAACTCTGCCACTTTCAAAAGTCACCTGCGGGTCGATCACGGATGGACGATTCATTCAGTAAGATTTCACGCCACATCTCATTGCACTGAGGATGCCACCTCGTATAGTGGTGAAGCGTTTGCGACAAAACCGTCAAGCTCGGAGAACAAATGAACAATTCCTTGAGGTATTAATTAGCAATGTGCGTAGCCTAAGGAGCAAGGTGCATGAGTTGGGTCTACTTGTAGACAAATCTCGTCCCGACATACTTACTTTCACTGAAACGTACTTGTCTCCGGATATCACGGACGGTGAGGTATGTTTACCTAGCCGCGCACTGCTTAGAACTGATCGCCCCGTTGGTCGTCAAAGCGGAGGCGTTGTACTTTGTGAGCTGTAAATTAGATGTGTTGAGTACCTGCACACTCCAGTCATCGGATCAGACTGTTGACGCCCTATCGGTTGTTTTGTGCACTTCCTCTACCCAGTTGACAGCTGTAGTGATATACAGGAGTCCTGGAAGTTCCTCCAGGGGGATAATTGGCTTTATTCACACTCAGTCCGCGTTTAGTTCTACAGGATCTCAACCTCCCGGAAGTATGGTGGGCCGATCTTTCTTGCAATTCGGCGTCAGGGACATTCCGTGCAGACTTTCTTGAGCTGACTCTCCAAGTGCCTTTGCACCAGTTCGCGGACTTCCCCACTTGGTACATGGACAACCAAATACCATCTAGTCTAGATCTGGTGTTCGATAAGTCTCTCGACTTCGTGGCTGAGGTTTTGTACAGCGCACCTTTAGGATCCAGCGATCACGCATGCATATTCTTTCGGTGTGCTCGTTCAAGGCACCAGCAGACCGCCGTTGAATTACTTCCGAATATTTGGCGGGCGGATTTTAGTGAAATGCGAGCTAAGGCTTCAGTCCTGAACGGAGAGATCTCGATGTCCAACTCTGTCCAGTTGGATAAATTTAACAAATACCTTCCGGAGGTTTCCACTCCTTATATTCCACTCATGAGAAGAAGAGGGTTACGGGCACAACCTCCATGGATAGATACCCCAGGCAAGTATCTACTCAAGAAACAGTCTAAATGCTCGCTAACCTACCAAGCAACTCCATTAGCCAGTACCTACAATAGTTATCGATAGATTAGAAATAAATGTAAACAGTACCTCAGGACTGCTCGTCTCCAGTAAGAGCAGGGTTTAGCGGACTCGGCCGTAGCTAATCCCAATAAGCTTTTGCTTACGTTAAAAGACGCAGTGGAGCAAAATTGTCTATATCAGCAATGTTGCGAGCAGACGGGACCCGTACGCAACGAGACTGGACCTTAACGTGGTGCGACGATTTGCGTATCTCCTTGAACCATTGAGCTATACTGGATGGTGCATTCGGGCCCCTTGAGAACTAATCCTACCTGGTTGGTCGATGGTGAGAAGTCAGGCAAACTCAGCCTCCTGGTCCTCCACCTCGCCGATGTCTTGCGGACAAGCTTTTGAACCCAAGGCTCTGGTTGAGGACCAAAATCGTCCTCCTGTCGAGGTCTGGGCGCACAGGCAGTATCTCAGCCCACATACAATCATGACGCATTTCTTAAATACAATCTCCATCTAGCAGTGGCCGTCGCGCAGATTATCAAGGGTCGCCTTGTCTGCTACACACAGCAGGGCGGATAAGCGAAAACATGCTACTGCTGGCGCCTCCCTTCTTTCTTTTCCACCTGTTTCTCTTACTCTCATCCCGACCCCCCATTACTAAAATTCCTTCTATAATCCCTAGCTTAAGTGACAGCAACCAAAGTGTCACTGGAGTCACGGCACCTGCAGCCACCTTCCCACAACACCCATCGGCAACAGTCCCTTAAAAGACCACGCTGTCTTGTTTCCATGGCGGCGTACAACGCTCGCACTCTAAGACAAATAGGTCAACAGGCTGTACTCGCAAGCACCTTGGACACACTGGGTATTGATGTGTCGTGTATCCGAAACTAGGACCCATGACCCTAATGGGGTTGTTGAATTAGCTGCACCCGGCTTGTCCTCTCGTTATTGGTTGCACGCATCCGGTGAGGCCGATGCGGCACTCACGGGTCAAGCTGGCGTAGGTATCATTCTAAGCTCCACGATTAAGCCATCGTTGATTGATTGGATTCCAGTGAACAGCCGTTTATGTGCAGCCCGTTTGACGACATCAGCTACGGTTGATTCATGAAGTAGTACAAAGCGCTGTCTTTGAGATTTTCGCATATACTCCCACTGACTGCACTTCAAATGTTGTCAAGGACATATACTATCACAAACTGAACGCGCTACTAAGCAGTAGTACTAGTTTAGATAGTATAGCACTTGTAGGGGATATGAATGCACAAGTAGGGCGTCTGAGCACTTCAAAAGCTCAGCTAAGTGGCAATTATGGGCTTAACTTCGAACGGACTGACAACAGCGAGCGTCTGCTACAACCGTGTGCGGAGCACCAATTGTTTCTTAGTAGTACTGCTTTTAGACACAGTGGGCACCGAAGAGCCAGTTGGCTCCCTCCTGTAGCTGATCAGCAATGGACCCAGATTGACCAAATTGAAAGAAATTACAGGTGGCGTGGTTCCATCCTGGATTGCCGCTCGTACTGGAGTACCTGTGTCGACTCTGATCATGCCTTGGTACGTTGTCGCTTCTCCATGAACTTTACTGGGAGGCGTACCAAGCGTCCCCTACGATTGGAAAAATAGGAATTGTCTCAGTCCTCGGTCAGGCAAACCTATCAAGAAGCACTGCATACCGAAATTCCGCTGTCTTGTCCTAATGAAAGTAAGATGCAGTGGAATAGGATCTCGGCCGCCATGCACGACGCAGGAGAATCTGCTTGTGGCACTATCAATCGTCACCGCAACAGTTAATGGATATCCGAGTGATCGGTGAAGCTGTTGGAATCCAGAAGAGACCTCCCGGCTGGTTTTGAGCACAATGTGACCAAACGGAATATTAGGCGCGAACTAAAGCGGAGCCAACGTGCTGACAAGGAAGCCTGGTGGACCAGTAGGGCTCAAGAAAGGGAGGAGGCAGGAGCAGTAGGCAATTACCGGAAGCTCTTCCAGCTGATCCGCACCACTGGTCTCAGAAAACCAGGCGTCTGTGAGGCAATCAGAGACAGCGCGGATGCACTGATACACAATAAGGAGCGCCGTCTGGCTCAGCTGGCGGAACACTTTCAAAATCAGTTCAGCTGGCGCTCAACTCCCGGAACTCTTCCTACTCAAGTGATGCAGGACGAGCCATGGACGGTTAACTCAGAGTCTCCATCGGAGGTGGAGGTGGAAACGCGATCACAGCCCTCAATCGTTTTCGTGTCGCTGGCCCGGATTCCCTCTCACTTACACTATTTAAGGATGAACGTGAGGTCCTCTGCAAAGTGCTGACCTCCCAATTCCAACGTATCGGGAGAGAAAAGAGTGTCCCGGCAAACTGTAGTGAATCGGTTATAGTGTCAATGTACAAGAAGGGCAATTGCACAGACTGTGCATAGACCATATATGCACTCTGCGGCAGGTGTTAGAGCAGCGCCACGCATACCGCAGACGGACAACAGTTGTGTTCTTAGATTTCAAGAGTGCGTTCGATTCAGTCGATCGATCCATTCTTTTTGAAATACTTGTGCGGAAAAGTGTTTATGAAATATGTAAACATCCTACGTGCTCTATACTCGAACACTACAGGCCGCGTCAGAGTCCACAGTGACCTGTCGGATAGGTTTCCGACCACAAGTGACGTTCGTCAGGGTTGTCTGATTTCCCCATCTTTGTTCAATTTCATTGTGGACTTTATCATGGAGTGTTCCCTTGCGGAATCTCACGATGTAGACATTGAGTTACTGTCTGGTGAAGGTTAATTGATCTTGATTATGAGGACGATATCGTCTTGCATTTCGACGATGTTACAGCGGTACAATCAACCCTGAATAGCCTGTCTAGAGTGATCCCATTATTTGGTATGCGGTTTGCATCTTCAGAGTGCAAAGTGTTGCTGCAGGAACACCAGTCACTTTATGAACCCCTGACTGCTGCTAACGAGGAACTCGTGATTGACCAATTCACTTACCTTGACAGCTGAATCCGCAACGATAGGCGTATAGAAACAGAACTCAGTTCACGCATCGCAAAGGCCAGAACTGCCTTCTTGAACCTGCCGTATCTTCGGCGACAGAAGAGTTTCCCTCTGTCTGAAAGGCTGTGTTTTCAAGACCACTGTGAGAGCCGTCCTGCTCAATGGTAGTGAAACTTGGCCCCTTCGGCCTGAAGATCTGAGGCGCCTTCAAGTCTACGACCATCGTTGTCTGCAAACCATTGCTGGTGTCGGATGGCACCAGCGTGTCCGCAACGATGATGTGCGTAGGCGAGTACTAAGTAGTGACAATCATGCTAGCTTCCTAGAACAACAGATAGCAGTTGCGTTGGCTTGGGCACGTGCCTGGTCACCGCATATCTAGGAGGGCCTTGCTTAATTTGCCAGGTGTAAGGGGTGGCGCAAGGCTCAAGAGGGACAGAAGTTGACTTGGCAGCGGGAAAGGAAATCACTGACGATCAAACTCAGTACCGTGGTTCCATCTCGCCTTCCAGACTGGAGTCCACGTGACTCGCCTAGTGCTTGGCTTGAGAGTTTACAGGAAATGGCTCGCATTCGACACCAATGGCACCTGCTGCCGTCTCCTAGTCGGATTTTCTGTTTAAAATGTGTTTGGTGCTGAGTTATCTGCAGGGTAATAGCTGATTATGACGCGGGGCAGTGAAAGCCACAAAGAAGCTGTCTCGCCGATACCGCCTTATCTTTGCACGAAAGCGAGCGGTTTGTGACGGTATGTTGTTAAAACAAGGTGTAGGCGCCTTAACCCTGAGTGTTTGTTTAGGGTGTAAAGATTTTCAGATAAGTCCCGCTTCTCTCCTTCTTATTATTCTATATTCCATAAATCATCATGGTTGTATGGCAGAGAAACATCAGTTCAAATGGATGATGTACTGTTGTTGAATCATTCCGTTGAGAGTAATTCCATGTCTTTGGCCCAACAAGCTAGCCCGAAGCGCCTACAGATTTCAAATATGCTTACTTGCTCGTCCTGTGCAAACTCACCGGCATGAAGTCCCGCAGTTACCAGCTGAAGACACGTGGAAAGTAAAAGGGAAAAAAGTAGAACAATAAAAAGAGTTCCGCCGCTGCAAATTAAGGTGAAGCGCGAAAACATTTGCCCTATAAAGTCAAAATTGGTCAACCAGAGGCGTTTTAACATGATATTCCATGGGACTCAGTCCAGTGATTCAACTCCTCAGATACGCTAACGATCATGACGTTGAGTTCTTATGGAGTGTAGTTGATACGCCCCTCGACGTGGGGAAGGAAGGGTAGAAAGTAAGGCCAATTACAAGTCTTAGGAAGATTGGTGTTTAACAAAGTCGACCAATGAAATCACCTATGTGGACGAAGTCAGTCCGATGCTGATCTTCTTCCGAGTAAATAGGTTGAAAGGTCTAAATCTCTATGCTCGCAAGAGACTTACATCCGTTGGATCGAGAATGTCTCAAGGCTGACATTATCGAGCTGAATAGATGAAATGGTGACGAGGGAACAAATCTCAGTCTAGTAAATTTTCGGGTCGTTTCCGAGATTACAGGAAGCAGAATAAACAGGTTGCACACACTGCATGCACGCCCAGTGGTTTCTGCTGGGGTATGCATGTAGTCTTTAGCGACATTTGTAGTCTTATGAACAAGCGCGACAAACTCTATCTTTTCGTTGCACTTCAGCGGTGAGACGCAATAGGACTCGCAGGAATGTGACAAAATCCTGAGGTGACAGCCAAGGAAATTGAACTCATTGGATACTCACGCTTCCGCTGCGATAGACTTTCGATTGTCCGATATGCGGTCTTGCTCTATATCCAGTCCTACCTGTATGACAGAGTATTGAGTACTGAGCTGCGTGAGCAGCTCAGTTCACTGCAGTTAAACAACTGTGATCCGAGTACAGAGGTGCGGTGAATCCAGTTGGCATCACTTACACCGTGTGAATGACAGTAGATAACAAGGATAGGATGGTGGGTTTGAGTGTGTATAGAATGTAGAGAAAATAGAATTAAGAAATGCGTTAGACTAATCAGAATGAAACGAATATTAACAGCCAGATGCAGGAACACCACTAACTTCGTAACTACGCCATATCTGATACGGTCTCCAACTATAGGTGCAGACCATCCCGAGATCCCCATCCACAAAGAAGGCACGCATCCGCCTGACTAAGTCAATTTCTTCAGGCTATTATGCCACATCATGGACTGACCACCGAGCGGTTTCACCGATGTTGGTGCGGCCGCATCCCATAATACACGCCAAGAAAGCCGATCAAAGGGCATAGGTAGGACATGGCCTAGCCAACGCCAGCGATTAGGAGTTAGCAAACACTCGAGAGAGGCACCAGAAGGCTCCTTGCCAAAAACCAGCTGGCAGACCTTAGCACTGATTACCCTGTGTTCCCACCAGACATGAGCAATACCCTGCAAGCAGCGCTGGTCAAGCACGGCTAAGCGTTTAATGTCTTCACCAGGAACTGACCAGATTTCTGATCCATACCGTAACATCGGCCTTAACGATGCGTTATGCACCTTGCATTTCACTGACAGGCTGATATTCTGCCGTTTCCCTAGATGGTTGAGTTACTGGAAACCCACACAGTTTTCGCCGATACGCGAAGTAACTTCCTCAGGGATGTTAACACCAGAGGTGACATAGCTATCAAGGTAAGTGAACCGATCCACCAGTTCCAATGATTGTTCGGCGATAACTAGAACCGGAGGTGTGTCGGTCCAGCCCTGCGACAGCAATATGCGCCTAGCTTCAAAGCACATGTCAAAGCTTGCAGCGCTACGCATCAACCTAACCAGTAGTGTTTACACAGTCACTGTGTCAGACCCTATGTGAATTATGTCGTCCGCATACGCCAGGTTTGTCAGTCGGTCACCTAGTAGAACTTCCATACCGATTATCGGGAAGATTCGAGTCATCCGTGACCATTTGGATAACAAAGTGAAAGAGAAAAGGAGATATAGGACAACCCTGGGAACCCCACCTGTGGTGGGAAACTCAGGAAACAGTCTATTGTAGACCCATACACGAGCTCTGGAATCAAGGCAGGCGTCGGGATGTAAAGAAGTTTAGCTGGCACGTTCTTCATAGATAGGCAGTGCCACAAAGCTACTTCAAACAACAGAATCGAAGGCGGCTTTCAAGTCAAAAGACCACCATAGTCGGTCGTCTGTATGTGTCGCTGCTCTAGAACTTGGCGAAGAGTAAATATTTGATCGGTGCAACCACGACCAAGTCGGAAGCCAGCCTGGCTTTCAGTGATTCGGTCCTCGCGGGGACTAGTAATTCATCAAAGAATGAGATCCGTGAAAAGTTTGGAGGCAATGAAAATAAAGCTAATACCTAGAGTATACTCACACAAAGCACGCTGAGCCTACTTGAAGATGCGGACGACAGGTGACAGTGGACAGTCGGAAAGCACCTTCAGTATCCCAAATCATGTTAAAAGGAGAAACAAGTTCAGGCAACAAAGAGTCATCTACCTTTTCAGCAAAAATGCAAAACGTTGTCGGGTGCAGAAGCCTTGTTTCGTTACAACACTGAAAGCTCATATCGAATCTACCAAAGTGTGAGGTGTGACACCTAGTTCGCACATCGACTCAAGTGATTTAGTAAGCAGCAGTGTCATAGCAGGCCTGTGAACTATCCTCAAAATGCTCCACTCAGTGGCCTAATTGATGAGGCTAAGAAAGGATCAAATGCTTATCTTTAACAAGTATTGTCTCACTAAATGAGGACTTTCTCGGATCCGTGTTCTGGAGAGCGACTGTTCCCAATAGCAATGGCTTTCTCAATCTCAAGGATCCATGCCACCCACCAACGTAGCGGTTAATTCGAGTTCATTTCAAAAAGTAACGAATACGCCGAAAGATAGTGCCCATCGGAATCTGCTTACATGCTGGAATCAAACTGATCGATGCTTCACAGAGTCATCCACATGTGCGACGTTTCAAGTTGGGTGCACAGTAGGCGTCAAAAGCATTCTTCAGTAAACACTTGAGACGATCCCAGTCAACGTTCGGCTCACCAATCTCATCAATGACAATTGGTGGGCTAGATCGGAATGAAATTGTTGAACTGCATCATCATCATCATCAGCAGCAGCAGCAGCAGCATCACCATCATCATCAATTCACATTAGCGGAGGGTGGGAAACACACCTCAGCTAATGTGCCGCAGCACAAAAAGACAATGAAAAGTTACACAACAAAGAATGCAAAAAACAAGTGATATGAGGTTGAAAATTATACTATGCATTTCGTGTGACATGGAAATTGGAGGGAAAACATAGAGGTAAGGAGGTGGACAACGAAACTCATAACAAAGACGCCATTTGGACCGGTTTTTCGTCATATCAGCAAGTGTCCAACCAAACGTACTCGTCATTTCGGACTCTAGTCAGGCAGTCGCGACGCACCAACCGACGACAACTTCGAAGTGAGGGTTTCCATTTCTCTCAACCAAGTCATCGCTTGCCCTTCCCTCCTCCTTTTTCAACCACAACCCCGGCGCGCAGAAAACGCAAGATGCAATAGTCGGTGTGCTGGCATGCACAACACGTGGCCTAGCCATCAGAGCCTGATGCGTGAGCAGTTCACTCGCCATTCTTGCACCAAATACACGACGCCGAACACACTCATTGCTCACGCGGTGCTCCCACCAGACATGAGCTATGCTGCGAAGACAGTGGTGGTCGAATGTGACTAGCCTCTTTATGTCTATCAATCTGAAAGGCCAAGTTTCACAACTGTACAGAAAGGCTGAACGGAAGGCTGTATTGTAAACTCTGCCTTTCACGGCTAGAGTGATGTCGCGTCGGCATCACAGGTGGCGGCGATTGGCAAAAGCACCTTGAGCTTTTGCTATACGGTTCGCGACGTCATCTTCGATCACACGAGCGCCAATATAGCTGCCTAGTTACCAGAATTCCTGAACTTTTAGCTGATCATCACCAAAGATCAGTGCAGGGGCGGGTCCCTACCAATCTTGTAGACGGACTTCGCATTTCCATGGTGCAAAGCAGAGCGCAAAACAACTGGCAGCCAGGACTAATCGGTGCAGTGCTGCTTGGCACGTTTAGAAGTGGTCACAGATGGGGGCAATGGCATCCGAATAATTCAAGTCAAGAAGTCGCTCACCAGTAAGTAGCTCCACACATTGTAGGTCATGTACAGCAAAAGCTACTTCCATGACATCGTCAATGGCGAAGTTAAAGAGGAAAGGTGGCAGCGCGCAACCTGTTTCCCACCGCTCGAGATAATGAAGAGTGCCTACAGTTAGTCATAAACCATCACAATGCCGAATATGTGCGAACAGCGCTCTAATAATGTTTACGCAGTTATCGGGTACACTTTTCCTCAACAGACAGTCCCAAAGTGCACATCGATCCACCGAATCGAAGGCGCCTTTGATGTCGAGAAACAAAATGACGGTTGGTCACCAATAAACATGGCGGTATTCCGACAATTGACGCGAAGTGAAAGTGTGATCGATGCAGCTCCGACCTCGACGAAACCCTGCTTGCCCTCCGCGGACCTGGCTTTCACGAGTGCCAGTCAGTCTGTGGAGAACGACAGACTTGAGCTATTTAGAGGCAATTGAGGTCAGACTGATCTCGCGATGATTGCCGCATTCCGAACGAAAGATTCCCTTGAAAATTCGAACTATGATGGAGCGGCTCCAGTCTGTCGGGACAGTTTCCTGCTCCCACAGTTTCACTAGTAACTCGTGTAAATCATCTACAAGAGCAGGTCACACGAATTTGAAGAGGGCTAGGGGAAATCTATTTGCCCCTACGGTCTTATGCAATTTCAACAGTCATCTCATATTCGACTTCTGCGTGAAGAGCGGTACCCAAGAGGAGGCAGGGGAAGGGCACTCAGTGTCCGAAAGAGAAAGCGAGAACTCAGATTGGTTAAACGGCTTTGCAAAGTGTTCGGCCGAACACTCCAATTGTTTTCACAGGCTGTGGATCGAATGTCCACTCTCATCGCGTATGGTCTCACTAACACCGGGTCTCCTGCCACCTGTTTCCCGTATCAGACGGAATGATTATCAACGGCAGCGGCTGTCTCCATCTCCAATTGCACGATGAGAGCGTCAGGTTTCGCGGTCTCTATTCAGGCTAGCATGCGGTTTTGTCTTATGATTTTCGCAAGGCACATCGTATTCGCTTCCAGTCGGAATACATCGGCGAGCATCCATCAGTTCCAGAGACTGTGTAGAGACCCAATGTCCGGTTTGGCAATTTGCTTTGCCACATGAAGACATGCCTGCTGATAGTAACGTTTGACGAATATGCAGCCAGTGATCTCCGACGGTGCTCAGTGGGAGCTTACTTGGCCCGGATGCCAGCGTACTTTGAAACGCACTCAGCCGGCATCGCCAACTGGCTAGTGTCAATGAGCGCACAGCGATGTTGCGGACGTCCGTCGAAACGCAGCTGAAGGGCGACACGCACAAGAGCGAGATCGGAGTCCACGCGTGTGCTCTAAATCGAACGACAGTTTCGTTCGCAGCTTCTCCAGCGAGATCAACTGGCGTTCATGGCTCGTCCGATGCAGGTGGGTGCCAGGTCAATCTTCTGCGGGTACAGTGTTGAAAATTAGTGCTCGCGAGCAACTACTCACTGTTATCATTACGGGAGCCTATATCGTGTTAGTCACCCAAATAGAGCTCATCAGAGGACAATTTTCCAACTTGGGCGTTTAGATTACCAGCCAGCACCACATTATACGTGTTTCTTATGTAACGAAGGAGATCGTTAAGTTGGTGATAGAAATCATCTTTCACCGAATCAGGGCTGCCGTTTGTGGGAGGCGTAAGCCGTAATGGCAAACAGGCACCGTGTGTCACCGCGCGACTTCGAAGCCTGGAGCGACCCAACTAATCTAACGCGCACATTCGGCAGTTGACTGGGATGCAATCGATCGGGGCAGTTTCAGCAGGGGATTCAAAACAATGCCAACGCCAGCTTGACCTGCATTTGAAGCTGCGTCATCACTAGACAAACACAATGAGAATGTACTGCCAGTGTCGCATATGGGGGGTTGCATGATTAAGCATGGAGCTCGAATTTTGCAAGTAGATTTCCAATAAACAGCAAAGACCGATCGATAGTGTGCGGACAAGTGCTGATGTTGGGCAATGGGTAGTAAAGTGCGTACGTTGAGGTGCGCCAGTATTAGCGAGGATCGGGGGCTCCAAAGAGAAACGGATGAAATTGTCCGCTTGGTTGAACATGGACTTGTCGATTGGACTCGAGCGACGCCCTGTGATTGTGTGTATGTTGGAACTAGTAGACAAGGGATTCTTGAAGAAAAATGAGGGCCAAGAATTGGGGGAAAGTGAAGTTGGAACGGGACGCTAAGGATGAACAAACGCATGGGGGGAATAAGAAGACGGGAAGGTCTGAGCAGTAGCATCCAACCCCTATCCACTCTACTAGCTGTAGCAGATACAGCGCCGTTGACTATCCCCTGCAACGGCCAGCTCGTCAAGAAATTGCTTGAAGGTAAGGTCATTATTTTGCGTGAGCAGGATACTGTCAAGCTGCCCATGCCTAGACAGGAGAATTATTAGGGTTCTCAACCAAAGCCTTTGATTCGAAAACCTTACTGCAAGGCACCGTGGTTTGGGTACTTGGCTACAGGGAGTCCGTGTTATGTAGTTAGGAGCCATTCTTACTCCAACCCCCAACCTGGAGGGCCAGGAGACTGAGTTTGCCAGGCCTCTAACCACTGACCAATCTGGCTCTAAAGGTGTAAAAAAAGCACCACCCAGCATAGCTTAATGGATCAATGAGGCACACAAACCATCGCACCACGTTTACAGTCTCGTCGCGATGGGGAGACTTGTTATCCTCACCAAGATCGCGCCTGGCCGGCCTGATTAGCTGTTCAAAAACATGACCACTCCTATTGGACGAGCAAGAAGACAAGGGTTCGAGTGCCAGTTTAATGGGCGCCAGACACGAGACAATTAAAATGGCACAGGGTGTTGTTATTTGTGTTCTTGGTGACTCTCTTGAATGTTCCCTGCTCTGTTCTGTTATTTGCCACTTACAAACGATAAGATTAGACAGCCTAAGAAGACTCTTGCGATGGAACAATGCGATTATTTAACAAAATTTCTGGAGAGGATTGGATTTCGGTCCACTTAAGGTTCAGTGACCCATTTCTTAGGTGCTCTTTTCAACAATACGCTATCGAAAATGACAGAACCTCGAGATTAGTGATGCTTTTGCATACGTTTCCTCTTTCGTGACTCATAGATGCCACGTTTCACAAGACCGAACTACGTCATGTGTCCTGAACTCTTACCTGTATTAATATAATGGTCAGTTTAGCGATGTGACCGGGTTCACACTCTGCACTATGGTGTTGGGATTAGAAACGAATCTAATGAAATGAACGGACTTCTAGGACTGCACAAGTGAAACTCACCGGTGAATGAAGTTGTGCTGCTCCAAGTAAGCCATCGCTCTGGCCACTTGAGTAGCCATGTGCAAAAGGACCGGTGGAGTCAGCTCGTCCCGTGGCCGTTTGCGCAGATAGTCCAGCAGGTTTCCGTTGCACATGAACTCGGTCACAATGTAGTAAGGGGGTTCGCGTGTGCAGGCACCTGTGTACGATGGATGGCAAGTACATGGGGGTAGTAAGGTTGTGACGGAACAAGTATAAACGGGAACATGGTGTATGCCGAGCGCATAGACAGAAACCGGACTGCCATGCTATATGACAATGGGCAAAGGGTGCACAGTCAGCGGAGGAAAGGAACAAGTAGATAGTACAAGCGCCTCCGTATACATTACTCCCCTTTAAATTCGCATTGGAAAGCGGACTATAAGGATGAAAAATCTATGATTATGGTCAACTGACAGTTGGATATATATATATATATATATATATATATATATATATATATATATATACATATATATATATGGCACGGAGACTATGGCGCGCTGCGGCTGGCGTTGGCTAGATCCTAACAGATGGCCTACCCACTGCTACTACTGTTGTGCCATGGGCTCATGTCCTGGACGCCTCCTCCTGGCGACCGCTGGGTGGGAGTTGGTTTACGTCCTTCTCATTGCGAAGATTCAGGACACCAATCCGCATGAATCAGTGAACTGACCATGTGCTAGATCTGCTGCCTTTCGGGTGTACATGTAACCGAAGGCTTCGGCTAAGGACCCGAATCGTTCTCCCGTCAGGCGTGAGCGCCCTGCCAGTATCCTAGTCCAAACCCCTTCCTCTTCGGAGGTTAGAAAGTGGTCGATCACCTTCTTCCCATAAGACCTAGCTATAGGAGACAACAGGTACACGGGTTATAAGCTCACCGCTCGATTGGCGTAGAGCACGAGCGCCATGCATTGTCTCTGACAGTGGAAGGGCACCTCCGGGTGCTCAATGGTTTGCTACTGCCCGCCTCAACCCAGGCAATTCCTCATCGAATTGGTGCAAACCAGCCAAAACCCACCTGGGTCTGGGCGTGGTCGCAGGTGCACATGCGACTACCGTCGCGAAACATATATGGATAGTTTCACTACCTCAAAGGCTGCGTGTGCCGGCCGTCAAACAGATCCCAATCTGTCTCTGCAGTCACCTTCCCAAGCTGCACCTGCTCCACAATGACTTGTGGGTCAGGCTATTGAGACAAAGGCTCAGGGATGATTCCTTCAAGCAAACAACCAAACAATCTCTGCCCTGTGGGTCAGGCTATTGAGCCAAAGGCTGCGGGCAGAGTCCCTTAAGCAAACCTCCGAAGCACAACCCCCATCACGCGTGCGATTTCCCACCAATGCAATCGTATGCTTAAGCGCAAAGCACTCAACATCGGTTACTGGAACGTGCGCACACTACTGGACCGGAACTAGAGTGAGCACCCCGAGCGACGCACTGCATTTGTCGTGATGGAACTGGCGTGCTACAACATCGAGATTGCGGCGCTCAGTGAGACCCGGCTGGCTAAACAAGGTAAGTTGCATGAAGCTGGTGCCCACAATACGTTCTAGTGCGTGGGCAAGACCACCTCAGCACCACTTGAACGTCGGATTTGCAATATCCGATGGCCTAAATGATCACCAGGTGGGTGATCCGACTAGAATCAGCACGCGACTCATGACTGCTCGCCTACGAGAGGGAGGAAATAGGTTTTCCACTTTTATAAGCACGTACAGTCAGACCATGTGTTATCCTGATGACACACGTGATCAATTCTACACTCACCTATCATTCTTGCTACGGTGTGCCGAGAAGCGACCGACTATTTCTGCTGGGTGATCTCAACGCGCCCGTTGGGCGTGATGCATTAGTGTGGACAGATGTCATCGGTCCGCATGGAGTTGGTTCAGTGAATGCGAACGGTGACAGGCTGCTGCTCTCACTGTGTGCCACTCACGGATTGACGATCACGAACACTCGGTTTGCACTGAGTGTAAGTGATATGGCTAGTTGGACGCACTCACGGTGTGGTCACGATCACCTGCTCGACTATGTCATCGTACGTCAGCGTGATACGCGTGAAGTGCGCATGACACGAGTACTGCGTGCGGCTGAGTGTGAAACTGACCACAAAGTGGTGCGGACAGATATGTACATATATTTTCGTAAATCTATGTATTGCACTCAATCGGTGAATCGGCATAAATTTAACATTCTCTCCCTTGGCACTGTGGAAAAAGGTATTGAGCTAGAGAAGGCGAGAATTGCACGCCTGTGTGATGTGGAACGCATAGCCACAGTAGGCGACTTGTGGCACCACATTCGCGAACAGGTGACGCCTGCTGTCGAGGAGACAATAAGGCGCGCAAACTGTAAGCAGCCTGATTGGTTTGATGGGAAACGATGCGACGATTGGCGCATTGGTGTCTGAGGACAAAGCAGTATTTGCTGCACATGTGGCAGACCCTAGCGACTTGGGGAAGAAGTGTCAGTTTCGCAAACTTCGACGACGACTGATCCGAGAGCTCGGTTGCGTAAAAAATGCACGGCGGACAGAGAAGGAGATGGAATGTTACGCCGAACGCCGCCAACACGAGGAATTCTTTGACTCCTTGAAAGCGGTGTATGGACCAAAGTTGCAGCCACTGATGACGCTAATCAGTGGTAGTTCAGGGGCTAACTGCACACAGACTGCAAATATAATGCAGATCTGAAAAAAACACCTTGACTATCTTTTGAACAACCGTTCAGAGATCGATTGGCCTACTGTAAACGGCCAGAAGTAGCACGATGTGAAGGCGAGTCGGGCATACACGAGTAAATGTACGAGTAAATTTGGAACTTTAATTGAATGTCTGCACAATGGTATGCCGACGAGGATGCAAATGAGTGGACAGACCTCGGATGACTTTCCAGTAGTCATTGGTGTGCAAACTGGTAGCAGCAGTGCATCAACCCGACTATTGCGGTAGACTTGTGGTGGCGCTTCAACATGCGTGACTGGTCTCAGAAAGGAGTGTGCAATAGGTGCTTAGTCTTAACTCAGCTAGTGACAAAAGGGTTATTGGCAGCGCTCTTGTAGACTGTAAGTCATCTTCCAACGACCTACCTTAGCAAAATGGGCATCCCTTACAATCAGGTCTTGCAAATATGACATGTGACGTTTCGAGAAAGGAGTCTCGATAAGTTATGCTGCCTAAATTCTACTCGTTGCCACATAGTCTATCTCCCATCGCAGTATTGATCGCCGATGAAGGAAACAAGTGTGGTTAAGCTGCCCAATTTGTTTCAGGCTGGACCATGAGCGTTCATTACAACACACTCACTGATGAGGCAATGTCTATTAGCAGGGAGTTGAGAAGCTGCATTTCTAGGCAATATCCAATCCCCGCGGATGCTGAGAATCATGTATTGCCCAAAGCGCGAAGCTTATTGGCTCGGAAAAGTGAGTGACAAATCCTGGGACCACAGCACACGCATGTGCGTTTTTGTTACTCATATTGTGCACCACAAGCCCGTTATCAATGTGATAATTTTTCGGACACAATTTACTGCAAATTCCGAATATCAAATTCAAAAGGATCGATAAGCCACGCTTTCACGGCCTGTATTCTTACTGAAAAGCTGTTGAATCATCTTTCTTTCATCTTAGTGTGACCGGTATGTTATTGTTTGGAAGCATTCACCCCACACCAGAGCCTGTGCGCCGATGAACGGGATACAAATTCAAAATCACGTAGCCTATTCTCACATCATCATCGCATTCACATCCTCCTCGTATTCCTTAGGCATAATCATGGAAAACAAGTGTTACCATTGTTAACCAAGTTGCATAGAAGTGATCAGTCTAAGCGTTGCCAAATCAGCTTTGCTCGTGGGTTGTATTCTGGGCCGACGCACGCTTGGCACCATTTGCCGCGGCAACAATGTAGTCCAGAAATCAGTGACAACGGTGAATACATATATTAACATAAACAGCATAAAACGGTGTTTTGTCCGTCAATGATGAAGATGCTAAACGTGCCCGCTGGTGTTCTACTTGCACTAAGGAAATCGCCTGAGGTAATGGGTTATAAGCTTTTGTAAAGTTTCCGTGTGGATGGTGCGACATTGGTGGATAATACTGCCTTTCAGTTGTTCCAGTGAAATAGGCGTTTTCTTGTAAGATCTTTTTTCAAATAACCCCATAGGAAGAAATGTAACGGGTTCAAATCTGGTGACCGGGCAGGCCAATTCTTTGGACCTCTGCGACCGATCCATTGATGACCGAACACCTTTAGATAACGCCGCACCGTTTGTGCATAATGGGCAGGTGCGCCATATTGAATCTATAACGGCTGAAGCCGTGCCGAAGTAGCCAACGATAATCGGTGGTGAAAATATCTCTATCTTGTAGCTCCTACGCCATTTGCCATCAACAGTCCTCGTTCCATTAGAGACCCATGGTAGACAGAGGAATAGCAGTAATCATAATTGAGTTATTTGGCAAACATGAGGTTAACGTCATATGGGCTTGCAAGAAGCGCATACTGCAGCTTATAGAGCTCTAACGGTTTCGTTTACCGTCGTCAACTTTAAGTAACCATCAACAGCGAGGCCTGCACCCTATCGGGCAACTGAGCAATCAGGCGTTTCTCGCGTACTTATCTTGTCCTGATTTCGCGTAGCGTTCATTCGATTCCGGTGGAAAAATCGCCCCATTACCCATCGCAGCAATGTGCTAGTGAAATCAATCGTTATGCATTATCTATATATTTACATGAATTATGTTTCAAGATCACAAAAGCCAACGAAGTAGATGTTCAAAATGACCACGGTCGATTCGCTTGCAGAACAGTATTCGCCCGATGCAGTTTCAGCTCGTTCGGCCAGCAGCAGAAGAATGACACAGGTCCGCGAGACTTCTTTGTAGGAGGATGCTAACAAATGTGAACCGTCAGTTCTATTAATAAATCAATCTACTCGTCATAAAAGTCAACGAAGTAGGTGTTCAAAATGTCCGCCGTCGTTTTGCTTGCACAGCAGTACTCGCCGGATGCTATTGACAAAGTGTCCAATGATATACCGCGACATTCGTTGACGATGTTCCGTTTCAGTTCCTCCAGACAAGTTGGCCTGGTTTTATACACTCGGCATTTCAAGTACCCCCATAGGAAGAAATCCAGTGGGTTCAAATCAGGAGACCGTGTAGGCCAATCAATAGGTCCTCCATGACCGATCCAGTGGTTAACGAAAGTTTCGTTAAGCTTGTCACGTACCGTTTGTACAGAATGGGCAGGCGCACCATCCTGTTGCCACCAAACGGTACTCAGTAAGTCTTCGGTCTGGAGCTGTGGAATGAAACTGGACTGCGACATTTCTTTGTACGAGGATGCTAGGAAATGTGAAGCATTAATTCTGTGACAAAAATCAAGTTACCCGTCACATTCCTGGAAAAGAAAAATGGTCCGATAATTTTTTGCCCTGTCAACCCAGCCCATGCCATGAGCTGTGCACCATGTTGCACACGCGAAGCGATGCATTGTCGTGGGTTATTGGTAGCCCAAACATGCCGCTTATCGGCGCCATGCAGACGGAAAAGTGCCTCATCCGTAAACATGTATGTGTACGTCCATGATATCCAGATACCATCGGGAAAATGCCATACGGTTCTCACAATCGCATGACTTCAGAATTGGAATCTGCAGTGCATGATGCCTTCAATAAACGATGCACAGAAAATTGTGTGATGGCACAATGCTGCGCAATTCTCCTAATGCTTACATCACCATTTCGGGCTACCTCGTCAATAACAGCGCAAGTGAACACGTCATCTGTGGCGGTACGAGGCCTGCCGGTTCGTTTTGCGTCGCACACGCTCCCAGTTTGGTAAAATTTCTCAAGTAGCTGACGCACGTACAACGCGAGTAAACCCACCTCATTGTGCAGTTGGTAGCGTTGTAGCGGCGAGCCGTTTCCAAACGATTTGATTGAAACTGACCAAACAGTCGCATATGGAGCACGTGATGGTCCACGGGCACGATAGGAGACTGCGGATGAACTAGATGGTTGTTCTGCATGGCGAACGCAGCGAAAGAACTGTGATGGTTGTGGTTCAATAACCGTCGTTATATCCATTACTCGTGCCAATGAGCTTCGCGCCTAGCGCAATACGTGATTCTCATTATCCTCATGGATTAGATACATACATACATAGATTATATAAGTTAGCTGAAGGTGGAAAACACTTCAGCTATTGTGCCGCAATACTAAAAACAAGAAGAAACGGTGGCACATCGGCGGAGTCCCGGGTAACGGATGGACATCGTCCCGGAGAGCTAACAGCCGGCTATAATGCCGTAAAAAAAGAGTTATATTATGCTTAGCGAATGAGATCGCATGGATTAGGTATTGCCTAGAAATGCAGCTTCTCAACTCCCTGCTAATAGACATTGCCTCATCAGTGAGTGTGTTGTAATGAACGCTCATGGTCCAGCCTGAAACAAATTGGGCAGCGTAACCACACTTGTTTCCTGCAACGGCGATCAATACTGCGATGGGAGATAGACTATGTGGCAACGAGTAGAATTTAGGCAGCATAACTTTTCGAGACTCCTTTCTCGAAACGTCACATGTCATATTTGCAAGACCTGATTGTAAGGGATGCCCATTTTGCTAAGGTAGGTTGTTGGAAGGTAACTTATAGTCTACAAGAGCGCTGCCAATAACCCTTTTGTCACTAGCTGAGTTAAGACTAAGCACCTATTGCACACTCCTTTCTGAGACCAGTCACGCATATTGAAGCGCCACCACAATTCTGCCGAAAATGCCCGGTAATGAGACACTGCTGTTTCGATTTCGCACACCATCTCCGTTCCAACCAGCTTGACACACCGTATGTGTCGATCGGTGAACTTGCCCTTTGGTGTGCCGTAGGTTGACTGCAACTCAACCACCCGCACGTGATGCAGCGTTTTCACGACGGACGACAGTGGCAAGTACACATGTAGCCGTGTCGGCCGGTGGCCGAGTGGTCTGCACGTTTGCTTTGCAACCATAAGGTCACCGGTTCGAATCCGCGTAGGGGTGGGCGTCCTCGCGGTATACTCAGCCCGCGCGCGACTTGTGGGTGGTCGCGCGGCAGCGAAGCGCCGTTACGGCGTACAGCTGACACTTTACTTTAGGCTGGCTTGCCGAACAACCTCCTCGTGGTGCCAGCTGGGTGGTTCGGGATTTTCCCGTTCCAGCAAATGGTTCGGCGGCAGTGTTCCAGGACGTGGTGGGTTTTCGCCTGGCAAGCGTTCTCCCTATAAAAAGCCACATATGTCCGTTTAACAACACTGTGACGTGGCGGACGTGACTCGTCACTAGATAAAGTCACTGCCCCTTGCTTCGTCCTGGCGAAGCATTGTATTCCAGCAATCTTATGCTGTACTTCTGGGGAGCATTGGGCCCCTGTTTGACAAAGGAACAAACGAAAGGCGTACGAACTGAGCAATCAGTCACCCGCTCCCAATGGGCGCGATCCCCTGAATTCGCTCCGCTGCCTTGCGGGCAGGCTATTAAGCCAAAGGCTCGGGGTGGTGTCCCCTAAGTCAACACCCTACTTCGGCTTGGGCAACCGGGTAGTATCTCACCCTCTGAGAAAACCATGGACATTGTTGTGTTGTGTTTTCTTTTACTGTTTCTGTACTTTCGTTTGAATCCTATGGTTTCTGATGGCATTATGTCTGTTAGCAGAATTTTGCAAATATATATATATATATATATATATATATATATATATATATACATGTAGCCACATGCATGCATACGGTCGTTCTACACCCATGTGCGGATGTGCCATTTTGTGATAGACCAACATCTACTATTGGACAGTTGGCAATTTAGTTCACTCTATTGAAATAGTGAACTAAATTGCCGAAAGAGTAATTATTTGTCCCACATTGACAGATTAGAAAGACCGGCCTTTCTAGACATTTGTTATATGCTTGGCGGCATCCGGTTTCGGAGTTACCTGTCACTGTGGCCAGACACAGGACGCCTGCGCCTACAGAGGGACCATGGATGGCTTGCGCTGCACGACCCACAGCTCCAACCACACACCCCATATTCAGTGTAAACCCGAAGGAATAAGACCGGGAGGCCTGTGGATGGGAGCCGCGTTTCATCAACGGAGCCGGCCCACACTCCTTCACAGGCAAACACAAGCACGCTGTATTTGGGGAATCAAACGCACACACTAGACGGTGGCTGGACCGTAGTCCGCTCCACACTGAGTGCATGGAACCACTCTTCGAGCCTAACACGGCCACAAGGACCGTGCACGCGGTCCCCTCCAGCAACGACCAACTGTCTCTTGGAGCCAGTATGGAAGAGGTAGTGGGTAACAAACAGGTAGACACCTTGTCAACATGCACATCAAGCGCAGCCGCACCGGGGATATCAAACAGCAGCCAATCACTTGGGAGAGAGAGAGAGACAAAGTAATTAGCTCGATTAATGCATAAGGAAACGGTGATATAAACCTTAATTAAATAGCATATGTAATAAGTTGTTTACAAACAAATCCTAGCTAAGTGCAGGAGGTCAGGAAGTATAATTCACGGAATGCCACGAACACAAAAATGTTATGGAAACCGAATACAATTGGCTTAGGCGAGGTATGCAAGTTAATGGAATAGAGTACAGGGAGATATTTATATGAGAAAGAAAAGCATTGGGACAAAATTGAAAACCCACCACCTGAAATAAAGAGACTTAGCATGCAAGCACGCGGTTAGTAAATCGAATTCAGCGTGCCTACAAAACGCTGCGCCGGCTCGCCGTAATTCTCTGCAGGACCCGTCGTCGCTTCTTTAGTGGCCCTAAAGGGCCTAGCTCATGGCCCACTTACATTTATATGAGAAAGAACATTTGTTATATATATATATATATATATATATATATATATATATATTGTCTACTTTGATATTTCCAACGTGGTTCGAGCTAATTAAATAAAACGGCGCTTGAAAACAAAAAGGAAACTAACTGCCCTGTAAATTAGTTCCCTTGACGTATGTAATATCCTTTTTACATGGTTGCATGGTTTCTGGATGGATCGTTGCCTATGTATAAACTTATAAATATACAGCATGTCCCAATACTCTAGTCGTTCTGCTTTGTTAGTGCGTGACAAAGGGTCATTCCTTCTGGTGTAAGGTTGAGCGCACTAAATTGCCAACTGTCCAATCGTAGGTGTTTGTCTATTACAAAATGTCACATCCGCACATGGGTGTAGAACGACCGTATGCATGCATGTGGCTACATGTGTACTTGCCACTGTCGTCCGTCGTGAAAACGCTGCATCACGTGCGGGTGGTTGAGTTGCAGTCAACCTACGGCACACCAAAGGGCAAGTTCACCGATCGACACATACGGTGTGTCAAGCTGGTTGGAACGGAGATGGTGTGCAAAATCGAAACAGCAGTGTCACATTACCGGGCAATTGCGGCAGAATTGTGGTGGCGCTTCAATATGCGTGACTGGTCTCAGAAAGGAGTGTGCAATAGGTGCTTAGTCTTAACTCAGCTAGTGACAAAAGGGTTATTGGCAGCGCTCTTGTAGACTATAAGTTACCTTCCAACAACTTACCTTAGCAAAATAGGCCCGAATGGGAGTAGTTCTGTGAGTTTAGTTGAATGCGCACTAGTATGCGGGTGAGGGTGTGGCTGAGTGGACAAACCTCCGATTACTACTTTTGTCTCTGGTGTGAAGCAAAGGTGTGTCTTAGCCCCTGCGGTGTGCAACATTTGCCTTCATGCCATGATGTCTTGTACTTTTGATGGTGCTTGTGATTACGGTGTCTGTGTGAAGCACCGTATTGATGCTGAACATCTGTTGTTACAGAAGGAGAACTCAACTGTTTGGGAAAACTATCTACATGTTGCTGTTCTTAGAAGATCGCACGTTGTCTGTACACGGTGCTGATGGGTTGCAATGAGTGACGACGGCTCTCGCTTCAACCGTGACCAAGTTCGGGCTCATCATCTACACAAGAAAGACTGCGTGTGTGTTTCATCCTACACCAGAAATTGGACGCCACCTCTGCCAGGAAGCTATATCGATGATGACGTTTTGGAAATCCATTGGAGATTTTGCTACCTGGGTACTTGACCACTGACCAACGAGCAAATGATGGGCGAACTACGTGTCTGCGTATCGAAAGTGGGTGTTGCGTCTGAAAAGTTGGGCAAGTGTGTGTGGAACAACCACCAGCTTATTACATGAACGAAGTTTCTGGTATACAAGTCTATAGTGCTGTCTGTCCTTCTGTACGTCAGCGAGATCCGTACGATGTACCATCGGGACGTCAGATATATGGAGCGGTTTCATTACCAGTGTCAGCGACGGATTCTGCGCATCAACTGCTGTGAAAGTTACGGACACGGAAATGCTGCGCCGCAGTGGCATATATACTGCATGGATCCATAAACGATGCCCAAGCAGTTATTATACGGACAACTTTGTGTCGGTAAACGGAATGCTGGAAAATCGAGGTTACATTACCAAGATATGATCAAGATGAGTTGATAATGAAGTTGCCAGGCCTTGTGGATCTCGGGAAGCACATGAATATCTAAACATCTAGCACATCACCAAATGCATTGCACATGCGAGTGTCCCAATACATATGGGTAATTACAATACGAAGAAATGAAAGAAAAAAAACATATTAGATTGTAATCAAGGGATCTGGGTCTCACGTTTGCTAATGAATGTGCGTTACTACCCTGTTTGAGAGAGTTTCCGGTCAGGTGTGTTTACCAACCTACGCTGCCAGCCCCGGAGTCGAGATCTCCCGGTGGCTGCCAACTCTGAGGTTAGCATTTTCACACTTTGAACAAGCCACACTTTTATCATGTTGCATTCGCTTTTAGCCGATTTTTGTGCGGAGAAAGATGGTACGAAGTAAAGGCTGATCAGATACGCGGAACACGTACCTAAGCTGCCGATGTCTGCGCAGTGAGACTGTGCGGCTCCGCAGTGTACAGAGACGGGTCGATTTGAGGACTGGTCGACAAATGTCTTCGTAACGAGTGTAGTCTTACTATCGTACATAAGTATCGCAGCGAAGATGAAAAGCGGACAGCATCTGAACATGTCTTATGCGAACAGTACTCATAATCAGAGAACATGATTATTACGGCAGTATTGCAGACCCAGTCCTACAGAGAGAGAGAGGCGGTCACGTCGATGCAGGGGATAGCGAAGATAAGCAATAGCAGCCCGGGCCATAGGGACGCGAATAGATACCTCAAACGTTAGACCATCGGAGTAAATGTATCTTCCAACGTAAACGAACATGCAGAGCGCTTAAAAGAATAACCTGAAAGGATGAGAGTAGGAGCAGCTCTTAGCAAGTCCAGCAGAAACGTTTTACACTTCAGGGGCGAATGCCATTCCGAAAGGGGGAAGAAGATACCTCGAACATACGCAGCACATTTTGCGGGGCCTCGGAGGAATCACAAGATGCAGTATTGTGCCCAGCACATTCCGAATCGCGAAATCAATTCTCCTAAAGCAACTCGAATCTACTGAGCCCGCAATTCTCCAGAGTACCTTTTAGGAAGTCATCAATAGTAATGTGGAATAGGAAGAGCGAAGCTGGGAAGCATTGTTTCACGCCACTGATGATAGTGAGGGGAGGAAGTCCGGCATACACCTAAAGTCGGCTAGTGAAGAGCTTAGTCAAATGAGCCGGACGCGGTTTGTTTGTCTAGTAAAACAACGATCGTTGACCGATCAAAAATTTGATGACGATCGTGTAGTTGGTGGATTGCAAAGGTGTGAGCAAATCAACTCCGACCTGAAGGAGACCCCGCTTTGCGTACGTGCCGTTTGCGAACCAGATTGAACCTCAATGAACAAAAAGCGGTGAGCCTTTCAGACAGTACGCAGATGAGATCAGTCTTTCGATGGTTAGCGCTTTTGAAGACGAGCAGGATATTCGCTAAGCTCTGATCGCACGGTGTCATTTATGTGATCTAAATGTCGTGGAGAGAAAAAATCTCAAGTGAGAGATAAGCCTCTATCTTTGAAAAAAGTAAAACATCAGCAATACGTCGTACCGACGCTTCCCTGTGAAGCAATCCCTCTAAGTCACGCATGGGATAAGGATACAGCGAAGGTCGACCGGCCACTTACGCAGTCTCAAACTGGTGACATCTGGGTTATAGGGCAAATGCTTTGTGCTTTCGGACATCGGCCAGTGTGAGTTCGACTGGACCAGGAGCTTCGTGACGCCACAGAAGGCGAAGCTCATCGTTAACATTATCCTCTGATGGCAGTAAAGCGTCCCCACACCAAATAGTACTGTGGATTCCCGAATTGGAGCTCGTCGGCGTTGTGAGCTGGTTAAACAGCTAATCAAAGTGCTCAGCCCAAAACGCGAGTCTAGTCGCCATTAATTTGGTACAAAACTTTGAATATGGTCGGCTGGATGAAGATAGCTGGTTGCTCCATCTCAATGACACGTCGCGTCCACAAAGGCTAGCGATTTTCCTGGAGCAGCTGCATAAGCTTAACCCTGATAGTCCTGCGCAAGGAATAATAGGTAACCCCGAAGAGAATCGCCTAACAAGCTACAAGAAGCTGGGGAGATCATGACATGGATCAATCTTGTGATACCATTCTATGACACAAAAGATTGGTGATTACCGGTGGACGTCATAGATAAATCCATGCTCCAGATGAAGGTCCGGTTGATGGTGATGTTTTCGCTTGTCAAGTGAGCTCACAGAAGTTTGCACGAGAACTCAATGCGTGTTCATTTGTAACGTAATTATTTGGGACGGTGGAAATTCACTGAATTCAAACAGAAACGTCGCAGTAGCCTCACATCACTACGGATTACAAGATATGCACAGAATCCACTTCAGAAAATTTCAAAGGGATGGGCAAATAGGTAACCGTAGAACAACCGCGCCGTGACTGTGAGTAGCGATGGTATCTATGTGGTCAACGTTAGAAGTCAAGCTTTGTCTGAGGGATGAGCGACTGGGGCAGTCATGTTGGCCACTATCAAGGTTAGGCACGCTAGGCATTACAGTGCCTACCAAGTTTAACTGTGACCGAAAGGAGCTCGAAACAAATCCGATTACAGAGATTCCGTGGGATAAATGGCAGTCACATATTGTTTACTAAGATTCCTGAAACAATTGAAACCCATTGTATGTGCTAAATAGAACTATCGGTGAAAACACTAGCAACGTAGTGATTGATGATAGGTAAACGAGAAGTAAGCTACTTTTATTTCTTGAACAGCTGCTTTCTAGATGCGATGTGTCAGCATATTGGGCAAGTTATTGTTATAGACTCGGCAAATTAGTCCCCATACACCATTGTACAAGGCACTAGATGCGGCCTGCAAACGGCAATATGGACTTCTGTAGGGAAAAACCTCGAAAGCAAACGCCCATTCCATCATTTCTACGACATTGCACAAGCAAGTAATTGTCAAACGATCTTTGATGAGGAAAAACAGGTACGAGGTGAATGTGCAGTGAGCAGAGAGACAGACAGGCGACGCTGTCCGGTTAACCTCGTTTGGTGTTGGGACGTCTGCAACACAATTAGCGAGATGGGGCACATCAGCGTTAGAACAATCAGCCGGAGTTACTCGTGTTTCAAGTCACTTTGATCGAAAATTCCATTGACCACACTTATAGACCCACGCACAACGAAATACAATTCACGGTGGAAGAAATGATTCACCGAAAGAGAAACGGCACTTAACCCACCGGATAAGTACTTGTACTTGAATTGGGTGTCGCCAGTGCTATGAACTTATTTATTCAGCAAAAACGTATTTAAATGATTATTCCAGATCATATTCACTGCAAACTTCAATTAATGCTTTCCGTTTCCTTAGTAACTGATAGACTCCGCAGGAAAGAAAGCTGCTACTCTTCGGGACCGTCGTCATTTAATTTTCGCAAGAATTTGTTCTTGAGCCGACTCTTAGCGCCAAATTGACGTCGAAGTCCGTATACGCTTCCGTGCGAGAATATGGCGGATGAGGAAGTAGTTCCTAGATCTTATTTGCGGTAGATTCGACGATACGATGTCAGTCTCAATAAACACCGACAATAACAACAAAGTCGAAATTTTACCTACTTGCTGCAGCGAAACGAGAAGATTCCGGAAGTCGTCCACTGGAACAAGTAAATGTGACGTTATTGACGAACTGTGCACTGAGGTTGGCAACTTTGTAGTAAACATTTCGTCACCAATCGAGGTTATATTATCACAACTTTATTAGGCAGCAGAGAAATGCATAAGTGTGAACCGTGAAGTCGCGCTTGTGTCCGATTTTATAGGTTATCATCGGTTGTTTGGACAGGTGACTTTTAAAAATGGTCTCTGATCCGTGTATTGTGATCATGGCCAGTTTGGCTGTAGACTGTGATCGTATGGTGTCTCCGTCCACTGCGTCATACGACTGCGGTTATTTACTCGGAGGTTTGAGTAGATGAGATTCAATTCAACGTGTCAGTTGATCACAGTTCATGAAGAGTCATTCTTGAAGGAATTCGCTTGCCCAATTCGTATTCTCAAGTGCTAGAATCGCTAAGTTCTCCTGGTCAAAATGATGACTTGCTTCATCGTAATGCATCGAAACCAATGGTTACGGATTATACCTTATGGTTTTCTTACGCCCTGTGACCCGTGTGTGTTCGGCGGGGGAAGTCAAATTATGCGCTGGGTAGTCAATTCAAACGAAATTTGTTAAGAGTGGGATAAAGACGACCTAGAATATTTCATGGCAGCCTTCAAAGAGTGGACTGTCACCAACAGCAACATTGTCGCCCGTGTAATGGACTATATCTTTTCTAAATTGCTTACATCCTATACTCAGACACTTGCATCGGTCACCCTTGAAGCGGCATCGCATGCGTCATGTGACATGTTGCACGTGTACACACGTATGAGCCATACCCATGGTCGGTGTCCGCGACGTGAGATCACGTGACCTGTTTGCCACCGACTGCACTGGTACGTTGACTAACGTAGCGGGTAAGTTAACTCCATAGGCATGCCAAGTTGAGTGGAACCGTGCAATTGGTGGAACAGCTTGCTCTGCTCCGAATGTCACAAAAAAGCACTCGTACGCGTCAGTCAGCTGAGGTGAAGAACATAATACTTAAGACTAATGAAGAGGAACATGACTGAAAGCATGTTACACACATAGTGAACGTAAACTGGATTACTTGCCGCACGAACCTTAGACTGAGGTCCCGCAGGCACGTGGTCAGCCTTCATAGCAATGCGTCTACATTTCGCACTGTTTAATGCCGTACCACTTATTGACACACATACAGGTTTCTCACCACTAGCACCACTGCAGTTCGCGTCCCGACTCATTTGAACTATAAGGATACCCTATGATTGTATCGCAACGCCACACAGAAAGCATGCGCAAACTGCGTCCCCAACATTTAGTCTGAATGTGAAACCTATGAACCAGTGATATATATATATATATATATATATATATATATATATATATATATATATATATATATATATATATATATATATGGTTGGCGGCATCCGGTTTCGGATTTGCCTGTCACTGTGGCAAGCCACAGGACGCCCGCGCCTACAGAGGGACCATGGATGGCTTGCGCTGCACCACCCACAGCTCCAACCACATACCCCATATTCAGTGTAAACCCGAAGGAATAAGACCGGGAGGCCTGTGGATGGGAGCCACGTTTCATCAACGGAGCCGGCCCACACTCCTTCACAGGCAAACACAAGCACGCTGTATTTGGGAATCAAGCGCACACAAGGCGATGACTGGACCGTAGTCCGCTTCACACTGAGTGTATGGAACCGCTCTTTGATCCTAACACGGCCACAAGGACTGTGCACCCCGTCCCCTCCAGCAACGACCAACTGTCTCCTGGAGCCAGTATGAACGATGTAGTGGGTAATAGACAGGTAGGCACCTTGTCAACATACACATCAAGCGCAACCATACCAGGGATATCAAACAACAGCCATTCACTTTAAACGACAAGCTGAAATAAAATAAATCCAATAATGCATACAGATACGGTGGCATAACTCTTCGCTAGATTACCATATGAAGTAATTTGGCTGGCAACAAATCCGTGATAAGTAAGAAATGTCCACAAGTTACTTAAAATGCTACAAACGCAACAAAGTTACCGAAGATAAGCGCAATTTGTGTAAGCAACGTGGCCAGTTAATAGAACATTATTCAGGGAGGCAGAACAAAGCAAATAAAGCGGAATGAAATTTATCCAGCTTAAAAAGACCTAGTTTAAGTGTAAGTTGGTTTAGCCCAACTGTGGTGAAGAAGCATCATATACATATAAGTCGCTTACGAGGCACTGCGAACCAGGCCCCTGAAGCCGCGCTGATGATGTTGCCTAGTCAGGCAACGAAACGTCTGCACAAGAATCTCTGGTGTCTCCTCATTTGCGGATGAATCTTTCGCCTTTTACTAAAGATTTCCGTGGGGAGGCACAACACAATGAGTTCTCAGTTCTCGCACAAAATCACCACAAACATGTAACGCAGTAATAGGACTACCTACATTTCCTTCCTGCATAAAATAGCGGTGCAAGGTTTCAATGCATTTCCTTGCATCCTGTTTTGTGACTGGCATCAACACGTTAGGGTTCTCTTCATCACTTCCATGGTCTTCTGTTGCTGTCGTGTGTTTCGCTGCTATTTGAGCAACAATGGCAGCATCGCATTCTTCATTTCCATCATAGAGTTGAAGTTCGTTGTCGATTGACAAAAATTCTTCGTAATTTTCAACTTGTTTCAGCTCCACATTCTCGCCGTCATTTTCATTTACAATCACCATATCCACATCCATCTCCGAGACAATATACTTAAAGCCACAGTTCCGAATTGTCGCACTGCTCATTTTTCGCCAACTTTCGGCCACGAATGTAACGGCTTGCAAAATGTTGACCTTTGCACTGATTTCTCCGGCCGTCGAGGATGAGGTCAGCAAGCCTTCCTCAATTGATTCAAGGGTGTAATTCACCAACCTTGAACGATAAAAGGTCTTCAAATTTTTTATGATGCCCATGTCCATTGCCTGTATCAAAGATGTGGTCTTGGGAGGCAGAAATTCCATCTGGATATTCTTCAAGAAATCCAAATTTGCATGTGCTGCACAATTGTCGAGAAGTAATAACACTTTTCTCGACTGCCGTTGTAGCTGTGTCCCAATCCTTCACCCATTCTTTAAAAAGTGTAGAGCTCATCCATGCATTTCTGTTCGCACGATACACAACTGGTAAACTGTCCATTCTGAGTCCCTTAAAGCAGCGAGGCATGGCACATTTTCCTATAACCAGTAACTTCCTCTTGTCTGTTCCGGACATGTGTGTGTAGCACAAGACAGTTACGCGATCCATTGCTTTTTTGCAGCCAGAGAGAGTAACATGTTTGTAACTTAAGGAGCCGTCCGGTGTAGCCCTATAGCCCCACCCGGTTTCATCAGCATTACAGATGTCATCTGCTGGAAATTTTTCAAGAAGCTTCGGTAGTTTTGTTGATTTCCATTCCTCAGCTCGAGCGCTATTGGCACTTTCTTTTTCACCATGTGTTTTCTTAAATTTGATATCATGTCTAGATTTCCATCGAGACAACCAGCCGTCCGTAGCTATAAAATCTTCGTGGCCCAGCATTTTAGCGAGTTCTTCTGCTTTGTACTTTAACATTGAGCCACTTACTCGCACGGCTCGTCCAGTAACAAAAGCAAACCAATCATTAAGGGCCTCATCAACGTCTGGATCCTTGCCTTCACGCTTCCGTTTTTGGGAAGTACCTCGTCGTCCTTCACATTTTGCTCATTCTTCCTGCAGATCTTTCTCTTGTTTTATCAGGCGCGATATTGTAGATTTTGCCAAGCAGGTAATTTCCACCAATCGACGCTGACTAGTGGTTGGTCCCTGTTCCTTGATCTGATCTAGGAAACGAATCTTCTCAGCTAACGTCAAGTCCCGTCGTGGCATTTTCTTAACAGGCAACAAGACACGCACAGTTCACTGAGGTGAACTCGAGTCTGTCTCCCGGGTATTTCTATGGTTGACGTAGCCACCTGCTGTCCTATGATTTGCCGGACCTGCGTGTCCGCGATCACTTGCCGTGCTCGAGAGTAGGCCCGCAATGCGGGCTCAGGGCATTTGGTTCAATGGACGTGCGGTACATCGATCGAGCGGTTAACGACATGTGAACAAGCATGTATGTCTTCGCTCCGCCTACAAGTATTGGAAACTACAGTCAGTTTCGGGCGGTTCTGAAGCCAATTAGATAGATGTGCCTTAAGGTTGCCACAGTTCAGTTTATCCAAAGGCCAACTCGGATTACCGTAACTGAATGATATGCTTTCAAGCCCGACATATAAACCGTGGGTTCAGTCCAGATATCCAGACACAGAACTTGATTTTAACAACTCTGTTGCCTGCCACCTTCTATCGTCTGGTCCGATTAAGCGGAATTCCGGTCCTAATAAGCGGCTAAAATTAGGCTAGCGTAATAGGATTCGTTTCGGTTCTTCAGAATTTGGCCCGAATAAGCGGCTGGTCCTATTAACCGGAATCGACTATATATATATATATATATATATATATATATATATATATATATATATATATATATATATATAAAATATCAAATCCCATATATTTATGTCAGCAAAAAAAGATTTACAAATACATGCAATGCATAGCACCAGCGTAATTCCTTCTTACATGAGCGATCATTTTCTGGCGATGCTGGGGCGCTATGCAGGTTTGTGCCTCAGGCACAATTCGCTCCAAGAAGCCCATTCTCCACTCGCATCTCGGAATATTGCCTGATCATGGTCGCTTCACAAACGCTTTTATGATGTTCCAGATTCCCTCAATGGGATTCAGTGATGGAGAATATGGCGCCAGACGCAGGCTGCCCGAACGCGCGGCACCACCTGGAATACGCTTTCCAAATTCGTGTGGCATAGCGCGTTATCACAGATCGTGAGGTAGTTTTCGATAAAAGTTGAGCTGTGGACGCAACCTGTCCTTATTGGAACTACGTCCCATGATGGTATAGTAATTAATTCAGCGCTAGTCAACGCTCAAATCAGATGCAGGTTTCGGCATCGAATGTTGGGCCCTGTACATTGCGCAGGAGTTCCACGCGGTGAACGCCCCACGGTGCGAGCACAAGAGGTCTAAATTGTTTTCATCTATCCACACGGCTTGTCTCCCTTCGGCCTTAGATTGTAGCAGTGCCAAAACGTAGGCTTTTCACCGCATTTTTTTCTCATGTGTTGGCTGATTCCGGAATTGCTCGCAATTTCCTCATGGTAATTTACCGTCTATCCAAGTATGGTGCAATTGTGTTCACACTTACCTCAATGTTCAACTCTACCTTCAACCGCAGACGTAGTGTTTGGAGAGTGACCGTGGGTTCTTTCGACACCCATCCTACCAGGCAATCAATCTCGCTTTCTGTCAGAGACTGTCAGTATCCCCCAACACGCTTTTCTGTTTGTCCGGTTGATTCCAAGCTTTTCATCCAACTGCGACAGGTAATCAGGTTTACGTTCATTATGCGTACAACATGCTTCCAGTCGTATCCCTCTTCATTAGTCTTAAGTGTTACGTTCCTCACCTCCGCCGAAGGTCGTGTTGCCCTCCGGGAAACAAGAAGACTGGGCCAGAATCACGGAGTCGTTTATTAAGATTACGCTCGAATATTTATAGTATATACATTATTTACAACAGTCCGTTTCAATGGCTCATCCCTGTTATTTGAACTGTGTCGCTGGCTCCCTTTCCATTAGTTTATGCTTGCTCGCCACGTTCACTGTCTAAAATCATCTTGACTTGCTTAGTGGATGCACGATTGGCCGGAATGGGCCCGCGCGCTTCTTCCCTCGGTCCAATGCCACAAGCCTTGGCTCAAAGGTGTGCGAGCATGCGCTCCTTCGCCTGCTGGCGCCTGATTGGTCACTTGCACGTTCTGTGAATGATTGCAGGCTGGCCGCGATCACAGGCCAACTATGTACTGATTGGCTGACCAATCTGCTTCCAGCAACATGCTCACCCCCTATCGGTCTGGCCTGTGACGTTCGATGGGCATTACAGTATTTCCAATCACCAGCATTTCCATCACACCGAGTGCCACGTACGAGTGCCTTTTTGTGACATTCGGAGCAGAGCAAGCTGTTCCACCAACTGCACGGTTCCACTCAACTTGGCATGCCTATGGAGCTAACTTACCCGCTACGTTAGTCAACGTTCCAGTCCAGTTGGTGGCAAGCAGATCACGTGATCTCACGTCGCGGACACCGACCATGGGTATGGCTCATACGTGTGTACACGTGCAACATGTCACATGACGCATGCGATGCCGCTTCAAGGGTGACCGATGCAAGTGTCTGAGTATAGGATGCAAGAAACTGAGAAAAGGTATAGCTGATAAGCAAATGGCAAGCAGCAGTATGTGATGAACACGCCATGGAAAAGTCATTTACTGATGGTTGTTAAGTGTTATCGCTTTCCACTAAATAAAATTGGTTCAAAAAAGCCGCAATAATTATGTAGCAACCGGTTTGCAGTGAAGCAAAGGGCGAAGATAACAGATAGTATATAGGAGAGAGGATAAAGAGGAATTCACAAACTTACCCAACAGCTTGACCAGGTTGGGATGTCGAAGGCTCTTCATAAGACGGGCTTCTTCCAAGAATTCGTCTCTGACAGTCACGTTCTCCTACAAGAAGGAAGAGGTGGGCAGTGTAAGATAGCGAATCAGCTGGATGAGCAGTCGAGCAAGAGGTTGTCAGGAGGAGGAGTATGTACAGCAAGCCATTCAGAAGAAAGTGCCTGAGAACGCACTATTCGGCAACAAAACCAGATTTCGGTGTCTGGCACATTTTACTAAAATGAAAAAGCGAGATAGAAATGTCATCGTAGCTGCGCTTAGATAAGACAGTGAACAGTTGTAAGGAAGAATTAAGACCAGCTGAGTGAAACCGTGGATGCGAAATGAGGACCAGCTGCATGTAATACTCCGTTCAGTGGTGTAGACATGCGCCAGATAACATGCGTAAGTGGATTGTAATCGGAGTCCAAGCAAGGACCAGATCGACATACTCGGACACACGTAGTATACGCCTGGAGGAAAGAGGCGCATACATTGTCCGGGCAATACTGAAAGCCACATCCCAGTAAACAAATGAGTTAGGTAGAAACGGAACACGGTTCTGTCAATAACCCATGTAGGCACCAAATTCAACGGGTTTGGTTGTCATGGTTCGAATTGCTATGAAAGGGGAGTAAAAAAACCCAGGGGGAACCCCAAACGCAATCACGGACACCAATCTCATGGAAAAGTAGTCGATGGGCAATCGATACGCTTAGTTGGGGCAATAAAAGAGAGTGAATAAGGTGTGATAGTGGCCGCTGCCGTTTTCCACATCAGCAACAGCACTGCGACAGTATCTTGCACTGGTGCATTGTAGTTGCGGAGTTACAACGACCCTGATAATGATTCGGCTGGCGGTCGAGCGGATCGGAAGAATGGTTTGTGATCCAAAGGTCACCGGTTCGAGTCTGCTTAAGTGCAGACGACGTCGAGATATCCCTAGCCCGCATGCGACAGCTGGTGGTGGTCGAGTGGCAGGGGAACATCGGCACGACGTATCGGCGTACTGCAGATGTGAAAGCTGAATACCCAAAGCAAAGAATCATTTTCTAGATGCTGACGTCTTGGTAACACGACGCCGCCACATACGGCTAACCATAACCAGCATTACTGCGCAGATAACACGACATTAAAAGAGCCAACAACAAATGCATCACTGGTGGTGGCATTGTGTCATGCGGAATATCCAGCCAAGTACAAGGGAAGCTGCGGTCAACTTAGCCTGGGGGGTCGGGATGGAGTATTATAGTCCGCAGTGATTCTAGTTCATGTGCACAAGTCGAGGGCTGACCCTATCAGACATCCCAGATCAAGTAAACAATGACCTTCTCGGCAAACCGCGGGTCGTATTCGATAGGGATTGCAACCACCAGGAGGACCGAGCAAGAAATCTACATCCACGCAAGAGCGCGATCCAGTTTCTTAGCCTATCACTCTGTGCTTGTTTCATATCATCGACTAGGTGCTCCGTAGCTTCGCCCAATCAGACGATACACACTGCAGTAACCAGTTCACAAAGAATCTAACATAACCAACCTGGTTCAAGTGTAACAGGTAAGCCGGTGTGGTAACGGAGAGTCAGAACCTCACTATTCTTCCGTCAGTGGCCGCATCAGATAAGAGGAACAAAGCGCAGACCAGCCTTCATCATCGTCATTAAGAGAGATGGAAGAGCCAAAAACAACAGAAGAAGTAACAGTATAGTCTAGTATGCATTATTCATCGAGATCGTGATTGGAGAGAAGGCATAAAGAAACTCAACTCAAATCCACTGAACTCGGTCCCTGGCCATGTCAACAAGTGGATCGAACCAAAAGTGGCCATCGTCTTTCGGACCCAACTCGGGAGCCGGGAAGCAACAACTTAGGCGAAACTAAAAATGAGAGGCTTTATTGCTCGGGATGAAGTTAGCTTTTTCTTCTATTCTTCTATCCAGATCCTGGTCATGTAAATAACCCATGTTGCATGGAAGCGGGTCCCCTGGAGACGAATCTACGGTTGGCCGTATTAGTTTAATAGAACACTTAGATTTACATGCATCTATTATTATCATCAACCAACCCAACTATTTGAAAGATGAAACCGATCAATCAACCCGGTAAAGTAGTTTGGGAACTACTCTGAAAAAATAGAACTCGAAGAAATATGATCCATTCCATACGATCCCATTGAACATAATGACCAGAGCAATCAGTTGGACTGTGCCTCGTACCATCGAGAAAGATACCCTTTATTTGTTTATTAATTTACGTGCAAGAAATAACCTGGTCATTGGGAGCCTGGTGCGTAAAGTAACGGTACAAACACTAGTTATCAAGTAACACAGCGCTCCCAAAATGCGCAAAGGGCCGTGGCAATATTTCCTTGAGCAACACAGTAAAGAGGGCAGTTCCGCAGCGCTGCACCCCCGTGTGTGTTTACTGTGTGCCTATTCCTTCAGTGCATTTATATGGGAGCAAGTCATGGCCAATTCGTGTGGAAGAAATGCGCCGTCTTTCCGCCTTCGACAACAGTTGCTTGAGGAAAATCGCTAGCGGTTGGTGACAACACCGAGTTCTAAGTGATGACGTCAGATGCTGTATCTGGGGGAATGCAAGTAATCCCTTTAACAAGCTGGTTTTGCTGCGTTAGTTGAGATGGATAGGTCACGTTCTATGCATAGCACTTGATGGTTTCCCGCGCCGTGCTCTCTTTGCTTGTTCAAAACCAGGCTGGGAGCGCCCACGCGGTGGTGAGCATCTCACAGAGCGACAGCAAGCCAGTTCTATTAAAGAACAGCCACTGAAGGTGGTTAATTGATCCCCTAACCGAGGTAGATGTGTTACCTCTGATGGCCACGCCACTAATCAGGTCTCAGTGAGGCATTACAAAGTTCTAATCAAACAAGATGGCGAGATATTAGCACATATAGCAGGAGATGTCAAGACATGTAATGCTACAGCAAGACCCATGTTATAGTGTGGATCAACGGCATAGTCGTCTTTGATCACCGGTGCTTGCGTTGTGCAGCACATATCCGGTGACAGGACAGAGTAAGCAACATCAGGAACGGATACTCTAGTGTCGCACTGCAAAATTTTCTAATTTGAATAGCCTACCTCGGTTAAGCTATGAGAAACGCATACACATTGACCGGTTATCTATGTGCGCATTGTTCAGTGTCACTGAGTCTAGATGGGAGAAACAGCCTGGTGACCAGTCAATGATATAGCACAGAGTCGGGAATGAATTGATTGAAGGATAGAGTCAGGTCGTCTAACACCGCTTTCATGGATGTAAGTCTCGGGATGGACCAGAACTGTTGTAAACCGTATCTGATAGGGTACAGTAGTGGATTCGGTGGTGCTCTTGCATTCGGCTTCTTGTAAGTCTAGGTGTAAATATCCTGACCCGATTATGTGTTCTACATGAGTTTCGCCTCGTTTCACAAACTTATGTCGATACTTGTTATTGTAGTGATAGCCGAACTCATCGCGCTTCGGTGCTAGTGTAATAACTGGGAAACTGAGATCAAAAGCACAACAGAGGCGAAAACGGAATGGCACAGAACGGAGTCAAATCGTGCAACCAAGTGTAAAAGGAACACTCCGATAGTGGAGTAGAGGAGGGAGAAAAAAGTATTATCAACAGCGTACTTTCAGCGTCTTCACTGCAACAAGGAGACTGTACGGTTTCCACAAGGCCTCGTAAACCACACCGTACTGGCCAGAACCTGAGGGTGAAAAGAAGAGAAGAAGAAAGTGACGATGCGACAAAAATGCGACAAGCACAAGTAGTGAAAATCTGTGGAAGTGTGTTCAGTCCGGTTGACTGACTTTTATCCAAGTACTTGGAAGTGAGGTGAACATATGTAGTTAGATTCATGTCGTAATGCAAACGACGACTCAGTTGATCAACTATGATCGAAGCAGGGGAAAAATTGCGGTGGATCCAATTGCCACGACTCACATCGCAAGAAGAACAATAAACAACGGTAAGATAGTGGGGTTAGAGGCGAGGAGACTGCAAAGAAAATATGAGCAAGAAGAAAGTGCGTTAAACAAATCAGAATGGAATGAAAATTAACAAGCAGATGCAAGAAACCGCGTGAAGGACGCTACTGAGTGCGCGAATGCAGCATGTCAGAAACGGTCTTTAACAATTGGTGCGGCCCATCCCGAGATCCCCATCCACAGACGGCACGCACCCGCCTGACACAGTCTCTAAGACCATTTCTCCATGCCACTATGCTACGTCCTGGACTGGCCACCGCGCGGTTTCACCCAACTTGGTGCAGTCACGGCATATAATGCACGCCGAGGAAGCCGAGTAACTAGCATACGGAGGACGGCCTAGCCAAGGTAGGCAATTAAGTTGTATCAAAAACTTGAGAGAAGCACCAGAAGGCTTCTTGTCACAAACCAACTGGCAGACCTCAGCATTGCTTACACGGTGTTCCCACCAGACGTGAGCAATACGCTGCAAGCACCGGTGGTCAAACACGGCTAAGCGTTTAACGTCTTCGCCGCGAACTGACCAGGTCTCTGATCCATACCGTAATATCGGCCTTAACGATGCGTTATGCACCCTGCATTTCACTGACAAGCTGATATTCTCGCAGTCTCCATAGATGGTTGAGTCGCTGGAAACCCACACAAGCCTTGCTGATACGCGAAGTAACTTCCTCAGGGATGTTAACACCAGAGGTGACATAGCTATTAAGGTAAGTGAACCGATCCACCAGTTCCAATGGTTGTTCGGCGATAGCTAGAACCGGAGGTGTGTCAGCCCAGTCCTGCAGCAGCACTTTGCACTTTGAAGGTAGAGTCGGAAAGTAGGGAGTCACTCATGATCATTTCGATAATAAAGTTGAAGCGTAGGGTATATAGGACAACCCTGCGGAACCTCACTTCCTGTGAGGAAATCAGGAGTTTTCTGTAGACCCTTGCACTGCTTAGTTGCGCAATTGTTCGCCGAGCTTGGCAATTTGGTTGCAAACGTTTCGTCAACAATCGAGGTGACATCCTCTCTGCAGAGTCGGATGTAGCTTGGACGTGAAAGCTCGTGCATAGCAAATCCAGTAATGAAGGCCACCGGTTAATGCGTCGATCCTTATGTAGTTTGTGGACGACATTAGAAGCACTTCATCCTGTTTGTTTATTCATAGAGGTATACAATGGGATGTATTGATTCTGATTGGCTGAAGACGTAATGTTCAGATGTGTTCAGATCTTCCCAGTTCCTTTGTCTCCCTCCGATTGGTGGTTCATCGTTTAGCTCAGTGAAGGAAGTTGATGCTGATTGACTGCAGGTGTAGTGTTGAGATCCTCGCAGTTCCTATGCCTTCTTCCGTTTGTTTCCTCCTGTTTGGCGGTTCATCGTCGAGCTCAATGGGGCAGACTGATTCTGACTGGCTGCAGATATAGCGTTCCGAGGTGTTGGGATCCTCGTAGTTGTATCGTCTTCCTTTGGCGCATCATCCTGATTGGTGGTTCATCCATTAGCTCAATGGGATAGATTGATTTTGATTACCTGCCAGAATAACGCGTCGGAGCGTTGAGATTTTTGCGGTGTCACTGGCTTGTGAGTCGTAGCGTCTAGATGACAGGTTTGAGGTGATTAGCTCGGCCGTTGTCCGGGTATCAGATGGTTCTCGTTCGAGCATCGCCCGAGTTCACTTCATCAAAGCGGTCGGTATGCGGGGTCGATGTCTATATGCAAGTTGACTGAATTCTTCGTGGAAAACCAAGCTTCTAAGAACTCCGTTTCGCTACTTGTCTCACCTCGTGCTAATACTTCTGTCTTGGCCAAGTCAAAGCTGTATCCTTCTTCGTTCACGTGCACCGAGACCAGGGATGATGCATGTTTTTCGCAGGCTATTTTGTATTTCTGCAACCTTGTTGCCAGTTTTCTTCCTGTGGTCAATGTAGTGCTTGTCGCAGTTTCTGCAATGCAATCTGTATACCACATTCAGTTGTCCATGCGCCTCCGGTTTTCCTTTTGATTTTGACAAGGCTTTTCTCAAAGTCGAAGTTGGTTTGTGTGCTACAACGAGATGGTGATGTTTAAGTAGTCTAGCTGATAGTTCGGATAGGTTCTTCATTAAGAGTAAAACAACCCGTCTCTCCGTCATTGTTGCGAACGGTCTGTTTGCTTTGTGCTGGTTCAGACATCTGGATAAAGCCTCGTGGGTATCCGTTGGAAAGTTTTATACAGGTGATTCTCTTCCTTTCGTTTTGCTTCCGTGGTACTGCAGTGTGTTGGCATCTCGTGGAATAGTGTCCTTACACAGCTCATATGTGGCACTTCGGGTGGTTGCTGTTGAAGTTCAGAATTAAGTCCATGTGCATATCCTTCCTACAAACTGATGTTTGCAGCTCGCCTTCTACGGTTGTGGTCACTGGATGTCTTCTGTGGCGCTGTTCAGTATCCGTTGTACGGATATCTGGCTGGGTTTGAAGAACACAAACGTACCGTCGACATATACGACACAAAGTTTCGGGTTAATACGTAGAAGTATATACTCCTCCAATTTATGCATGGCAATCTCCACGAAGAGCCTTGATACAGGGGATCCGATTGGTGCACCTTTCAGTTGCGAATATATCTTAACAATGAAAGAGAAGCAGGTTGGGAAGCACAATTGGAGCAGTTTGCATACATTTTCCGTAGTCATGTTCCTGATTGGATGTTCACTGTTGTTTAGACGCTCTGCGATGACCGCTGTTGCTAGGTGCAAGTTCACGGAGGTAAACAGGGCAGTCATGTTGAACCAAATCATCGTTTCACCATTTATTATTTGTAGACCTACCAGCCGCTGTAGGAATTGTTGAGCATTGGTTATGGTATTGTGACCAGTTGGTTAGATGCATAAAGCGTCGCCATAACTCTTTCGTCAGACTGTAGGTGGGTGTTCCCGGAAATGACACGATCAGCATCAACGGTTCCTCACTTTTGTGTACATTAGGAAGTCCGTAGGACAGCGCGATGTTCGAGTCGCGGGCTCTCATTCTGTCACGTTCTCCTTTGTGATTTGGTTCTATTGCTGAAGCTATTTCAAGGCCCGGTATATTTTGTTTGTCAGCTGCGAAGTTGAATCGGCATCGATGCACCTGTAGGCTACTGTGTGACTCAAGAGGTGCATGGTCTTCTCAGTGTAATCCTCCAAGTTCATTGTGACGGCCATCCGTCCATTGTCAGCTGGTAAGATAGATAGATTCGTCAGACTTCAGGGATTTTGTCGCTTCCTTTTCGTTTCGGGTTAGCGTGTTGTGTTGCCTGTTGCGCGTTATAGCTGGGATAATTGTATATGTTAATTGGTCCTGGATCACTTCAACTAATCCATTAGACTGTAGAGCGCTTTTGAATGCCACCAGAAAGTCTGTTGTGGTTGCATCTTTGAAGTTGTAGCTTATTCCTTTGATGAGGACTTGCTGTTCGGCTTCGTTGATTGGCCGACTGGACAGATTTTTGACCCAGCTCGCACTGGTAGTTCTGTCTTTACAAGAGATTAATTTGGATAGCTCATCGCGAAGCGCGGTATGCATCTTTGTCTTGACGTTTGTCACCCGACGTTCAGTTGCAGTGTCAAGTTGCCTGTCAGTTGTTGTCCAACAGTTTGAAGGCAGGTACAGGCTCGTACAGACGTCTTTCATATTTCTTAAGACGATTGAAAGCGTCAGTGATCATCGGTCCTAGCATACACTTTCCAAATCGTCCGGCAGCAGCCCATGCTTGAGGATGATTGCTCAGTGATTTGTAACTGATACTACGAGGGAGAGGGTCCTTTCGTAGGCATTCATGAAGAAAGAAAAGCTGTTGTCTTGTAGAGGTTTATCTGCAGGCGAAATCCTCCCAACGGCGAGCGAAGCGTTGAACGTGCGTGCTTGTTCAAAATGCCTTGTGGCAGCTAAGCAAAATCAATCTATCCCATTGAGCTAGTAGACGAACCACCAATCAGGATGAAGCACGAAAGGAAGACAAAGGAACCATGAGGATCTCAACACCACGGGACACTAAATCTGCAGCCAATCAGGATCCATCTGCCAAACTGAGCTCAACGATGAACCACCAATCGGGGGAAGGCATAGGAACTGTGAGGATCTCAACACAATACCTGCAGCCAATCAGAATCAATCTGCCCCATTGAGCTCAACGATGAACCACCAATCGGAGGAAGGCAAAGGAATTGGGAGGTTCTAAACACATCGAACACTATATCTGCAGCTAATCAGAATCAATAAGCCCCATTGAATACCTCTATGAAGAGCCAATTAGGATGAGGCGCTTCTAATGTCGCCAACAAACTATAAAAGGGCAGACGAAGTAGCCAGTGGCATTCATTCCCGAATTTGCCATGCACGAACTTTCGCGAGCAAGCTACATCCGACTCCGCGGATGATGTCAACTCGATTGGTGACGAAACGTTTGCAACCAAATTGCAAAGCTCGGAGAACAACTGAGCAACTAAGTCGTCAACGTGAGCTACCAGTATTCCAAACCATTTTGACTTACATGGCCTCGGGAGTCCCGGTAAAGACAATTAAGAATGGAAAGGAATTTAGTCGGCACAACATTCATGGATAGACAGCGTCACAAAATGGTGCAGTCGACAGAGTCGAACGCAGCTTTCAAGTTAAGGAAAACCACCACTGTCGGTTGTCTGTATGTGTCGTTGCTCCAACACTAGGCAAAGAGTAAATATGTGGTCAAAACAATCACGGCCATGGAGGAAGATAGCTTGGCTTTCAGTGATTTAGCTCTCATGGGTACCAGTAGGTAGTCGAATAATGATACCCGTGTGAAGTTTTGAGGCAATGGAAATAAGACTGATGCCACGTGGTGGGTAGTAGTCGTCTCAACAGCCTATCAAATAGACACAGAGCCAACATAAAACCATAGAGATCAGTGGATAAGTGAGAGTCATCGCGTCATAATCATCGTGGCATGCTAGTTGAAGGTGAGCAACACACTTCAGCTAATGTGCCGCAGGAAGAATGGAACATTTCGACAAAAAGTAGAACAAAACATTTTTAGTTTGTTTTTCACACGCCGATTTTGCTCTTTTTTGTCATTTTTAATGTTTGTAGTGTTAATCATGTGAATCAAAACAATACTGTACACAATTCTTCCATTGATTCCAGTTGCGGGCCATGTCTTCAAGAGTGCTAATCCACTGGCTCTCCTCATCTTTGGGTCCCCATCCTGGAAAACGTACGGATCCAACAGCGGCTAGACACGACGTCAGCTATTTCACGTGCTGCCGCTAAGTGGAAGGCTGACTACCATGCGGTCGCCTCCAGCCAGGGCCTTGACGAGCGAATAGAGTGCGGCGCGGTAGACGCTCAGGTGCCATGCGTAGGACGTGACTGAACCATCTTAACTGACGCAACAAAACCAGTGTGTTGAGGGGAATACTCGCACTCCCGTCAATCTGACGGTATGGTGTATTCCGGAAGTGAAAATCCACATTCTCCGTGCACAATAGTAGAGATTCTCTTAGCAATTCAGTCGGAATTGGTAGCGAACAGCCACCGTTTTCAGCTAATTCGCACACGTAATCAACCGTCTGATGTGGCGGCACGTTAGTAAAGTATTCTACATCCAAAGAACATATAACTTTGTCTGACAGGTTGAGTTCATCCAGATCATCAATGAGTTGAAACGAGTCTTTAAGACTGTACGGATTGAACTATTGTTTCAGTGAAGTTACCAACTTCACTAACCAACGAACGAGTTTGTGCTGTATCACGTTCATCATTGAAAGGATTGGCCTGAGTGGCACTTCACTCTTATGTGTCTTAGGGGACCCATACAACTGTGAAATAGTGCTACCACTCGGCTGCAAACAATTAAATGTATCAAAGTCTATCACGCGGTGGAGAAGTAATTCCAGGTGACGAATTATGCGCATTTCGATATTGGTTATGTCCCCCACTTTAGTGAGCCGTTCGAATTTACTCGCATCGTTGAGTATGGCGCACATCTTCGCATTGTATTCGGATTTATTCATGATTACCACTCCTGGACCTTTATCTGGTTTCATTACGACTACGTCCTTAGCTCGTAGTTCACGTAAAGCCTGAAAATGTCGAGCTGTGATGGCACATTTTTCATTAATTGGCATGGTTTTCACCTCATGGGCGATTTCAGTTAACTTGTTTCTGAACCAAAGATGCTTATCAGGGCTGGTTGGTTGGAGCTCCTTAAACTGGTCAAAAAAAATTCTCAAATTTGGCTTCTATAAACAAGCCGTTCAACGTCCTAGGGGGGACTTTGTAATCAAGCTTAAGTGATAATGCTTCCAATTGCAAAGCATCAAGTTGTACGTTCGATAAATTCATCACGTACTTACTGGGATCACGAGCAATTGGTTCCTCCTCCTGGTTGTTCTTCAGCGAATTTTCTAAACGAGCGGAGCGATTTCGTCTCGTACGAACACTTGTGAAGACTAATTAGTCGTGCCAGACGAATTTGTTCGGCCGACTGTCTGGACGATGAGCTAGTGTTAATTACAGCAACACTAATAGCGAATGGCTACCCTCGAAGATTTATCGAGAAACACAGCCAACCGCGAGGATCAAAGGACTTGGTGCACACGGCAGCCAAGAGGAAAGTGTATATCGAGTTACCTTTCAAAGGTGACTTAGCCACGCTGAAGACAACTAAGCGTATAACTTCGACTACACAAGGAAGTTACTATACTGCACAAGTTATCGTTACCAACCGAACCCGAAATTTGCCCATACCTCCAACGAAGGAAGCTCAGCCTATTGGGGCCAACTCACAATGTGTATACCAACTTGTATGTGACTGCGGAAGTTACATAGGCAGAACCAATAGAACGCTGACTTCCCGAATAAAGGAACATGTGCCAAGATGGGTTCAACGTGAAGTTGCTCAGATTGCCTACCCTCGTCAGATTCCACGTTCGCGCAGACAGCCGGCTTCCTCGATAGGCAAACACCTATTAGACTCGGGTCACCAATTAGAGCTGGGCTCAGCGATTAAAGTTGTGTTACGTCACACTAATCCTCGCTTCCTTCGGTTTGCTGAGGCTGTCGCATTAAGCCGGATTAAGCCAGCCTTTTGTGTTCAGAAACAATTATTTGTCAGCCTAAAGCTGCCTTGGACATAGGTGTAACTTCCGTCATTCGTTTTGCATCATAAGCTTGTCTGGTTGCACCCACTGTTATATATCTATATATCTATATATATCTATGTTTATCGGTTATTGTTAACGGTACTGAGGAGACAATACGAAATGCATGCATCTACCAGCCTTCGTCTTCTTTCCGTGCTTTTCAAATTGTTCAAGGGAACTAACTGCTTTAAACACGGAAAGAAGACGCAGGCTGGTAGATGCATGCATTTCGCATTATATATATATATATATATATATATATATATATATATATATATATATATATGGTTGGCGGCATCCGGTTTCGGATTTGCCTGTCACTGTGGCCAGCCACAGGACGCCTGCGCCTACAGAGGGACCATGGGTGGCTTGCGCTGCACCACCCACAGCTCCAACCACACACCTCATATCCAGTGTAAACCCGAAGGAATTAGACCGGGAGGCCTGTGGATGGGAGCCACGTTTCATCAACGGAACCGGCCCACACTCCTTCACAGGCAAACACAAGCACGCTGTATTTGGGAAATCAAATGCACACAAGGCGGTGGCTGGACCGTAGTCCGCTTCACACTGAGTGCATGGAACCGCTCTTTGATCCTAGCACGGCCACAAGGACCGTGCACCCCGTCCCCTCCAGCAACGACCAACTGTCTCCTAGAGCCAGTATGAACGATGTAGTGGGTAATAGACAGGTAGGCACCTTGTCAACATGCACATCAAGCGCAGCCACAGGGGATATCAAACAACAGCCAATCACCTGAAACGACAAGCTGAAATAAAACAAATCCAATAATGCATACAAATACGGTGGCATAACTCTTCGCTAAATTACCATATGAAGTAAGTTGGTTAGCAACGAATCCGCGATAAGTAAGAAATGTCCACAAGTTACTTAAAAATGCTACAAACGCAACAAAGTTACCGAAGATAAGCGCAATTTGCGTAAGCAACGTGGCCAGTTAATAGAAGATTATTCAAGTAGACAGAACAAACCAAATAAAGTGGAATAAAATTCATCCAGCTTAAAAAGACCTAGTTTAAGTGTAAGTTGGTTTAGCCCAACTGCGGTGAAGAAGCATCAAGAATGCAACATCAGCCTCAGCATGGGGCACTATGTATATATGCTGAGGCTAATGTTGCATTCTTGATGCTTCTTCACCGCAGCTGGGCTAAACCAACCTACACTTAAACTAGGTCTTTTTAAGCTGGCTAAATTTCATTCCACTTTATTTGGTTTGTTCTGCCTACTTGAATAATCTTCTATTAACTGGCCACGTTGCTTACACTAATTGCGCTTATCTTCGGTAACTTTGTTGCGTTTGTAGCATTTTTAACTAACTTGTGGACATTTCTTACTTATCGCGGATTCGTTGCTAACCAACTTACTGCATATGCTTATTTAGCTGAGAGTTATGCCACCGCATCTGTATGCATTATTGTATTTGTTTAATTTTATCTTGTCGTTCCAGGTGATTGGCTGTTGTTTGATATCCCCTGTGTGGCTGCGCTTGATGTGCATGTTGACAAGGTGCCTACCTGTCTATTACCCACTACATCGTCCATATTGGCTCCAGGAGACAGTTGGTCGTTGCTGGAGGGGACGGGGTGCACGGTCCTTGTGGCCGTGCTAGGCTCGAAGAGTGGTTCCATGCACTCAGTGTGGAGCGGACTACGGTCCAGCTACCGCCTTGTGTGCATTTGATTTCCCAAATACAGCGTGCTTGTGTTTGCCTGTGAAGGAGTGTGGGCCGGTTCCGTTGATGAAACGTGGCTCCCATCCACATGCCTCCCGGTCTTATTCCTTCGGGTTTACACTGGATATGAGGTGTGTGGTTGGAGCTGTGGATGGTGCAGCGCAAGCCATCCATGGTCCCTCTGTAGGCGCAGGCGTCCTGTGTCTGGCCACTGTGACAGGCAAATCCGAAACCGGATGCCGCCAACCATATATATATATATACATATATATATATATATATATATATATATATATACTTTTGTGTAATAAAGGGGGATATAATGGCAGAACAACATCGACGCCACTGATGTCTGCTGCGGGCCATGGCGTCCAATGTTTCCAAGCACTGCGATTCAGCATCTCATGGTCCCCCAACCTGGAAGACGGACTGATCCGACTGCGGCCAAACTTCGGGTTGCTTTCTTCATGTTCCTTCTGCAAGTCATTGGCTGTCCACCGCGGCACTTTTACCAATAGCTCCCTGGGAGTGCAAATAGCGCAAGACGTGGAAGGCGGTGGACTGACATGCGCAAAACGTGTCCAAACCAACGCATGCGACGTCGTAGAATAACGTCCTGAAGACTGGCACTATTCGCTCCAAGCACGCGGTCTCGCTCCTCTGCGTTGCTTACATGTTGTTGCCACCACACAAAAGTAATCCTTCGTAGACAGCCATTGTCGAAGACTGACAGCCATGTCTTCTGATCGAATAGGCCGTCTCACAGCCGTACAAAGTACTGCACGGACGGAAGCATTGCACATCCTGACCTTGAGCTTGAGACTAACATCACGACGACGCCAAAAATGTCTCAATTTGATGAATGCAAGGCGTTCCTTTGCAATCCGTTGTGAGATTTCATCTCCAACACCGCCACCAGCCGTGACGCAACTCCATAGATAAGTAAAGCAAGGGACTTGCTCCAGAACATGTCCAGCAATGGTGAGCGCGGGTTCAGGCACTTGCTACTCCTGAAGCAGCGTTTTACATCTTCCCGCAGTGAAGCATAAGCCGTACATAGACGCCTCTATCACTAAGTGGTCCAAAGCGCTCTGGACGGTTTGTGGGTTGTCCCACAGCAAGGCGATATCATCGGCGTAGTCCAAATCCGTGAGTCTGTCTCCAGGGAGGAGCTCAACCCCGCAGTCCTGGACACTTTCCAGTGCTCTTTGGACAACATCTTCGATGGTGAAATTGAAGAGGAAAGGTGAAATAGGGCAATCTTGGCGAACACTGCTGGTCACAGCAAACGAAAAAGAGAGCGTGCCGTAAGCCCTGAGTTTGCCCGACGTGTGACTGTAAAGTTCTTTCAGGATGGTTGCACTTGTCGGACACACCTTTCTTCAGTAAACAGTTCCACAACGCAGATCTATCTACTGAATCAAATGCCGCTCGGATGTCCAAAAACACTACGATTGTTGGCCGCCGGTGAATGTGACGGGGTTCGAGAAGTTGGCGGAGCGTGAAGATATGGTCGATGCAGCCGCGGCCTGGACGAAATCCTGCTTGTTCTTCCAGGGGAAACCCCTCTCTAGTCGTTGAAAGCCTGCTAAGTAGGACCGACACGAAGAGTTTGGATGCCACAGAGATTAACGAGATTCCACGGTAGTTGCAACAATCGTCGCGGGAGCGCTTCTTGTGAATCGGAACAATGACCGATTCTCCCTATGAGTTCGGAGCCTTCTCCTCAGTCCAAACTTTCGTGAACAGCGATAGGATTTCGCTGACAAGTACACTCCCGCCATCTTTGAATAGAGCCGGTGGTGGGCTGTCGGGACCCGGAGCCTTGTGGCGTTTCAAAGACTGGATTACATTTCGGATCTCTGCTTCATTTGGGGGGGGGGGTGTAGAGACAGGTCAAGCATCATCCATTGGGGTTGGAGGTGTCATAGGGGTTGTGTTGGGTGGTTGAATTGAAGAGCGAAATGCTCTGCCCAGCGACCCAATCGCTTGTGAAGGTTCGTGCCGTCTGATTCGCAAATCATCTGGCTGATAGCATGGAAATTGCAATCGGTGGCCTTGGTGATGTAAAATAGACGGCGGAAGTCGCCAGCAGAAGCAGCGGCTTCAATCTCATCAGCTTGTTTTGACAACCAAGATTCACAATCAGAGCGAAGGCTTGCTTTCAGCTATTACGTAATATACCGGCGATGTTCGTTGTACTCTGCACCAGCAGGCACCGCCCATCGACGATCCAGCAATTCCGATGATCTTCCCGAGATCCAGCTTTTGGGAGTGGAGCGAGCGAAGCCACAGCCGGACAAACCGGCCGACAGCAAGGCTTGTTGACGACTTGATCAGTGTTGATCAAAATCCAGAGGGTGAGAGAGCGAGATTTTCACGAAGTCCTTGTTGATACTTCAACTTCACCATTGGGTTCTCCAACTTGTAGGTGTTCAGTGTGCGTTTTGACCTAGGCGAACCCCCAAAACGCATGCAAACGGTCGCAGATACCAGGGCATGATCGGTATTGACGCATGTTGACCGAAATTATCGGCAGTCGCGTACGCTGCCGCGCCACCTGCGACTTATAGCTATGTGGTCAATCTGTGACCAGCGCTGTGTTGATGATGGAGTGCGCCAAGTAGCGTACTGGCGTCCAGGATGACGAAAGCTGGTGCTGGAGAGGAATAGTTGGTGATCAGCACAAAGACTGAGCAGTCTCTCTCCGTTGTCTGAGAAAACATCATCATATCCATGCGGTCCCCCGAGGTGGCGCTCACATAACAGCAGATGACCCACAAGCGCCTTGAAGTCTCCTGACAAAACAATGGTGTCTGTTTTAGGAACCTTTAGGAGAAACTCATGAAGGTTCTGGTAGAACTGGTCTTTTACGGTGTCCGGGCTACAGTCAGTGGGCGCGTAGGCAGAGATCACGCTTTTCGACCCGACATTCGCTAACTTTACAAGAGCCATGGGGCCTCATCGCATAAAGGCGACTATCGATCGGAATTCAATCAACGAAACCAGTCTCGGCTCTAGCGCTGAGAGCGATTCCAACACCAGCTTGCCCAGATGCGGCAGACTCGGCGTCACCAGAGGCGGAGATGGAAGCGGGTGCGTGGATGGAGCGGTGACACGAACTGGTAGACCGAGTTAGAGTCCTGGAGTCGTGTTTCATTTAGGCAGCAGATATCAATTCCAAGGGTTTCTAGCGTGTGTGCAAGTCCAGCTTGCTAACCGATTTGCAGTAATGTGCGTAGGCTGAAAGCTGCAAGTTGGAACTGCGTTCCGGGTTGCAGGAGCGAAGGTGGGGAACCTTGGGACTGGCATCTCTCTGTTGAGCACTGTGTGGTTGAGTTGGCAGATGTCACGGAAACAGGTTCATCGGTGTAGGTGGGGTTGATCGTCATAGAGAAATCAGGTAAAAATGAGTGTGAGCGGTAGAAGGGAAGGGTAAGTAAAATGGTGGCGTGTGCTTTTGAAGTTGGCATGGTAACATGAGTGAATAGCATCGTAGCAGCGAGAGCGGATGAATGGTTGTGGTTGTAAGTTTATGGTCCGTCAGTGAGCGATACTACCCGGTTGACCAGGCCGAAGTAGTGGGTTATCTTAGGGGGCCCCATCCCGAGCCTTTGATCAAAGATCTAACCTACAAGGCAGCAGGGCTATATGAGGGTATCGCAACCCGTTGGGAGCCGGTGACCAAACAAGTGGTTCATACGCCTTTAGGACCGTATAGGACTAGAGGCCCAACACACCCTTGAATTACAATGCCACTCAGAGAAAGGCAAGGGGCAGTGACTTTATTTAGTGGCGAGTCACATCCGCCACGTCACAGTGTTGTTAAACGGACATATGTGGTTTTATAGGGAGGACGTTTGCCACACGACACGATCACAATAAATTGACGATGAATATCCAGATTCGCATGCGTCATGTCTATGGATGAAAATAAGTGAGCCGAGCACGACTGTAGCCTGAGACCTGGGCATGCCACTTCTCTGAAGAGTACCATTAGGGGAAGAATTGAGTTAAAGCCTACAGAAATAATAGTATTTCGGTTACCATTCTGAAATAAGGATGGTAAGTTGGTAAACTTTGGGTTTGCGTACGACGTTCTCTCACGGAATGAAAGAGCTCCGAAATCCGGATGAGAAATAAATAGATCCAGCGCGCCGCGGGTTTCAGCACGATTTTCACCATTTCAACGCGCGAGAGTTGGCTGCTTCAACAACAACTTTGCGTGGTCAGCAAGGAAGAGCTCAGAGCAAACAGTCAGTAGGTGGTTTGTCGGTATTGATCCCGACGAACAACATATCTACAACCACAAAGTGTGCCGCGGCAATTATGCAGCAAAAAGCCCTGATAACTTTCATAGCAGTGAGGCGGGAGGCGGGTACATTACTGAGACATGATCAGAATAGCAGAGCTATAGAGAATACGAGAAGAACCGTTTATTCGCCGTCAGAGTTTGGAAAGTAGCACTTGTATCTGGTCGACAAAGAAAGACTAGGTCCGCCAATCGATGTGGTAGAAACAGGTCGGACAATTAATGCACTTGCAGCCCATCAGATGTGGGAGAAACCGGGAAAGAATGAACCCATGGTCGGGAGGGCTGGACATTTCTGAACCAAACAAGCTGTTTGGATAAAGTGGCGACCTGCTGATTCAGTCAGGAGGAGGAGAGAACACCGATGTGTCAATGGGTGATGGTGAAGAATTTCCGCCGTCCGGGAGACAAGTGGACAGCAGCAGCAGCGTGTGGTTGACGAGCAGACCGAATGCGTGTCGGATCACACAAACAAAGAATAAGTGATGGATCGAAACGGAAAGGCAGTAAGGAGAAGACGCGGGTCAGATAGTGACATGAATAATATGCAAAGAAAGTACTGGCCAGTAACTAGATTATGTGACTCACGGGAAGCCCACAGAGGATGACGAAGAGATGTCAGTCGAGTGTGTGCACACACAGATGGCAGAATGAAAAAACTAATTGCACCATTGCAAGCAAGCGCGGAGATTTTTATGGACTCAAAAAAACGCAGGCGCAAATCGTAAGCGTGTATGTAAAAACGATTGTAAAACAAATGCACCAAAAAGGAATTGAGTAGATGCAAACAGCTGAGTACATGGATTTCAAACGTGACTTCATCGAGTGAGACAGAGAAAACGGATCAAGACGAAAGATTAGGTAGGTTAAGCACTGTAAACAATAGATGCAGTAAAGGAAGGCATGCAGCAATCGCTTAAAGGGCAACCGGTGAAAGTTTGACGGATTGAGTTGGGAAGTAAGTTCCCAAACACCGATTGGAATGATACTCAGTCTGGGAGACGCTTCGCAGCAATCAAAACTGGGTGACGACACGCTCTCTGACTCGCAGAGGTTATGGCTCTTAGTCATGGAGAAGCACTGGACGCATTCGGGTCTGGTGAACTACATCGGATAGATAAACAGGACGACTACGTAGATGACTGGATCTAGGAAAGCCTCATGGGTGTTACCAACGTGCGAAGATTTGCCGGTTAAAGGTGACACAATTACCCGAAAAGGCACTCCGATCACCAACTTCTAGCGATAGTCCCATGATGGTGTACACGGCAGTACATCGGCCCAATTTGTGTAAGTACATTGCACTTTCAAATTGTTAAGCGCACACAGATGGGTCAGACTCAAAATGCAATAGCGCAAATGCACTCAAGGTGTGCTGTTCGGTTATCTGGCGAAAGTGCTACGCCGTAAGAAGCATAGAGGAGAGATGATCTGATGCAAACCAATTGTTGTGGTGGACCAGAGAATTGTGAGTTGCAGTGGTAGGAAAATGAGAGCCAACAACCTCTAGTCAACCAAACACCACTTCTCGGTATGACATTATGCCAAAAAGGAGGCTAAGTTCACAAAGAGGATATTGGATGCGTATCTAATAGTCAATGGGCGAGTGTGAATGTGCGTGAGCTCTAATCTAGGACAGGTGTAAGCACTGATTAGGTTTCCGAGTGAGATGGCATGACAAATGGCTGCAACGCGTTGTAATGGACAGACAGATGAGAAGTCGATGGATATTGCGTGTTGTCGACTCAAAACCTGGCAGTGCACGACTGGTTTCGGATTAGTTTGACCGCATCAGGTAGATATAGCAGGCACTCAGATCTGAGGCCATTGGGATGTTAGACGAATTCTCCGGCTTGAAGTCGCCGAGTCACAACGGGCAACGCTTACTACAACGCTTAATGACTGATTGGCCGCCCATTTTAAAACAGTCGTTGAGTGAATAGAATGCAGCGCACAATCTCAACGTGTGTCATGATTCGCGTTGAGATGAACATTGGTCAATTCGGGCATTCAGACCGTAAATGAAATGAGAGAAATGACCAAGATTTATCTCCAAGCGAGTAGTAGTCATTAACAAGATTGCGCGTTACAATCATCACACAACTGGTGTCTCAAAAAGGCTTCTCTCATAACATGAGAAGCACCTCTGAAGAGCGAAATGACGCTGGGAACGTGTTTGATACACTCAAAAGCGGCTTTAGAACAACCCCAAAACATAGCATACGCAAAAGTCCCATAATTGGTCGCGGAGTGCGAGGCAGTCGGAAGTAGGAAGCAGTACGTCGCCATACCGTACCGACGCTTCGCTGCCACGCGACCACCGCCAATCGCACGAGAGCTAGGTACCATAAAGTACCGAATATAAGCCCGTCCATAGATAGTTCGACAGTATAACTTTGCGAGATCAAACTTGTCCAAAGTTGTACGTCCCTGTACTAGCCGACCCCTAAAAAGTCAGCAGTAGAGAAACAAAATTGTTTCTCCACCATTTTGATCTCAGCACTACCTGCTCTCACTTGAGTGTGTTCAAATAAATCCTGCTCTACTACTGGTCAGTTGTGGTGACCGTAATGTGTTATAATCGCGGTTAATGGGGCGTAGGACGGTCAGAACAGACTTTCACAGCACTGGACAGTGTAGTGACCAGATGTTAAGTCAAATGAAACAGGTAAGACAACCGACAATATAAGGTAAGATGAGAGGCTATCAGATAGGCTGCCTCGAATAGTCGGGGGCCTCATGCATATGAACTACAGAAATGCAGTGAATGAGAGTGAAGTTCACGAGCAGAGGTGTGGGACGACGTCGTACTTTTAAGGCACCGGAGCGCCTGGCATAACATAAAGTCTGTGGGCTTTGGATTCGCTAATGCCATCTGTCGCGAACGTCAAATGTGCAATATACCGAAAACTTTCAACACAAAAATAACGCGTCCAGTTATAGGCACTTCAAATCCCCGTCGGGAATACCATCTGTCACAAGCGGGGGTGCCAAGGGGATAAGAGCGTTGATATACAGTGAATTCCACGGTGACATTCTTCAAATTTCAAAAAGCCTTTCTATAATTCGATCCCCCAACCTAGAGAAACGAAAACTGTCCAAAATTCATTGGCTTATATTCGGAATTATACGGTATATCGCGGGGGAGCTCGCAACTACATGGAATCGAACCGACGACCTTCAGGTTACAACGCAGGCGCGCAACTCTTCCGACCATCGGCAGACAAGAAAGGAAGGAGCAGGATAAATTCAATTACCGAGAAAAGAATACTGAAGCTGTTATGAAAATTAGGAACAGTGATATGATATATCAGAAAACTTGTGGCTAAGAGGGTGCTGAAGGTTTCCAAGGTTCCTCGCTGGCGTCAACAGAGGGTCTACAACGCTTGTGCTGTAATCAGACGAGGCGACGTACAGGATTTGTGAAGTAGCCACCTAACAAGAGGGCGAAGTTCGACAACTCAAGAGGAAGCGAGAAAACAAGTGCGTTAGCTGAATTTTCGGCGCTCGGTAAACCGTGGGTCAGAGTGGCTTATGCGCATTAAAGAGTCCCTGACCTAGCGCAATGTGTGTGCGGTGCACCGCAAAGAGACGGAGTACAGTAACAGTGTGTATGCGCGCACTCACATAAATGCGTGCAGATTGTCGAACTGCGCGTTCACATAATGACCGATATAGGGTTCAATCAACTTAGGTGGCGCGTTCGGTAGTCGATCGATAGTACGAATGAACGAATTCTTTATGCGTATCAGTGTGCTGGGTATCCATGCGGATCAGCCAAAAGGTGCTGTGTTCGACCTGTGCACACATGGAGCTAAAGGAGGAGAAAGGAGCAGGTGGACAAATCAGCTCTGCGAATCAGGAATCTGATACAACACCCTGGAAGCAAAGAACCAGGTGAAATCTTATGTCAATGATAAACAACTGTTGGTCAGGGAGCATAGAAGGCCTGGATGTGAAGGCAAGCTGTTCTGGTGAGGAAAATTGAAGAGACGATAAAACAGAATTGTGCTAGCAAGCACAAGCTGTCTAAAGGCAATTAGGCTAGCTTGGTGAAGGTGTTGAAATGGAAAAAATAACCATTGCTATTAGCCAGTGGTTTGACCGGCGTGAAGAAACCTCATACCCAAGTGAATGATGACGTGTTGAAGTGCCGAGTTACTCACCGAGCTGGATAAGATCGCTGCAGATCCTTCACCGCTAAACGAGGTGGTATTGGGGGGGAAATAGTGAACAGCTTGTCAGGAATACTCGAGCTAATGTTTATGTAAAATAAAGATGCCAGAAGCCGCAACGTATCCTGTTCGGATCTCTGTTATCGCATTCATGGGTCTTCAGAGTATTTCCATGTGTTTGTGTGAAGCTTGTTGCCACGTAGCATCGCTCCTCTTGGTCAAATCAGAGAATAGCCGTGTGGTACATTGAACGAAGTTGAACAGGCTGTTCTGTTCGTCGTCTGGTGACCGAAAGGATTGCGCACCTGCGTTGTAATCCTGGGGTTGATGGTTCGGGTGTATAGTTGAAGGAGTAGCACCATGTGGACGGGGACCACAGATGTATGACAAGAAGCGGCTTATCATGAATACAAATTAATTAAGACAGCCTGAGTAACATCGAAAGTTTACCTGCTAAGGATGGTGGTGAGGTCCTCTACAAAGAACTGACTTACATGTTCGAACAGGTCTGGAAGGATGAGACCATCCCACCTAACTGCAGTGAACCGATTATAGAGGCAATATACAAGAATGGCAGTCACAATGGTGCTAACCACAGGGGTATTGGTCTAATGCCGGTGGTGAAAAAACTACTGGTTTCAATTCTCGTTCATTGACACTGCGGAACGGGGATTCCCGGATCAGGGAAGAGCAAGCAGGCTTCCGCTGAGAACGGGGATGTATAGACCATATATTTATTCTGCTGCATGTGCCAGAGCGGCGCCACACGTGCCGCAGACTGACAACAGCTGAGTTATCGAATTTAATTGTGTATTCGACGCAATCGACCGATTCATTCTGGTCGAAACGCTTGTGCGGAAAGGTGTTCCCATGAAATATGTCGACATTCTAAATGCTCTGTACTCGAACACCACAGTGCAATAGCGGATATCTTCCCGATAACAAGTAGCGTTCGTCAGGTTTGCTTAATTGCCCCATTTTGTTCAACTTTCCTATGGACTTATCAAGGAGTGTTGCTTTGCGGAATCTCATGATGCAGGTGTTGAGGTGCAGCATGGTAAAAAAACTAGATGATCGTGATTATGCGGACGATGTTACTTCGCTGTTTAACGAGATTGAGGTGACCCAGTCAACACCGAATAACCTCCCTAGACCGGTCGCATTATTTGGCATGCGCTTCGCATCTGCAAAGTGCAGTGCTGTTACAATACCACTAACCACTTGATGACCCATTGATCCTTGCAGGCGAGGAACTCGATGAAGCTGATCAACTCACTTACCTTGGAAGCTACATCAGCAACGATGGGCGCATGACTGAAGTTCATGTGTTGCAAAGGCTAGTACTGCCTTCGTGAATCTGTAACATCTTTGGAATCAAGAAGGGGTTTCCCTCGGTCTGAAAGACCGTGTTTACATGGCCACATTGAGGGCCGTATTGCTCTATGGTAGTGAGACTTGGTCCTTTCGATCTGAGGACCGGAGGCGCCTTCAAGTCTTTGATCATCGCTGTCTGCGGAGCATTGCTGGTGTCGAGTGGCACCAGCGTGTATGCAATTGTGCTGTGCGTAGACGAGTACTAAGCAATGATAACCAAGTTAGCTCTTTAGAATAGATAGCACTGAATAAGTTGTGTCGGCTTGGGCATGTACTACGTATGCCCGGTCACTGCTTACGGAGGAGGGCCCTGTTTTGTCTGCCAGATGTGGGATGGTGCAAGGATCGAGGTGGACAAATTTGATTTGGCAGCGCGGAATGGATTCAGTGACGACCAAACCCAGTGCCGTCGGTCCATCTCGTCTTCCAGGCTGCGGTCCACGTGATGCGCTTCGTGCTTGGCTCGAGATGTTACATAACATGGCTCGCAGTCGACACCAGTGGCGTATCTGCTATCGGCTCCTAGTCGGATCGCCTAGTTGGAGTTTATGGTGATGAGTCATCTGGGGGGGGGGTAATGACTGATTATGACGGGAAGCAGTGAAAGTCGCAAGGAAGCTGTCTCGCCGATGCCGCCTTATCTTTGCACGATATCCAGCTGTTCGTGACGGGATGTTATTGACGCAAGGCGTGTGCGTCTTGACTCTGAATGTTTGCTTAGGGCCTTAAGGTTTTCAGGTAAGTCTCCCTTCTCTCCCTCGTGTTTTATTTTGTTCCGTAGGTCGTTGTGGTTGTACGGCAGCGAGGCATTAGTTCAAATGGTTGATGTACTGCTCTTGATGATGACGACCTGATAACAGGTAGAATATATATTTGCAAAAGTCTGCGAATAGACATGGAGCCATGAAAAACCATGGAAATCAAAGGAAGATACAGTTATCGTAAAAATAAGACGGAAAACAACCGAAAGTCCATGGTTTAAGCAGAGAGCGCGATATTACCCGGTTGCCCAGGCTGAGGTAGGGACACCATCCAGAGCTTTTGGCTAAATAGTCCGCACGCAAGGCAGCGGAGCGTATTTAGGGAATCGCGCCCATTGGGAGCCGGTGAATGATTGTTGAATTCATACGCCTTTCGTTTGATCGATTGCCAAACAGGGGCCCAGTCCTTCAACAGTTTCAACATCACACTGCTGGAATACAATGCTCTACCAAAGAGAAGCAAGGGGCAGTGAATTTGTTGAGTGGCCAATCACATTTGCCACGTCACGGTGTTGTTAAACGGACGTGGCTTTTTATAAGGAGAATACTTGTCAGGTGAAAACCAACCACATCCTGGAACACCGCTAGATGACGGGTACAGGTGCGCGTTACCTCGCACAGTCAGTGGCAATAATCTTTGTCCCTGAAGGACTCACTTTTGCGATAAGGTGAGTCAAGAACATTAGACCCACCGCAATTCGGCGCAAGGGACAGAGTTAACCGGTCGAACGGGATTGCTTTGTCAAACGTCGTCGGGCGCCAAACGGACTGCATCATGTCAAAGGAATCTCAAGGATATCGTTTCGATGATAGATGGGTGTACGGTGAATAATAAGATAACCCCGGCGGATAGTGCCAAATCGTATGAACATTGGATGAAAGAGTAACAAGCTACGGCGTACCCAATTTGTGCTTCATCACAATCTCAGTGCGGTCGATTTCCCACACATCAACTTCTGGGCTCAATTCCGAAGATAATTTGTCTCGTTTGGCCGTCGGATAGAGGAGAGCGCAAGCCAATCCATCAGCCTGTTTCTCATGATGATGCACCAAATCGTGGATGGAAGGATATGTTGCACTTTCAGTTACGTAGTACTGAAGAAAGAAGCGGGGCAAACAGTAAGTGTGCCGGATAAAACAGATGGAGTTGAAGGGATATCAAGTGCTGATTTTATACCAGAGCTGGACGTGGATATAAATGAGGCAACTCAAATGCGACGAAGGAATACGGAAAGTGGTAAGCATGAGTGGCAACAACTGCATGAACTTGCCAAGGTGACGGGGGTGAAAACCTGAGTAGGCAGGCATCAGAAGTCCCCTGACACGCAGTAACGACGCTTCGCTTTCGCGCAAACCCCATTAGTCGCACGTGGGTTAAGGATACTGTGAGTGTCACCATGCCCCTATGCAGACTCGAACCTGCGTCGTCAGATTACCTTGTTGCCCTTAGGCTACGGGCCAGAGAACACCTGAATTAGGGAGTGCGGTCAATGTTAGAGCACAGGGATGAGAAAAGCATGATTATTCCTAGTGATTCAAGAGTGGAGAAGTAATAATAATAATAATAATAATAATAATAATAATAATGTGTCAGCTGTACGCCGTAACGGCGCTTCGCTGCCGCGCGACCACCACCAGTCACGCGCGGGCTGAGTATACCGCGAGGACGCCCACCCCTACGCGGATTCGAACCAGTTGTAAAGCAAACGTGCAGACCACTCGGCCACCGGCCGACAGAGTGAAGAGACTGGAAAGTACGGCCACTGGTGCAGTGTCATGGGATGGAGATGATAATCGCTCGTTTATCGCCTCAGAAAGATGTGACATGAAAAGTCCTAGGAAGTCCTTGATATGGCATGGTAACGGATTATCAGTGAAACAATAGCAGATATGGGTGGTGACGAAAACCGAAAGGATGCAGCTACGCAAACACTGTCTCATCTGCGTACGATACCTGAATATTTAACACTTGGTATGAAAAACTTTCCCGCTCAAAAACCGCGAGTAAGTTACACGAGCTTCGTTAGACAATCCTAGTTGTGAACTTAGTGTATCGAATAGCGTTGCCCAACGTACAAGCCGGCGTCATGAAGCAAGCGATAAGAGATTCAGATGCAAGCACCCCAACAATGACAGTTGGATTTTTGACCAGTCAGCATATATCGACCAAGGCAGGAGGACAAACAATCGATGTCGTCGTCTGGTTCGAATCGCCGCATAAGTTATCTGTGCTGTGATCGGAAACACAACAGTTTCTTAATCAAAGTAGATGGATGATAAAAGTTGAGATATGTTAACATTTCGAACGCTGTCGTCCGTTGCATAAGCAACACATTTGAGAATCAAGTAACGTATGCATAAGTGGAACGAAAACACACGAGTAAAATAAAGTTGGGCGGTCAATAACGGAGCGATCTGATAGACTGCTTCAGTTGCTTTCGAGCACACAATACCGGTTTACTGCATTCGATAATGCCTCACTGAGCACCAGCATTTTTAAGTCGCGTTTGATCAAGAGCAGAGCCTCCGATGGATCCATGTAATGGTCAGTCATCATAAGGTGCTTTGTAACAAAAGAAGTGGGGTTCCGGCTCTGCATTTGATCCATCCCTGTGTGTGGTACCATGGATTGTCTCAAGCACTTTGAGGTGTGCTCGGTGACCGTTTAAGCCAGTCGCCAGTTGGTCGTGCCTATATAGATGTCACCGCAACTGCAGATAAACTAGGAAATAACATGAGGCCAAACCGACTGACGAACTATTCGGACGATAATTAAGATCAAGTCTCTGTGTGGTGTGGATAATCCGTAGACATGCGATTGTATAGGTGAGCATGTTGGCATACCTAATTCTCTTAATCACATTCCTTCGGGTTCGTTTGTCAATGGCTTAAACACGAATCACCAACCGACAGTGTGTAATTCGGTAGACCGCATATGATAGGGGGGAGGGTCAACATGCCTGCGAAGGACGCAAACTGACGAAGACGGGCAGTCCAAGCACAAACAAAAGTTCGGCGCGGCATGTCCAGGACCGCGCGTACCGAATCGTGATTATTAAACAAGATGGTGCCGTCTACGTAGTGTAAATCAATTAAATTTTACCAGACAGAACATTACTAACCGCATCATGGGACCTGTAATGCGACATTTCATATTGGAGTTCTGGAGAAAAGCGAAAAGAACTGGAGAACTGGTACCATTATGGTAAACTCCCTTAGCCAAGAAGTTGTTCGATGATTCGCCGCAGAACCGGATGTCACCGGGTATGTTAAGGCACGCGGTGTTCGAGGAACGCGGATATGGTCAGACAGCAGTATGTACGACGACGTTCTGGCACTTACCATAGTGAAAATATAGCAAACGCAGCCCTAAACCGGGCAAAAACTGAAACTATTCTTGTCTCATTCGTGATCCCAGTCCGCAGTAAGACAGTGAATGTAGATCATTAATTCTTCGTACGATCGTCAGGTTGAAACCCCTGAGACTAGCAGAAACGGTGTAACCGTCTTCCTCGACTGCTGATATTATAATAGACTAGCTTTAGTTATGTAAGACAATCTATTCCCTCCATACTCGGGTCGGTTTGTCATAAGACGTTTCGCTACCAGTCTTAAATAGCAGGAGTAGATAGCAGAATCCCAGCAGGAAAGCATCTACTGTCACAGACGATGGTGAACACAATAAGAAGGTTAGTTATGGAGACCGGGAGAGATGTCAATGAGACGAAAATCAGTAGTAAAATGTATTCGCCTATCCGTCCTACTGTATGCATCAGACAAAGTGACAGTTATGTAATCGTCTGATAGCCAATTCATGGTGTATCAGACGCTTGTGAGGAATGTCACGGTTACAGACTGGAACACTGTCAGGCAACCCAAAGTTAGACAGGAGGATTATCAGCGTCGTCTACTAAAGCCATTGGCTCAAAAGCCGGATCTTTTCCAGTTAAGCCCCGCCACCCAAAAAAGATTATGAAAAGGGAGGATATGGAACTTGAACTTTTACTCTCTATTGAAGAGGGTAAAATTGAGACAAGTCATTAATAATTTGCATGAAAAGGTCCATTTTTCGGTGTCTTTGCCTCCAAACGAACTCAAACAGGTAGCTGTCCACTAAAGATCAGTGTGTGCCGCATTGGCGCTTATTCTGCATCTTGTAAATGTGCCAGAGAGATTCGATGGTTTGTATGTGAGCTCCAGTCGTTGGATCCACAAAGTTTTCGGTATGATTAACCGTTTGATGAGTATAACTCATGCCAATCATCGATTCAATGCCTTGGTATGATGCCCACATATCGGAAATGATAATTGAGCCGGGAGCGATGCAGGCCTGGATTGTGTCCAGCAGAGTGGCCGCAGTTCGATCTGGCACTGCATACAAGAACACTTCTTTAGTCTCCCGGCAAATCCCTCCGAAAATCCACTGCTGAGGAAGGACTCACCCTGAATGATTTTTACGACGTGATATTAGGGTTTCATCGATCTCGACATGTAGACCTGGGCCACCGACAATCGTTGGAGTCTGCAAAAGCTGCCAGGCGCAAATTTCACGCAGAAAGTTCTTCCAGTCGACAGCGGTCGCGTGGCTATTAGATAACTCCTCTGAGCAGAATTTGATTGTTGTCAGATTTTTGGACCAGCAATAAATGAATAGGGTTATTGTCCTGAAATCCATCCTAGACCGCTCCAGCCAAGTTCCCTTTCGAAGACCGATTTCTTGCCGACACTGTCGGGCATCACACCTCCACCTGTCAGAAACAGTTGAAAGTGTCATTTGGTGTCCTCGTCTGCATAAACGTTGATGATGAATCACTCCATGGTTTGCAAAAAACGTATTGCTGTTTCCTTGTCATGAACGACCGCCGAAAGCGTCAAAAAGTTCATGTCAGGTTTTACGTGCGAACGTAGAAACTTTTTGGACAAAAATGACCTTAGAAGCGGATAAGGAGTGCTTTTATGGGGCACGTTCACATGCATTACGTACACTGGAGCTGGCAAACAGTGGCGGGGCTCAACTTTTCACGCGTACCCTTTTTGCACTATCGGTGGGGCTTGACTTTTCAGGTGTACCCTTTTTGCCTTAGTGGCGGGGCTTAACTTTTTGCGCGTGCTCTTTTTGCATTAGTGGCGGGGCTTAACTGGAAAAGATCCCAAAAGCCTGACCACAAAAAAGCAGGGATGAGATAACAATCGCTTTCACACAAATTCACGCTGCCTCCCTTCAAACTTTTAGCCCGAAGGATAATGACACTGAATCTATGACTACTATCCATCGCCTATACTGGGAAGAGCATCTCTTAAGACGCTAGAGGTGCGCAAATCGTCGCACCAGGACTCGGTCTTGGTGGGACGTAAAATGAGTCAGGTAGTCCGGATAGACGAGTTGTTCCTCGTACACATTAAGAGAGAACGATAGTAAGGCGCGAATACATAATCTGACATAAAATCAGCTGTGCCACAGAGGTATCATCGCAACTTACCATGCCGTTGTCATCTCGGTTGATGCGATAATGACAAATACGACCCTCGTGTCGTAAACTGATAGTGAACTGACCAGGCTTGCTCTCCGATTCACGGACGAGAAAGCTACCAGTGATCCCACTGTTCAACAAATACTCGGCATACGTGCGCTGGAGTGCGCCATGATACCACTTCTCCGCATCTAGTCCGACACCGGACAGACTAGCCTGGCTACCGTGACCGCTAGTTGCTCGGCTTTGGCTTTGCTGAAATGTGACAGAGCTGCCACCGACCCCAGTGATACCAATGGGACCCAACGCGAATGGATTGTTGGCCGTGGTGTAGTTGGCAGGAACCCAGCCTCGTTCACCGGTCCGGAGGCATTCGACGTCTGCCCAGTCCCCGTCGGCACTGAAGCCGAACATTCGGAGCTTGTCGTCTGGAGAAGAAAAAAGAAGGGAAATGAAAATGCACCAACTCGGGACTTCACAGCCTTATCGCGTTACGACTAGTAAAAATACCCACCCAGAGTGTCCAAGGAATGGAAGATGGCAGAGAAGCTAACCCGAAGACATCGCATATGGAGTCTACATCAGTAAATACCATTTGCAGGTTAAAATGGGCGTTTTTAAATCTAAAAGTGAGTATAGCTTAATGTTTGCGTAGGCTATCAGTAACTTATTGGAAAGGAAAAGATAACAACATCGAGGAGTCAGTTGATGAAAGGTTGTCCCGCTGCTACTTTTGTTAAGTTCATTATCATATTGAGGGCGCAATTCACTCAGTACTGCTGCGTTACCATTCTGAAACCCACTTGAATGGCCTTAAATGGCGCCTAGCGAAACGTCAGGTTGATCGGTAGGTGTCTCTTTGACATCTTTGTCTTCGAAAATATATCTTTCGTCGAATTTAACAATTAGGAGTAATGCGGCAGGAACCGCAGGTGACATGACAAATTCCGTTCAGAATATAATGATGAACTGGAAAAAAGTAGCAGCAGGACAGCCTCTTATCGAGGTTGGTATTTTCTTCCTTACGAGGAAATTGTCGACGTCTCAGAAAACAAATAAACTGTGTCCAATTTGATCTGAAAAGGATCCATTTCGATTTGAAAAACGTGCAAGTTTGATTGGTAAACGTTTAGTGGAAATGACACATAACTACATAGTTGTTTGAAAGTACCGCCTACGTTGTATGCGTGTGGGATAATTTGGTAAATAAACAAGGATGTATCGGCTTCACAAAGGTGCTGCTAGGCCTCATCTTTGAACACTCGAAAGCTATTTTTCCTAATTCTGGTAGTGATCAAAAGAAATGTGAAACGAATAAGTTACATGGGAGAAAAACCGTGCAGCATACAAGGCTTCCATTAACGGTGTCGCCGCTATCAATGAAACCATAGGTGATTCGTAAGACATGTATAAAACGATCGATACATACGGCAAGACAAGAAAGAGACCAGTAAGGCAAACAACGGGATGTAATGAGTAGAACTACGGGCAAACGAGAAGCACGGCGGCTCAACAATTGGAAAAACATGATCAAACTAACCTTTTTCAATGGAAATCTGTGACTGGCAATCAGATGCGTTTGAAGCATTGAAGTCATACAGTGCGAGGATTAGCTGATGTTGAGGATAAGATCGATCGTGAGACAACGAATCTTTGGATGGCTGTCCAACCCATGGGCCAGCTGAAGGGGAAACACAAGACAGACAAGCGAAACAGTTCAGAATTCGGGCACCAGTTCTCCGAATCGAAATCAGTAGCTACAAAAAATGCCGTTAAGAGAGCAACCAAGTATGGGCGGTAAGAGTAACTAACAAGTGAGTGGTTATAATGAGAGTGAGAGTGCTCATGTCAAGGGCCTTAAGAAACAGTAGCTCAGGTTTGCGAGCAAGCATAAGAAAAAAGGAACAGTATAGAAGATAAAGGGCATGCAGAAAGCATAAGTAGCAAGTAATGCACACCGGAGCGAGATATTAGACCCCCATAAAAAATTTTTTACGAACAGTTGTTTGTGTGCACGCGTGGTTGGCGAGCCCGATGAGTAGAGGGGATTGAGCGGTAATGGAAAGAAGGGCGCGTGTTTATGAAACGAGGTGCCAGTAGATGAAAACATGGAAGCGTATTGGTTTTAGTTATAACGTTGCCGATTTGTAATCTTAGTGGGAGGAACGCCCGTTCTCAGAAATTGCAGCGCCATGTGGAGTATCGAAGTGAGAATGTGTTAGATGTACAAAGGGAGACAAGATAGCGAGGGGGGCTTGGAATCTCCAGGGATCAGTTCGTGGATGGATGCAATCATGGGTTGCAGGCGTTGGAGCCCGTGTGATATTGTGTACGAGTGAGAGTATACGTTATTAAGGCGATAGATCAGACAATCTCGATTGATGGGGCAAGCGCATGGGCGGAAGGGTGTGCGCCCGGGGACGGCTGCGGGGTGGTGCTCAAGTTAGAGGAAGTGTTTGCTAGCAGCGTATTGTAGGGGGTTTGGGGATGACGAGTTGGATGTGAGCCCTACGCCAGTCCGGCATTACATGATAAGGATTTCGTCCTGATTTGGGGGTACCCATAGCAGGCGTGTCATTGTGGCCTTACTAGAGCTGGGTGAAGGGTGGCGGTGCATCCTAAGCTGGGGGGGTTAGTATAGTTGAGATAGGTAGGGAAAGCGCGATGAGGTGAGAATAGAGAGGGGGTACGTAGGTATATTAGGGTTATGAGATAGGGAGAGCGAGAGTATAGTGGTGTGTGGTGCGAGGTCATCGCGTGTTTAGCGGTGACGAGAGATTGCGCGATGACACGAGTGTGGTCAATGCCGCTCAGGGGGGACGCGTCGTAGCGGTGAGCCGATGCTCGTGAGGGTACCATGTATGGTGGTGGCGGGTGCGCTGCGAGACACCGCGACAGATAGCGAGACCACATTACCCCATATCCAGTGTAGAGGACGCGCTAGAGTGAATAATGACCGTGATGGGTGCGAGTGCGGTATGTGTGGCTAGAGCGACGAGTGTGTTCAACAAGCGTGTGAGCCGGGCCCGACACTCCTGCACGAGGCAAAGAAACAAGCACGTCTGCATTGGGAATCAACCGCAACATAAGTGGCGTAGTGTGCGTGTAGCCGTGTAGGCGCCCGGCACGCGAGCACGTGGTGAGTGCATGGTAGAGCGCGTGCTTCGTGGTTGAGCTAGGCACGCCGAGCGAAAACGCGTGCAGCGGAGCCCTTCCGCCGTACCGAGCGAGAAGACCGAACGTCTGGATGTCTGAGCCAGTATGGAAGCGATTTAGGTTGGTGTAGATATAGCAGACAGGGTAGGGCACCGTTTGTCGACAGTACACATCAAGCGCAACCGAAACCAGTGGGGATAGAGGGTCCAACAACAGGGTCATGGTCACTTGAAACGAGCAGAGCTGAAATGGATAAAATAAAGACCAATAAGGGACACGATGACAGTATACGGTGGCATTACGTGCTCTGCGTGGAAATTACCAATGAAGTAGAGGGGGGGTTGGTAGCAACAAGAGATGCTGTGAATAGAGTAGAGAGAGGATGGTCGGCAGCGAATTAGACTTGAGGTGTAATGGTGCCTACAAACGGCAAGGCAAAATTACCGAAGATAAGCGCAATGAGTGTAAGAAACTGTGGCCAGTTAATAATAGAACAGTTAGAGAGTGCAGGTGATGGTGCGAGGAACATACAAATAGAGTTTAGAGGGGGAGTGTAATTGTTGTGAATGATGTAAAATGAATTATAGTATTGAGGAAATGGTAAGTGTTGTTGGGTGTGTAGACCAACTGCGTGAAGAAGTGATTCATAGTATGGAATATTCTGAATCAGCAGTTGTGGCACACATACAGTACGATAGGTATGGCGGAATCCGGTGTCGTTATTTGACCGTGAGCACGTGGTGTGTGCAAATGCCGAAAGGACGCTGGCGCCTAGCAAGTGGACAGCATGTGAGAGGGCATGCGCTTGGCGAGCGCAGCCCAAGGCGACAACCCATACCCCCAGAGACACCATTGGTAAACTCAGAAGGAATAGAGATACGGGATGGCAAATGGGGACGGTTGGAAACGTTGCACAGATCTAGGTATGTCACACGGAAAAATGCAGCTAGAAGCGAGGGAAGAAAATGAGTTACGTGATTGTGGATGTTGGGGTAGCAAGCACAGAACATGATAGGAGGGGCTGGAGCGTGATGTCGCGCGTCCAAGTAAGGAGTGTCATTGAACGCGTGTGCTAGCGGTTAGTGGAGCAGCATAGCGAGCTGTGCCGCCGAGATGAACCGTGGGCACGGGCGCCGGTTCCACGTCCAGCGTAGGCTCGCGCAACGTGTCTGCTGGGATGCCAGTGATATAACGTGAGTTTTGACAGTGGTAGAGTGGGGTGGGGAAGACGCGTTGAGTGGAGTCACCAGATGATCGAGACGAGTATCGACATCGAGGCTCTCTGACTCGGCATAGCCGGAGGGGATATCGAAGACAACAGCGAATGATCACATATAAGCATCGAAGTGCAATAGGCGAAATTTAAAATATAGAATCCGAGAAGTACGAGAGATCAGTGCACAGACTGAGCGTGTGTGAGGCTATAGATACTACGATGCGGTGTCTTCTACTAACGCATATGTGTGTCACTTAGCGAGTGTGTATGTTAAGCAACAAGCAGATCGGTAGTAATAGAGTGAAAAGTCCAGCAAGAGACGGCTTAGGATGGCTTTCGCAGACACTGAGCAGGCTCCTGATCTAGTTGAGCAGTAGTGAAGTAGGAGAAGTGGCTCGAGATAGTTATGTAGAGAGCAGAAGTTAGTGGCCGAGTATGAGAGTATGGGAGACGACAGGGTACGATTCGCGTGTGGATTCTCGCTTTAGACAGAACCGCTAGAGGAGAATCGGAATGAAGAGTATAGGATAGCCACTGGTAGAGAAATCGTCGCTGAGATGTTGTAACTGTTAAGTTGTGTGTTAATAGAGTAGTTCCCAAGCGAGTCGGGATAAGTAAGGGGCATCCAAGTACGGAGGAGTCGCGACGCAAGGCCTCACAGGGCCGAGTGATCACGCGCGAGGAGCCATAGCAGAGTTTTTGTGAGCTGTGCAGGACCGGTTTGCCCTGGATATTGTGCCTGTCGACTGCTTTTGTGGTGTGGCAATCCTCGCATGACGGCGCTTGTCGCCTACAGGTGGGCAGGGACCATGTAGTAGTGCATATATCGGCTTCGCCCGACGCCGACTCTCTCACAGGCACCACAAAGCCCGCAGTAGTGCGGCATGGTGTAGAGCGCGCGTCGTCTAGGTGGCAATTCTGAGACCGTGGGATGCAGAGGGGTGAAGGTGGACTCACGCTCTTATTATAGCTCGACATCGTACGTCTCTAGCCCACATCTAGCCTTTCACATGCAATACGGAGCGATCGCACGGCGAGTAGCGATTGGGGGAAGAGCGAACCGTGTGCCGCAAGTAGGGCGGTGGCATGAGCGCGCGAGTGACGTGTCCGCATACCACACTAGGGATGAGACGTAGGTGAGAGCGCGTGGCTCTTATTTGACGTAAGCCGACGAGCGAGCGGTGTGCCGACAAGAACCTACTACCGGCGCGTCCCTCCGAGCAACGACAGGCTCTGTCTGATCTTAATCGCGCAGGTATATGAACTATGTATATACAGTTAGGTGTAGTTAGCATGGTGAAGACGGCGATGGAAGTGGCGATCCTGGTATCTACCTACACATCAAGCGTCGCGAGATAGCGCAGTGTTAGTATCAATACAATCAGCCAAAAAGCGACTAGACGCGCGCGCTACAACAGCGTGTGAAATTGAAATAGAAGAGGTTACCAAGTAAATTTCAAGGTACGATATAAGGTGATGGTCAGAAACTCTTCTGTCAGCAAATAGCAGGCCGAAGCGAGGTGGAGATAAGAGTATGTAGAGTGCAACGCGAATTCTGTGAGGATAGGAGGTGGGATAAGAAATTGCCACAAGGCTAGACAGATAAAAGAGCAGACAACGCAACAATATTGACGCGTAATAGAGCAGTCTCAAGAGACGCGAGTAACGTGCAACGGGAGGTGAGGCCTATGTATGTAGCAGATTATAGAGCGAGGTATTGCATGTGAGGTGCGAGTAGACCGGAACCGCGAGCGAAAGCGAAGTGTAAAGGATTAGCCACTTAAGCTAGAACTAAGTATGAGCGGAATGTAAGTTGGTTAGCCCAACATGTGTGCTGTATAAGACGATCAGAGCGCGAGAAATAGCCAACATCAGGCCACATGCGCATGTGGTCACACATACATAATTGATTGGTGTGCGTCATCGCGATATATCTTGATTAGTTTGCATGTGACACTGTGGCAGAGTGCCGACAGGGTACGCCTGCGGGCCTAGCAGTGAGGTGACCAGTGTGATAGGGGCTTAGTGTGCGTCGTTGGGCAGGGGCGGGGCGGCGGCGCCACAGCTACAGCGCCCATGATCCCCAGATAACCGAGACGAAGCGCGCGGAAGTGTGAATAAGAGTGACCTGGTGATGCAGTGCGGATGGTTGGTACGACCGCACGTATGGCGAGAGCCCGCGGAGAGCTCCGCGACGCCGTCCAGTCACGCGTGTGCAAACCCGAGCGGCCGCTGCTTGATTATGTGGTTACTATCAGAACCGCGGCGCCATAAGGGCGGTTTGCTGTAGCTGCGTTTAGGGAGTTAGCGCCGGCGGAGTGCGCACGCGCGATTGAGTGCGATGGTGAAACCTGCTAGCTTTGTGAGGCGCTCTGCCGCGGGCCGGACAAGTGGCAGGAGCTTGCACCCGCTACCCCCGTAGCAGTGCAACGGACGCGCGACAGGTCTTCTGTGTAGCCAGACCAAGGTAACGAAATCTAGGTTTGAGGAGCGAAGGAGCATGTGGAGTTGGCACGCGGTGTGTCGACAAGCGCACGAAGCAAGCAGCGCAGCCATTACGCGAGGTGTGTGCAGCTTGGGGCTAAACAACACGCATTCCCGTATGAACGAAGCTCTCAAGCTGTGAAATACAATTAAGATTCCAATTAGCATGCCGAGGCGCAACGATAACTAGTGAGTTGCATAGACGTCGTTCGTGTGTGTCTAGAAGGGATAGACCCATGAGATGACGTGAGTAAGAGGATAGTGGTTCGTGCGAACAGCTGATACCGTGACTTAGGAGTAGCTGAAAGAAGATCCACAATTACTTATAGGGATAGTGCTAAAACTCTACAGGCAGCATTACCTGAAAGGACGATCGCAATAGTAGTAAGGCAACGTTGGCGCATAACATAGTAACAGTTAGAGGCGCGGGACGGGCAGTACACGATAAACCGCGGATAAGAAAGTGCGTGAAGTATTCGCGGAGGAGCAATAGCACAGGATAGAAAGAGTCTCGAGCGCGGAAATATGATGTTAGTGTGCATCTTAACAAAACTTATATGTTAAAATTATCTGTGGATATGTGGTTGTGTGTTAGGTGTGCCCTCCTGACTGTTATGTAAAGCATCGAAGAAAAGGCAATCGATCATACTCGGGGGGCGCTGTCAGGCCATGGTTGTCACACACACATCTGAACCAATGTGTGTGTGATAGTCGAGCATGATCCGATATTCGGGTGGCATTTGTCCGATGTTCAGACAGAGTGCGCGAGGGCGCTCTATCAATCCGATTGCGCCGTAGCGAGTTATGGATCATGGGTGGCTTGCGCTGCACCACCCACAGCTCCAACCACGCACCCCATATCCAGTGTAAACCCGAAGGAATAAGACCGGGAGGCATGCGGATGGGAACCACGTTTCATCAACGGAACCGGCCCACACTCCTTCACAGGCAAACACAAGCACGCTGTATTTGGGAAATCAAATGCACACAAGGCGGTAGCTGGACCGTAGTCCGCTCTACACTGAGTGCATGGAACCACTCTTCGAGCCTAGCACGGCCACAAGGACCGTGCACCTCGTCCCCTCCAGCAACGACCAACTGTCTCCTGGAGCCAGTATGGACGATGTAGTGGGTAATAGACAGGTAGGCACCTTGTCAACATGCACATCAAGCGCAGCCACACAGGGGATATCAAGCAACAGCCAATCACCTGGAACGACAAGATAAAATTAAACAAATACAATAATGCATACAGATGCGGTGGCATAACTCTCAGCTAAATAAGCATATGCAGTATGTTGGTTAGCAACAAATCCGCGATAAGGAAAACATGTCCACAAATTACTCAAAAATGCTACAAACGCAACAAAATTACCGAAGATAAGCGCAATTAGAGTAAATAACGTGGCCAGCCAATAGAAAACTATCCAGATAGGCAAAACAAACCAAATAAACTGGAATGAAATTTATGCAGCTTAAAAAGACCTAGTTTAAGTGTAAGTTGGTTTAGCCCAACTGCGGTGAAGAGGCATCAAGAATGCAATATATATATATATATATATATATATATATATATATATATATATATATATATATATATATATATATATGGGTGGCGGCATCCGGTTTCGGATTTGCCTGTCACTGTGGCAAGCCACAGGACGCCTGCGCCTACAGAGGGACTATGGATGGCTTGCGCTGCACCACCCACAGCTACAATCACATACCCCATATCCAGTGTAAACCCGAAGGAATAAGACCGGGAGGCATGCGGATGGGAACCACGTTTCATCAACGGAGCCGGCCCACACTCCTTCACAGGCAACACAAGCACGCTGTATTTGGGGAATCAACCGCACATAAGGCGGTGGCTGGACCGTAGTCCGCTCCACACTGAGTGCATGGAACCGCTCTTTGAACCTAGCACGGCCACAAGAACCGTGCACCCCGTCCCCTCCAGCAACGACCAACTGTCTTATGGAGCCAGTATGAACGATGTAGTGGGTAATAGACAGGTAGGCACCTTGTCAACATACACATCAAGCGCAACCATACCAGGGATATCAAACAACAGCCATTCACTTTAAACGACAAGCTGAAATTAAATAAATCCAATAATGCATACAGATGCGGTGGCATAACTCTTCGCTAAATTACCATATGAAGTAAGTTGGTTAGCAACAAATCTGTGATAAGTAAGAAATGTCCACAAGTTACTTAGAATGCTACAAACGCAACAAAATTACCGAAGATAAGCGCAATTAGTGTAAGCAACGTGGCCAGTTAATAGAACATTATTCAGGGAGGCAGAACAAACCAAATAAAGCGGAATGAAATTTAGCCAGCTTAAAAAGACCTAGTTTAAGTGTAAGTTGGTTTAGCCAAACTGCGGTGAAGAAGCATCAAGAATGCAACATCAGCCTCCGCATGCACATATATATATATATATATATATATATATATATATATATTCAATGTGGATGGAAGAAGAGAAAGGATGGTTTAGCGATGACTTGATCCAGAGGAATGAAGGCCCTCACTTCGGGGCTGGCCTCGGTTGCATCGTCTCTGCTCCCTGGTTGGTGTCCGAAAGTGATGAACGCGTTTAGCTGTACACACTTGATGATATGGCAATGAGCGGATCACATTAGCGTTCGTGCTGTGATTTTCTTTGTCCCTCCCCATCCCTGTTTAGCCTCCTACTCCAACGACGATTTCGCTATTCAGCCTTATACAATTTTGTATCGTAAGTTTTTTTACTACTTACTAGCTTACCGGAACGATGCCCATCCGTTACCGGTAGCTCAGCTAGCTGGCACCTGTCGCATTTTTTCCATCTTTTATGTATTGCGACACAGTACCTGAGGTGTCTCCTACCTCTAGCCAACGTGTATACTAGCATTGATCTATCACTCATGAAACCAAATGGATACAATACACGCAATAGAGAAAATTCTGTGATGGTAAGTAGGTCAAAGACAAACATATCAGCAAACTTTTTCCTAAATCGGTACTCCCGTATCTGGAACAAATTGCCGACCGATATTCGTACTAGCACATCTGAGTATAACTTTCGTAGAAAGCTTGACGAATATCTTACAGTCAGCAATGTGATTATGCTCCTGCGCTGCCCTACAACTATTCAACAAACGTATGAACAAGGTCCAGACAACATATAACTGAAAGTTGCAAATGACTGTATCAGTCAGATCAACAAACACCCGTTGATTCCCTGCTTACCCTTCTCTTTTATTGCCCACTCCGGATCTGCCTGCCCGAAAGCTCACCGCTGATTAGTGGCTCCACTGATACATCGATGGGTTGGAGGTCCAGGCTTCTGTTATCCTCTTCATCCCATCTTGGCTCACTATACTTCCCCTTGATTTTACTTGGCTCCACTGTAACCATGTGTCAGTTGAATCACTGGCAACTTGGTTAGCTGGACTCCCAAATCCGGTTAACTATCTCTCCAATCGTAACTTCACTTCCGTTTCACCCGCTGGCACACCTAACATTCGTTTGTGAAAACACTGACGCTTTGGTAGGTAAAGCACCCGGATCCTTTCTTTACATCTTCAACCCACCTTGCTCCCCAACACTTAGCTTCGGTTTTCACTTGACCATATCTTGCTGGAGAATCAACCGACACATTGTCAACATCGATATGTTTGCCACTCAGGACCACTGCAACCTTGTAAACATATCACTGGCGTTCTGTTGGACCAATTCCCTGCATAATCAAACTCCTAGCGCAGTTAGCCAAACTACTAAAGGTTCGGCATTCTTGTTCACAGCCCACAACCCACACATCTTAAGTAATCCGAAATCCGTATTGCGCCTCCTAATTGTAAACAACGTCTGCAATACAATAATAACATAGTTGCTTAAATATTTCCCTTTTTCACTGTGCACTAATGTGGACTTATTTTTCCCTGTTAGCCAGACCCATACTGCTGTTCCTTATGCTGAGTCCAGAAATTTGGATTGCGAGACCCTCCCCACACTATATTATTCTCGATTCCACACATGTACATAATTCCCTAGGAAGTTTTCGGCCTCCATCGCACTAATACTTACTAATACTTGCTATTTCCCTTCTATTTACGTTGATCCGGACCACAACTCGTTCAACGGTACGATGAGATACTTGCTACCGAAGAAAGTTGGATCTGCATAAGAATAAACTACAACTTGAATCCAATCCCACTCAATACGAATCTCCTCGCGTCCGATAAACAATTTCAGTTTCAGAGAAAACTTGTACATAATGATCGGTCCAGGGTCTCTGGAACGTGTCTCACCTTTCTGAGAAATATACCTATTATTATTATTATTATTATTATTATTATTATTATTATATAGTTCAGGGAATCGGCACGCGGTCTTAGCGAAATTACGTTATCAGGACATGAGAAGGTTTTGTAACTAACTAATGTTGATTTCGGATGTTAGTTATCAAAGGCAAAGTTGGTCAGTGCGAATGCCGTGTGCTGATCAAGTGGGTGGTTATCCAGTTACAGGAGAAAGCACTATTGCACGCGGAGTTGAAACGCTGCGTACGGAAGCGACAGGCGCCGTTTGATTCTAGACGATCGACGTCCAGCGCATGGTGCTTTAGCACATGTGGTCCCGAGTGCATGAGCCAAGTGGATTTGATAAGTCACCAGGATGGCCACATGGGACCAGCACCCAAAGCACGCGGAGCCAGCTGTTTCTCTAAGCATACCCAGCGCAGCGAGTGGCAGGTGCAATTTGCCCGCTCCCATTCGATTTACTAACCGAAGCCAATAAGGCGGCTGGTATGCTGTGTGCCGCATGGTCATTGAGGTTGGTCTTTACGTGTACCTGGTGGTTGTCGATTGAAATCCCCGGTGTAGGTGCGCTTACTGTGAATGTTGACAAGTTGCCTACCTGTCTACCACACACCACCTCGTCTATACTGTCTCCAAGCGACAGTTGGTCATTGCTGAAGGGGACGAGGTGCACGATCCTCGTGAACGTGTTAACCTCAAAGAGTGGCTCTATGCAGATGCTTTGTGTGTGGAGCGGACTACAGCCCAGATATTGTGTGCGCTTGCTTCCCCAAATACAGCGTGCTTATGTTTGCCTGTGAAAGAGCATGGGCCGGCTGCGTTGTTGAAATGTGGCCCCATCCACATGCTTACGGGTCTTCTTCCTTCGGGTTTACACCAGTTATGGGGTGGGTGGATGGAACTGAGTGATGCAATGCAAGTCACCTATTTTTCCTCTGTAAGCGCAGGCGTCCTGTAGCTGTCCACGTGGAGGGCACAGTGACAAGCAAATCCGGACACGGATGCCGCCAATATATATATATATATATATATATATATATATATATATATATATATATATGCACTCGGGACCACATGTGCTAAAGCACCATGAGCTGGACGTCGATCGCCTAGAATCAAACGGCGCCTGTCGCTTCCGTACGCGGCGTTTCAACTCCGTGTGCAATAGTGCTTTCTCCTGTAACTGGATAACCACCCACTTGATCAGCACACGGCATTCGCACCGACCAACTTTGCCTTTGATAACTAACATCCGAAATCAACATTAGTTAGTTACAAAACCTTCTCATGTCCTGATAACGTAATTTCGCTAAGACCGCGTGCCGATTCCCTGAACTATATAACAATAATAATAATAATAATAATAATAATAATAATAATAATAGGTATATTTCTCAGAAAGGTGAGACACGTTCCAGAGACCCTGGACCGATCATTATGTACAAGTTTTCTCTGAAACTGAAATTGTTTATCGGACGCGAGGAGATTCGTATTGAGTGGGATTGGATTCAAGTTGTAGTTTATTCTTATGCAGATCCAACTTTCTTCGGTAGCAAGTATCTCATCGTACCGTTGAACGAGTTGTGGTCCGGATCAACGTAAATAGAAGGGAAATAGCAAGTATTAGTAAGTATTAGTGCGATGGAGGCCGAAAACTTCCTAGGGAATTATGTACATGTGTGGAATCGAGAATAATATAGTGTGGGGAGGGTCTCGCAACCCAAATTTCTGGACTCAGCATAAGGAACAGCAGTATGGGTCTGGCTAACAGGGAAAAATAAGTCCACATTAGTGCACAGTGAAAAAGGGAAATATTTAAGCAACTATGTTATTATTGTATTGCAGATGTTGTTTACAATTAGGAGGCGCAATACGGATTTCGGATTACTTAAGATGTGTGGGTTGTGGGCTGTGAACAAGAATGCCGAACCTTTAGTAGTTTGGCTAACTGCGCTAGGAGTTTGATTATGCAGGGAATTGGTCCAACAGAACGCCAGTGATATGTTTACGAGGTTACAGTAGTCCTGAGTGGCAAACATATCGATGTTGACAATGTGTCGGTTGATTCGCCAGCAAGATATGGTCAAGTGAAAACCGAAGCTGAGTGTTGGGGAGCAAGGTGGGTTGAAGATGTAAAGAAAGGATCCGGGTGCTTTACCTACCAAAGCGTCAGTGTTTTCACAAACGAATGTTAGGTGTGCCAGCGGGTGAAACGGAAGTGAAGTTACGATTGGAGAGATAGTTAACCGGATTTGGGAGTCCAGCTAACCAAGTTGCCAGTGATTCAACTGACACATGGTTGCAGTGGAGCCAAGTAAAATCAAGGGGAAGTATAGTGAGCCAAGATGGGATGAAGAGGATAACAGAAGCCTGGACCTCCAACCCATCGATGTATCAGTGGAGCCACTAATCAGCGGTGAGCTTTCGGGCAGGCAGATCCGGAGTGGGCAATAAAAGAGAAGGGTAAGCAGGGAATCAACGGGTGTTTGTTGATCTGACTGATACAGTCATTTGCAACTTTCAGTTATATGTTGTCTGGACCTTGTTCATACGTTTGTTGAATAGTTGTAGGGCAGCGCAGGAGCATAATCACATTGCTGACTGTAAGATATTCGTCAAGCTTTCTACGAAAGTTATACTCAGATGTGCTAGTACGAATATCGGTCGGCAATTTGTTCCAGATACGGGAGTACCGATTTAGGAAAAAGTTTGCTGATATGTTTGTCTTTGACCTACTTACCATCACAGAATTTTCTCTATTGCGTGTATTGTATCCATTTGGTTTCATGAGTGATAGATCAATGCTAGTATACACGTTAGCTAGAGGTAGGAGACACCTCAGGTACTGTGTCGCAATACATAAAAGATGGAAAAAATGCGACAGGTGCCAGCTAGCTGAGCTACCGGTAACGGATGGGCATCGTTCCGGTAAGCTAGTAAGTAGTAAAAAAAACTTACGATACAAAATTATATAAGGCTGAATAGTGAAATCGTCGTTGGAGTAGGAGGCTAAAAGGGATGGGGAGGGACAAAGAAAATCACAGCACGAACGCTAATGTGGTCCGCTCATTGCCATATCATCAAGTGTGTACAGCTAAACGCGTTCATCACTTTCGGACACCAACCAGGGAGCAGAGACGATGCAACCGAGGCCAGCCCCGAAGTGAGGGCCTTCATTCCTCTGGATCAAGTCATCGCTAAACCATCCTTTCTCTTCTTCCATCCACATCCGGGGGAGCGCAAACAACGCACGTCGCAGAAATCGGCGCGCTGGAATGCGCAACACTTGGCCTAGCCACCGGAGCCTGATGCGTAAAATAACGGTGCTGAGTGGTTCAGTTCCTTTTCCTGGGCCGGAATCAAGGCGTCGAACATGCCCGTTGCTTAATCGATGTTTCCATCAGATGTGAGCCAAATTGTGAAGGTACCGGTAGTCGAACGTAACTGGCCTCTTCAGGTCCACTGATTTAAGCGGCCAGGTTTCACAACCGTACAGTAGGGTCGAACGTACAACTGCATTGTATACTCTACCCCTCAGGCAGAGAGTGAAGTCGCGCCGGCGCCATAAGTGGTGAAGGTTAGCAAAAGCGCCTTGAGCTTTTGCCATACGGTTCGTGATCTCATCTTCAATCCTACGGGCGCTGATACAACTTCCCATGTAGTTAAATTTTTGAACGACTTCTAGCTGATCCCCACCAAGGGTCAGCGTAGGAGGCTGTCTACATCAATCTTGGAAGAAGGCCTTGCACTTCGAGGGTACGAAGCAAAGCCCGAAGTGACGGACAGCCAGTGCTAATCTGTCCAGTGCCGCTTGGCACGTTTGTGACCTGTCACACATTAGAGCGATATCAGCAGCGTACTCTAAGTCAAGAACTCGTTCTCCTGAGCGTAGATACACGCCTTCTGAGGCGTCTCCTATGAACGCGATTTCCGTGACATCAATAGCAAAGTCGAATAGGAAAGGTGACAGTGGGCATCCTTGGCTCACACCGCTGGAGATATTAAAGGGCGACGAAAACTTGCCGTTAGCCCTCATTATGACTGAGCTACGCGCGTATAAGGCTCGGATAATATTTACATAATTCTTAGGTACATCGTTACTGAGCAGACAGTTCCAAAGTGCACGTCTATCCATCGAATCGAATGCACCTTTGATATCGAGGAACACGACAACGGTGGGCCGACAATATATGTGACGGTGCTCCAACAACTGACGCAAAGTGAAGATGTGGTCAATGCAGCCACGACCTTGATGAAACCAGACTTGTTTTTCACGAATCTGGCTTTCACGAGTGCCAGTCAGTCTGTGAAGGATGACAGAGACAAGCAATTTGGAGGCGATTGAGATCAGATTAATTCCTCTATGGTTGCCGCATTCCGATCGTGAGCCTCCCTTGAAAATTGGGACTATGACGGAGCGACTCCAGTCAGTTGGGACAGTTTCCTGCTCCTACAGTTTCACTAATAACTCGTATAAATCATCCACACGAGCAAATCGCCCGAAGTTGAAGTGGGCTGGAGGTAGACCATCTGGTCCCGCGGCTTTATTTGACTTCAACTGTGCGATTTCACGTTCGACTTCTGAGCGAGAGGGTGGATGCAAAAGGGAGAGCCCATGCAGCGGGGTGATCGGTGGCCGGTAAGAAATCTAACAATCCCGACCCATTAAATTGTTTTTCAGTGCTCAGCCCAACGCTCTAAGCGTTTTGGAAAGTTGTAGATAAGTTGTCCTATAGTTTCACTAACATCAGGTCTCCTGCTTCCTGTTTCCCGCATCAGCCTGAATAACCTAAGATGCTTACCAAGAGCAGCGGCCATTTCCATCTCTGAAGCACGATGAGAACACCAGGATTCGCAGTCTCTCTTCAGGCTAGCGAAGAGGTTTGCCAGGAGCTCTTCCAACCGGAATATGTCGGCGAGCATCGATAAGTTCCAGAGACTGCGAAAAGACCGAATGTTCATGTTAACGAGTAAACTTACCAAGTGAGGATTTGCCTGCTGCTATTAATGCTTGGTGAATCATTCATTCATTATACCAGTTAGCTAGAGGTGGGAAATACCTCAGCTAGTGTGCAGCAATACATAGAGGAAAACGAAAATAAATACAATAGTTGCATTGCAGCTGAACTACCAACAACGGATAGGCATCGCTCTGGTAAGCTACCAGCCGGCTACTAGGCAAAAATAAAAATTATGTAAAACTATATTACGCTGCAAAATGAGATCGTGGATCGAGGGAAAGGATAAAAGGGATGGGGAGGGACAAAGAAACCCACAACACGAACGCCAATGACGTCCGCTCCTTGCCATGTCTGCAAGTGTAGCTAGCCAAACGTCTTCATCGCCTTTTGAAACCCAACCAAGGAGCCGTGAAGCTCCAACCGAGGCCAGCTCCGAAGTGAGGGCCTTTATTCCTCTGGACCAAGTCATCGCTAAACCATCCCTTCTCTGCTTCCATCCACACCCAATGGCGCGCAAACAACGCACGTCGTGGAACTAGGGGCGCTGGAAGGCGCCACACGTGGCGCAGCCATCGGAGCCTGATGCGGGAAATAACGGTGCTGAGCTGTTCAGTTCCTTTTCCTGGGCCGAAGACAAGGCGTCGAACACGCTCGTTACTCACGCGGTGTTCCCACCAGATGTGAGCCAAATTGCGAAGGCACCGATGGTCGAAGGTAAGTAGCCTCATTATGTCCGTCGATCTTAGGGGTCAGGTTTCGCAACCGTACAGTTAGGTCGAACGTACCGCTGCATTGTACACTCTACCCTTCAGGGTGAGTGTAATGTCGTGCCGCCGCCATAGGTGGCGAAGGTTAGCAAAAGCACTTCGAGCTTTCGCTATGCGGTTCGTGATCTCATCTTCAATCCTACGGGCGCTGATACAACTTCCCAGGTAATTGAATTTCTGAACGACTTCTAGCTGATCTCCACCAAGGGTCAACGCAGGTAGCGATTCCTGCCAATCTTAGAGGAACGATTTGCACTTCGATGGTGCAAAGCAAAGTCCGCAGCGGCTGACAGCCAGTGCTAATCTGTCCAGCGCGGCTTGGCACGTCTGGGAGCTGTCACAAATGAGCGCAATGTCGTCTGCATACTCCAAGTCAAGAAGTCGTTCTCCTGGGAGTAGCTCCACACCTTCTAAGTCATGTCCTGTAAATGCAATCTCCATGATTTCGTCAATAGGGAATTTCACGAGGAAAAGTGATAAGAGCATCGTTGTCTCATACCACTGGAGATATTAAAGGGTGGCGACAGCTTGCCGTAAGCACTCACACTGCCCGTGCTACGCGCGTGTAATGCTCGGATAATATTTACGTATTTCTCGGGCACACCTTTGCAGAGTAGACAACTCCAAATGGCACCTCGATAAACCGAATCGAAGGCACCTTTGATGTCGAGCAACACGACTAGGGTGGGCCGTCAATATGTGTGACGGTGCTCCAACAACTGACGCAAGGCGAAGATGTGGTCCATGCAGCCTCGACCCCGACGAAGTCCGGCTTGCTCCTCACGAATCTGAACTGCATCTGGGCGGTCAACACGGTGTAGGCTCCCGTAATGATAACGGTGAGCGGTTACTTCATTTGTGTGAAGATGCTTGCTTATTTCTTGCGAGCACTAATTTCCGACACAGCACCCGCCGGAGGGTGACTTGGCGCCCACCAGCCTCGAACCAGCCTTGGACGCAGATCGACCACATTGCCATCAGTTACCGCTGGAGAGGCTGCATCCAGAACTGTCGCTCGATGTGGAGCACATGTGTTGAAACCGATCATGCACTTGTATGTGCTGACATGCGGATGCGTTTTGGCGGACGTCCACCACGACTCTGTGAGCGCATTGACACCAGCCAACTGGCGAAACCAGTTGTTCTGAATGCCTATCAAAGTACGCTGATATGCGAGTTGAGTAAACGCTCACTGGAGACAATTGAAGGTCACTGATCACATGTTTGCCAGACCTTAGTAGCAGCAGGCAAGTTCTCATGTGGTATGTATAATAACCATCTTGGATATTGTGTCCCTTCGCGGTCTCTGGAACTTATCGATGCTCGCCGGCATATCCCGGCTGGAAGCTAACACAATGAAACTCGCATAGAGCTCCGGGCAAGACTCCGTGCTAGCCTGAAGAGAGACCACAAACCTTGGTGGTCTGTTCGTGCGTCAGAGATGGAAGTGGCCGCTGCCCTTGGTAACCATCGAAACTTATTCCGTCTGATACGGGAAACGGGCAGCAGGAGACCTGGTGTTAGTAAAGCTATACGTGATGAGAGTGGACAGCCTATCCACAATTTGTCAGTGTTTAGAGCGTTGGGCTGAACATTTGGAAATGCAATTTAATCGGCTAGAATTGTTCGATTCGCCGGTCACTGATCCCCCTGCTCCGTGGGCTGTCCCTTTGGATCCACCCTCTCGCTCAGAAGTCGAACGTGAGATCGGACTGTTGAAGTTGAACAAAGCCGCGGGACCAGATAATCTTCCTACAGCTCTCTTCGAGTCCGGAGGCTCTGCTCTTGTTGATGCTTTATATGAATTACTAGTGAAACTGTGGGAGCAGGAGATTGTCCCAACCGACTGGAGCCGCTCCGTTATTGTTCCCATCTTCAAAGGCGGCTCGCGCTCGGAATGCGGTAACCATAGAGGAATCAGTCTGATCTCTATCGTCTCCAAATTACTCGCCTCCATAATTTTCCACAGACTGAGTGGCGCTCGTGAAAGCCAGATTCGTGAGAAGCAAGCCGAGTTTCGTCGGGGTCGTGGCTGCATTGATCACATCTTCACCTTGCGTCAGTTGTTGGAGCACCATCACACATTGACGGCCCACCTAGTCGTGTTGCTCGACATCAAAGGTGCCTTCGATTCGGTGTGCCCGAGAAATATGTAAATATTATCCGAGCATTATATGCGTGTAGCACGGGCAGAGTGAGGGCTTACGGCAAGCTGTCGCCACCCTTTAATATCTCCAGCGGTGTGAGACAAGGATGTCCGCTGTCACCTTTCCTATTCAACTTCGCTATTGACGAAGTCATGGAGATTGAATTTACAGGACATGACTTAGAAGGTGTGGAGCTACTCCCAGGAGAACGACTTCTTGACTTGGAGTATGCAGACGACATTGCGCTCATTTGTGACAGCTCCCAGACGTGCCAAGCCGCGCTGGACAGATTAGCATTGGCTGTCAGTCGCTTAGGGCATTGCTTTGCACCATCGAAATGCAAAGCGTTCCTCTAAGATTGGCAGGGATCGCTACCTGCGCTGACCCTTGGTGGGGATCAGCTAGAAGTCGTTCAGAAATTCAATTACCTGGGAAGTTGTATCAGCGCCCTTGGGATCGAAGACGAGATCACGAACCGCATAGCGAAAGCTCGAAGTGCTTTTGCTAACCTTCGCCACCTATGGCGGCGGCACGACATTACACTCGCCCTGAAGGGTAGAGTGTACAATGCAGCGGTACGTTCGACCTAACTGTACGGTTGCGAAACCTGACCCCTAAGATCGACGGACATAATGAGGCTACTTACCTTCGACCATCGGTGCCTTCGCAATTTGGCTCACATCTGGTGGGAACACCGCGTGAGTAACGAGCGTGTTCGACGCCTTGTCTTCGGCCCAGGAAAAGGAACTGAACAGCTCAGCACCGTTATTTCCCGCACCAGGCTCCGATGGCAGCGCCACGTGTTGCGCATGCCAGCCCACCACCTCCCGCGATATGCGTTGTTTGCTCACCGGGGATGTGGGTGGAAGAAGAGGAGAGGTGGCCAAGCGATGACTTGGTCCAGAGGAATAAAGGCCCTCACTTCGGAGCTGGCCTCGGTTGGAGCTTCACGGCTCCCTGGTTGGGGTCCAAAAGACGGTGAACACGTTTGGCTGGATACACTTGCAGACATGGCAAGGAGCGGACCTCAGTGGCGTTTCTGCTGCGAGTTTCTTTGTCCCTCCCCATCAATTTTAGCCTCCCCCCATCTACGATCTCATTTCGTAGGGTAAAACAAAAAAAAATTTTGCCTAGTTGCTGGCTGGTAGCTTACAGGAACGATGCCTATCCGTTGCTGGTAGCTCAGCTGGCATGCAACTGTCGTATTCATTTTTCCTTTATGTATTGCATGTATGTATGTATTCCCTTTATGTATTGCGTTACAATAGCGGAGGTGTTTCACCAAATGTAGCTGACATGTATAATGATTATGGTGATTATGGCTTTCACGAGCGCCAGTCAATCTTTGAAGGGTTATGGAGGCGATGGAGATCAGACTAATTCCTCTATGGTTACCGCATTCCGAACGCCAGCCACCCTTGAAGATGGGAACAATAACGGAGCGGCTCCAGTCGGTTGGGACAGTCTCCTGCTCCCACAGTTTCACTAGTAATTCATGTAAATCATCAACAAGAGCAGAGCCCACGAATTTGAAGAGGGATGGCTGAAGATCGTCTGGTCCCGCGGCTTTGTTCAACTTCAACAGTCCGATCTCACGTTCGACTACTGAAGGAAAGGGGAGATCCAAAGGGACAGCTCACGGAGCACGGCGATCACTGGCCGGCGAAGAATCGAACAATTCTGACCGATTAAATTGCCTTTCAAGATGTTCAGCCCAACGCTCTAAACACTGACAAATTGTGGATAGGCCGTCCACCCTCGTCACGTATAGCTTTACTAACACCAGGTCTCCTGCTGCCCGTTCCCAATATCAGAGAGAATAAGTTACGATGGCTACCAAGTGCAGTGGCCACTTCCATCTCTGACGCACGAACAGACCACCAAGGTTTGTGGTCTCTCTTCAGGCTAGCACGGAGTCTTGCCCGGAGCTCTATGCGAGTTTCATTGTGTTAGCTTCCAGCCGGGATATGCCGGCGAGCATCGATAAGTTCCAGAGACCGCGAAGGGACACAATATCCAAGATGGTTATTATACATACCACATGAGAACTTGCCTGCTGCTACTAAGGTCTGGCAAACATGTGATCAGTGACCTTCAATTGTCTCCAGTGAGCGTTTACTCAACTCGCATATCAGCGTACTTTGATAGGCATTCAGAACAACTGGTTTCGCCAGTTGGCTGGTGTCAATGCGCTCACAGAGTCGTGGTGGACGTCCGCCAAAACGTATCCGCATGTCAGCACATACAAGTGCATGATCGGTTTCAACACATGTGCTCCACATCGAGCGACAGTTCTGGATGCAGCCTCTCCAGCGGTAACTGATTGCAATGTGATCAATTTACGTCCATAGCTGGTTCGAGGCTGGTGGGCGCCAAGTCACGCTCCGGCGAGTGCTGTATCGGAAGTCAGTGCTCGCAAGAAATAGGAGAACATCTTCACACAAATGAAGTAACCGCTCATCGTTATCATTACGGGAGCCTACACCATGTTGGCCGCCCAGATGTAGTTCATCAGTGCATAATTTTCCAACTTGAGCGTTCAAATCTCCAGCCACAACAACAGTGTCCGAGCTTCTTCTGTGGCGAATGAGCTCGTTCAATTGGCGATAGAAGTCATCGTTTACCGAATCATCGCTACAGTTTGGGGGTGCATAGGCAGCCATGACGAATAGACAGCTGTTAGTCTCGCGCGACTTTGAACGAGCTAGTCAAGCGGACAGCACACATCCGGCCACTGATTAGAATCCAATCAACCAAAACAGTTTCAGTCCGGGGACTCGTTATACCCACACCGGCTTGGACGTTGCCCGAAGCTGCAATGAGAAAACACTGCTTGCGTTACCTGAAGGGGATCGCAAAGTGAACACTGAGCTCGAGTGTTGCAGGCGGGTCTCCGATAAGCAGCAGATACCGATCGAGAGGGTCTCCAATGTTAGGGTAAGTGCGGCCTGTTGGCCGATCTTTAGCAATGTGGGTACATTGAGGCATGCCAATCTGAAGGAGGATCGAGGGCTTCAAATGCAAGCCGATGAACTGAAATGGACCGCTTGGTTGAACATGGGCTTGTCGACAGGGCAGGAATGAGGCTCCACGTTTACATATGAGTTGAAATTAAAAGGTAAAAGCCTGTCAAAGCAAGGTGGCGGAGGGCCAAGAATTGGGGTTGAAAACAGGGGAGATAAAAGTGAAGCTGGGACGGGACGATATGAGAGAGAAAGCGTAAGATGGGAAATAAGATGGGTAGCCTTGAGCAGTGGTATGCAAATCCTTATGCACCCTGCTCGATGCAGCAGATAGGGCACCGTTGATTATCGTCCGCGGTGGCCAGAGTAACAAGAAATCGTTTGATGAGACATTCATAGTATTGCGTGGGCAGGATACTGTCAGGTTATCCATGTCTAAACAGGAGAACGATTAGAGCTCTCAACCAAAGCCTTTGGTTCAAAAATCTGACCGCAAAGCAGCGGGTTTGGCTTTGGGCTACAAGGAGTTCGTTTTAAGGAATAAGGAGCTACCGTCATTCCAACCCCCAACCTGGAGTACCAGGAGGCTGAGTTTGTCTGGCCTATAACCATTGACCAAACTGGTATGAGTGGCTCTGAAGGTGCAAAAAAGCACCAGCCAGTTTAGCTCAATGAATCTCTGAATCACACAAACCATTGCACCTTCAGAGCAACTCACCAGATTGGTCAATGGTTAGAGACCAGACAAGCTCAGCCTCCTGGTCCAATGGCAGTTGGAATACGTCATATGCACATGCGTTTGTCCAAACTTAAGTATGAACTACCACAAACTGAATAGAGAGACATTAACCCTTATTCACCATAGTACCACAAATGTGCATGGATTTCGCTTGTTGGTAAGGCTAATAGCGATATTCGCTAATTTGTGGGAAATCGCACGTACGAGAATAAATAACGAGTATGAACTGTCGGTGTTTTCTCAACATTTAGGCGTGAACCTAAGTGACAGCCTACAATTTAATCAGAATCTTGGGCATCAATGTTTGGTAGAGAGAGAAATAGGAATAGGGAAGCAAATGCCATCAATATGGTTATCATGGGGTATGATAAAATAGAGGCACAGTAATAGAGTGATGACACCGTATGTGTGTAGTGGGTTGTTGCATGCTATATGTAAAGTAGGGGTTGGGGCTTGATGGAGATCGCACGGCGATCGTGTCGCCACTCGGCGCTTAAGACTGGACCGGTCCGATCATCTGCTGCCCGAGGTTGGCGCGGACTCTCAAAAAAAAGTCGCTTGGGCATCGACAGGTAGTAGTATCACACATTCGCTTATGGCATATTTGGCGAGACCACAGCAGTATTACATCAACCAAGTCCCGCTGCTCACGGTCAAATATTCAGCTTTCAAAACAGTGTTCACATTGTCTAACAAATGTTGAGGAAGTAGCATAACTGTCATCCAAGTACTCAACCGTTGACACATATAGCTGTGTACTATGCTGTGACTATAATCTATTTGGTAACGATCTGTTATCGTACGTCTCGGGTGCATCTATTCGGCGATTCTAAACAACTGTCGCTTTGCGCTGATTTCTTTCCGAGGAGCACAAAATTCTTGGGAGCAACTGAAATCAGTGAGATTTCGCGTTCTCTAGTTGGTTCCCCGAAACTCGACGACTACATACTCCGCCAACTTTGGACGAAATGTCCTCCGGCAAACATCACAGCAATTTTATCAGGTCTTAGCGACATCACTCTGGAAAAGCTCGCAGAAGCTGCGGACAAAACGCACGAATGATATTACAAGAATACACTTAATCAAGTAGCTGAGTCCACCACAGGCAGCTCATCCCATAGCACTACGCTTGATTCAATCAACGATAGAATCTCCCGTCTAGAACATAGCATGTCTGCTATTCGACATGAACGCACTACTAACCGAAGAAGTCCTCGTGGTCCGCACCGCAGCACATCACGCTCACGTCAGCAGTCGTACTGCTACTTCCACCTTCGTTTCAGTGAAGCAGCACGTAACTGTCGCCCGGGATGCAATTATCCGAAAGGAACTCCAGGGAACGCCAAAGTCAGCCAGTAATGGCGACAGCTGTCGCTGGCCAAATCCTCAGTCGCCCAATGTATGTGATCGACTTCACGACTAAACCACATCTTTTGGTCGCTACGGGCGCAGAAATTAGCGCTATACCACGATCTTTGGAAAAACGAGCTCTGCAACAAGCCGGACTTAAGTTACAGGAGGCTAACCAGACGACGATCGCGACATACGGCCAGAAGCTGTTGCACCTAAGCCTTGGTTTACGACGCGAATTTTCTTTTATCTTTACCATAGCAGATGTCATAAAACCCATAATTAGCATCGACTTCCTTAACAAATTAGGCCTCGTCGTAGATCTATGTTGCAGGAAGTTACGGGACGACAGCACTTCGCTCACTGTCCCTTGCCATCTCGCCCAAATCACTTCCGTCGGACTTCGCGGACTCATGTCAGACAATACGCCGTACTCATCATTGCTTCAGCAATTCCCGTGTTTGGTCCGTACTAATACCGACTCTACCGAGCCCAAACACGAGATTCGGCATCATATCGTCACAACGTGTCCACCCGTGTCAGCCAAACCGAGACGTCTTCCACCTGACAAGCTTCAAGTAGCTAAACGCGAATTCGTGCATATGATCAACCTCCGCATCATTCGCCCAGCCAACAGTTGTTGGGCTTCCCCGCTTCAACTTGTAGTCAAAAAGTCCGGTGATTGGCGTCCATGTGGTGATTACCGGGCACTCAACGCCGTTACCATCCCCGACAGATACTCTATCCCTCATATTCATGATTTTTCATTGGGATTGTCCTGGAAATCCGTCTTTTCCAAGATTGACCTTGTGCGAGCATACCATCAGATTCCAATGGCTCCTGAAGACATTGATAAAACGGCCGTTATCACATCTTTCGGTTGGTAAGAGTTGATTCGTATGCCTTTTGGCCCACGCAATGCGGCACAGTCCTTTCAAAGCTTCATGGACCAGGTCCTCCGTGGCTTGAACTTTGCTTTTGTTTACATCCACGATGTCCTAATAGCCAGTGCCACGCCAGAAGAACACTTGGATAACCTTTGACAAGTATTCGAAGGTTTCGATCATCACGGGATAACCATTAATCCTGATAAATGTGCATTTGGTCAATCTAGCGTCGACTTTCTTGGTCACAGAATTGATAGTAAAGGCATTAGTCCCATTCCTGAGAAAACCCAGGCAATCATAGACGATCCACTGCCTCAATCCGTTAAAAACCTGCGTCGATTCCTTGGCATGGTTAATTATTACGGGAGATTCATTGACAATTGTGCCGCCGTTCTTCAGCCTTTGACTAATTTATTTAAAGAAATTCACTACTACACCAGAAGCCGAAACAGCGTTTGTTGCCATCAAGCAGGAGTTGAGCCAGGTAACTTCCCTGAGCTACTTGGACACCGACGAGAAAGCTACTCTCGTTCTCAAGACTGATGCCTCACAATCCGCTGTCGGTGCTGTACTACAACAACTAATCGGCAATGAGATTCAGCCGTTGCCTTTCTTTTCTCGGAAGCTACAGCCAGCACAAACGAGATACAGTACTTTCGGTTGTGAACTTGCCGTGATCTACTTTCGTCACGTCTTTGAAGGAAGACGTTTTGTAATCTTGACGGACTACAAGCCTCTGGTCTAGGCTTTCCGTGCCGCTTCCGAGCACTATTTTCCGAGACACGACACCTGGATTACCTCTCACAATTCTGTGTCGATATTCGCTACTTCGACGGTCCAAATAATGTTGTCGCTGATGCATTTTCACGCGCTCATATACATCAACTGTCGTCCACTCCAACAGATCTTAAGGAAATGTCTGTTGCTCAGAACAACGATCCTGAACTCGCTCAGCTTCGATCGAATACCACATTGAAACTCTTGCAGTTACTTATGTTAAACTCAGACGCAAGGATTCATTGCGATGTCTCTACCGGTAAGCCAAGACCGTTTGCTCCCCAGTCTTTCCGGCGAACCGTCTGACCATTTTCATGGACTATCGCATCCTAGCATTCGATCCACTGTAAAGTTGATCACTGATCGTTACATCTGGCCCGGTATGCGTTCCGATATCCACCAATGGGCTAAACGTTGTCTCGACTGCCAGAGCAGCAAAGTACCCAGACATTATTTCTGCCCCCGGAACATCCTCAATACTTGAGGCGCGTTTTAGACATGTCCACCTGGACATACCGTCGCAACGAGACTGGACCTTAACGTGGTGCGACGGTTTGCGTACCTGCTTGACCCATTGAGCTATACTGGGTGATGCCTCCGAGCTCCTTGAGAGCTACTCCTACCAGGTTGGTCAATGGTGAGAGGTCAGACAAACGCAGTCTCCTGGTCCTCCAGATTGGGGGTTTGAAATGGGATGGCGTCCATTTCTGTAAAACTAAATCACTGCCACCTCCCCGCTGCCTCGAGGACAGGCTTTTGAGCCAAAGGCTTTGGATGAGGACCCTAATCGTCCTCCTGTCTAGGTCTGGGCGCCCTGGCAGTATCCCAGCCCACATACAACCATGACATTTTCCTCAAACATAAACTTCATCCTGCATCGGCCGTCGCGCAGATTATCAAGGGTCGCCTTATCTGCTGCATACAGCAGGGCGGATAAGCGAAAACATGCTACTGCTGGCGCCTCCCCTCTTTCTTTTCCACCTTTTTCTATTACTCCCATCCCGGCCCCCATTACTAACCTTCCTTCTATAATTCCCAGTTTAATTGACAGCAACCGAAATGCTACTGGAGTAGTACCATCTGCAGCCACCATCCCACAGCACCTATCGGACGCTTATAGGCAAAAGTCCCTTCTAAGGCCACGCTGTCCCGTTTCCATGGCGACATTCAACATCCGCACTCTAAGACAAACAGGTCAGCAGGCTGCACTCGCACGCACCTTGGACACACTGGGTGTTGATGTATGTTGTGTGTCCGAAACTAGGATTAATGACCCTAACGGGGTTATTGAATTAACTGCACCCGGCTTATCCTCTCGTTATTGATTGCACGCATCCGGAGAGGCCGATGCGGCACTCACGGGTCAAGCTGGCGTAGGTATCATTCTAAGCTCCAAGGCTGAGTCATCGTTGGTTGATTGGATTTCGGTGAACAGCCGTTTATGTGCAGCCCGTTTGACGACATCAGCTATGGTGAATTCGCGAAGTAAAACAAAACGCTGTTTGTTTGTGATTTCCGTTTATGCTCCCACCGACTGCAGTTCCAATTCAGTCAAGGACACTTTCTATCATGAACTGAACGCCCTACTACGCAGTGCTACTAGTTCAGATATTATAGTACTTGCAGGGGATATGAACGCACAAGTAGGGCGTCTGAGCTCTGCAGAAGCTCAGCTGGGTGGTAATTATGGACTTAACTCCGGACGGACTGACAACGGCGAGCGTCTGCTGCAACTGTGTGCGGAGCACCAGTTGTTTCTTAGTAGCACTGCTTTTAGACACAGTGGGCGCCGAAGTGCCCCTTGGCGTCCACCTGTAGCTGGCCAGCGACGGACCCAAATTGATCACATAGCCATAAGTTACAGGTGGCGCGGTTCCATTATGGATTGCCGCTCGTACTGGAGTACCGGTGTCGACTCTGATCATGCCTTGGTACGCTGTCGTTTCTCCATGAACTTTACCGGGAAGCTTATTAAGTGTCCCCTACGATTGGCAACGGAGAAATTGTCTCAGTTCTCGGTCAGGCAAGCCTATCAAGAAGCACTGCATAGCGAACTCTCGCTGTCTTGTCCTAATGACGCTGAGCTGCAGGCGAATAGGATCTCGGCCGCTATGCACGACGCAGGAGCATCTGTTTGTGGCACTATCAGTCGTCACCGCACCAGTCAATGGATATCCGAGAGGTCCGTGAACCTGTTGGAAGCTAGAAGACACCTCCCGGCTGGTTCTGAACACAATGTGACCAGACGGGCTATTAGGCGTGAACTAAAGCGGAGCCTACGTGCTGACAAGAAGCCTGGTGGACCAGTCGGGCTCAAGAAATGGAGGAGGCGGGAGCAGTAGGCAATTACCGGAAGCTCTTTCAGCTAATCCGCACCACTGGTCCCAGAAAACCAGGCGTCAATGAGACAATCAGAGACAGCGCGGGTGCGCTGATACACAATAAGGAGCGCCGTATGGCTCGTTGGGCTGAACACTTTGAAGATCAGTTCAGCTGGCCCCCTGCTCCCGGACCTCTTCCTACTCTAGTGATGCAGGACGTGCCATGGACGGTTAGTTTAAAGCCTCCGTCGGAGGCCGAGGACCGAAACGCGATCACAGCCCTTAATCGTTTTCGTGCCGCTGGCCCGGATTCCCTCCCACCTGCACTATTTAAGGATGGAGGTGAGGTCCTCTGCAGGGCACTGACCTCCCTATTCGAACGTAGCTGGAACGAAGAGTGTGCCGGCTAATTGGAGCGAATGGATTATAGTGGCAATATACAAAACGGGCAGTCGCACAGACTGTGCGAACCACAGGGGTATTAGCCTAACGCCAGTTGTGACAAAATTACTGGCCACGATTATCGTTCGTCGCCTCACTGCAGAACGGGTATCTCGGATTAGGGAAGAGCAGGCGGGTCTTCGCCCAGGACATGGCTGTATAGACCATATATTTACTTTGCGGCAGGTGCTAGAGCAGCGCCACGCATATCGCAGACCGACAATAGCTGTGTTTCTCGATTTCAAGAGGGTGTTCGATTCGGTCGATCGATCGATTCTGTTCGAATTACTTGCGCGGAAAGGTGTTCCCACGAAATATGTGAACATCCTTCGTGCTCTATACTCGAACACTACAGGCCGCGTCAGGGTCTATGGTGTCCTATCGGATAGCTTTTCGACTACAAGTGGCGTTCGTCAGGGTTGTCCGATTTCCCCGTTTTTGTTCAATTTCGTCGTGGATTCTATCATGGAGTGTTCCCTTGCGGAATCTCACGATGTAGGCGTTGAAGTGCTGCCTGGTGAAAAGTTAGTTGATCTAGATAATGCGGACGATATCGTCTTGCTTTTCGACGATTTTGCGGCGGCACAATCAACCCTGAATAGCCTGTCCAGAGTGGTCCCATTATTTGGTATGCACTTCGCACCTTCAAAGTGCAAAGTGTTGCTGCAGGACCACCAGCCACTTGATGACCCCTTGACGCTTGCTAACGAGGAACTCGAGGTGGTTGATCAATTCACTTATCTTGGCAGCTGCATCAGCAATGATGGGCGCATAGAAACTGACGTAAGCTCACGCACTGCAAAGGCCAGAGCTGCCTTCTTGAACCTGCGTCATCTTTGGCGACAGAAGGGAGTTTCCCTCCGTCTGAAAGGCCGTGTATACAAGGCCACAGTGAGGGCCGTTCTGCTCTATGGCAGTGAAACTTGGCCCCTTCGGTCTGAAGATCTGAGGCGCCTTCAAGTCTTTCATCATCGCTGTTTGCGAAGCAATGCTGGTGTCGGATGGCACCAGCGTATCCCCAATGATGATGTGCGTAGACGAGTACTAGGCAGTGATAATCATGCTAACACCCTAGAACAACAGATAGCACTGAATAAGTTGCGTTGGCTCGGGCACGTGCTACGCATGCCTGGTCACCGCTTACCTAGGAGGGCCTTGTTCAGTCCACCAGGTGTAGGATGGCGCAAGGCTCGAGGTGGACAGAAGTTGACTTGGCAGCGGGAAATGAAGTCACTGACGACCAAACTGGGTGCCTTTGGTCCGTGTCGCCTTTCGGGTTGGAGTCCACGTGACTCACCTTGTGCTTGGCTCGGGACTTTACAGAACATGGCTCACAACCGACACCAGTGGCGCGTCTGCTGCCGTCTCCTAATCGGATTGCCTGTTTAAAGTGTTTGGTGCTGAGTTATCTGCGGGGTAATGGCTGATTATGACGCGTGGCAGTGAAAGCCGCAAGGAAGCTGTCTCGCCGATGCCGCCTTATCTTTGCATGATAGCCAGCTGTTTGTGACGGTATGTTGTCTACACAAGGTGTAGGCGCCTTGACCCTGAATGTTTGCTTAGGGCATTAAGGTTTTCAGGTAAGTCCCACTTCTCTCCCTCTTCTTATTCTTTATTTCATAGGTTCTCATGGTTGTATGGCAGCGAAGCATCAGTTCAAATGGCTGATGTACTGCTGTTGATGATGACCTGGACATAGTCGGACCGCTTCCTCCATCGAACAATTTCATTTTCATTATAACTTGGGTTGACCGTTTTACTTGTTGGTCGCAAGCCATTCCTTTACGTGGCACTGTAGCGACCTGGAGATTCCCCCGTATGACTGTGTAAACTATTCTAAAATACATTCAAATTATAGCTTTCTTATGTATTAGGGAACTAGGCGGTTTGCCTGTTGGAACGTTGTTCCCGTTTGTTGAAAACACGAACGCCATCTCCGCCTTTGGCGCGCGCGACTCGATTGCGAACGACGCTCTGTCAACGCACTCGACGCCATCGACATTCTCCCTAGCTAGCTCTCTCCGGGTGCCCTATTTTTAGCATTAGCTAACGCTCCTCCCGTCCAATAAACTTTTCCCTAGCTTACTGTTGTGTCTTCTATCCATTATTTTTGGTTGGCCGTCTAGTCGCGTACCGGATATATAGCGCACGATCAACGCGCTATAGCACATCTTCAGACACTGTTGCCCCTGCATATTTCGACTCATGGATTTCCTTCTTTGGTGTGTCATCTACGATCACTACAGATCGAGGATCTCAGTTTGGTTCTACCTTGTTCCGTGACTTGAATCGTCTGTTGCGTTGTATTCACATTTGGACAACTGCTTATCATCTCGCTTCGAATGGCCTTGTCGAGCGTTTCCACCGACAGTTTAAAGCCGCCATCACAGCTAACTGACCTGATCCACATTGGTCTGAACGTATCCCAATCCTCCTTCTTGGTATTCGTAACACTGTCAAAAAGGATATTGGATGCAGTCCTGCTAAACTTGTCTTTGGCACCACTCACAAACTTCTAGGTGAGATGATTTTGGACTCCCGAATCACCGGTGAAATGGATCCCGTGTCCTACGCCGAACGACTTAAACGACACTTGCGAACAATTCAACCTATACTCGCTTCACTGGCCGCGCACAACGAATTCATGCTGACTTACATACCTGTCCTTTTGTTTTCATTGGCATTGATGCAGTTCGCAAGCCCTTGACACCGCCTTATGAAGGTGCTTTCAAAGTGTTGTCACGGAAGCCTAAGTACTTCATCCTGGAAAGAAATGGACCGAAAGGATCTGAGGATTGACCGTCTTAAACCCGTTCGTGTTGAGCCTATCGTTGCTGACTGATTCCAAGTTGTTACCCCCTGTTGGTCAACCGACTGATTCCAATGCTCCAGAACCTTCATGCTCACGCTCAACGAATGATTCCAAGCACACATGTTCAGAACGTTCTGTGTCTTTCCCCTCCAAACTAGCTGAGTTTGTTCCCTAAATAGCTATATCGAGCGTTAACTTACCAATTCACGCTCTAGGGGAGAGTTATGTAGTGGTTATTAATCTTTCACATTTTATCTCCGCTATCATCAAGCTATCATGATATCTTGTGTACAGTTTGTTTGAATTATTAACGAGTACAAGATACTTCCTCGCGGCCCGCGCTCCGTCGTGTTGATTTTTAACTGTGCTGCTTCTGCGTGGGGACGGTGCCTTCTGGTCTACTACCGAATCTGATATTAGACTCGGAATTACTATCAAACGTCTATTTCTATCGTGCTCGAAGTGCGCCACAGGTATAACGCAATCAACCATTCGAACACAACTGTGATTAGACTAAGAGTTGACTCTCCAACTTTTTGCGTTTACTAAAGGATTGAAAACTTCCTAGTATTCTTTAGACCACTACAGTGAGCACAAAATTAAGAATGTGCGGAGTCTGGCCGGGAAGAAACCGAGTGGGCGATGGTAAATGCTGGGAGAAATTCGTTTTGAGGATAATTTCAAGGACTGAGGTGAAAGGAAGCAAAAGGGCATAATGTTGCGATTGAGAACAGATTTGTGAAAAGAAATATAAGGAAGGTAGCACACTGTAGCAGGGCGAAAACAAAGAGAAACGTTTGCCTCATAGAAAAATGGGTGAGCAAATTGTAGCATAAAGCGAACAAAACGTACTTACATTGTGTAGATGCGAATGTCTCGCAGTCGTATCGAGACTGGGTCACGCGTCTAGAGCGATCTTTCGAGGGTTGACCGCCCATAACCTAAACAAACAGCATCAACAGGCCACACAGTAATCAACTGAACTGGTGACCGTCAGGGGCAACATACGGACCGGTAATCTAACCAACCAGTTAGGCCCATAAGCTGGTGAGGGCTGTATGGTACGCTAGGCTAAAAGTTGGTTAGGTTAATTGTGTATAAACAGAAGATGTACATGGATAATACGTCCACATGATGATATAAATGGATGACAAATTTAACTCCACTGCTGTTATTCAAGTGGATAACAATGGGCAATAAATCGCCGTGGCGCCACGTTAGAAGCTGTAAAATTGGCGGTCAATACGATTCTTGCGTTCGTTTCCCCTTAAATTTGCTGGCATGGTGGCGGAAGTGAGGCAATTTTAACTAGCGGCTGCGACATAATGCCACAATCAGCAAGTGGGGAATAGCTTTACCCTCAAACTTGGCTTGTATACATCTTTATTACGGACAGGGCGAAAGACTAACTCGGTTCCAGCAGTTATATGATCGCTGTCATCATGACGAGACTTGTTGGCTTACATGCACACGCTGCCATTGTCCTGTTGTCGAAGCACGTGGACAAAGCATCGTTAAAAGCTTGCTTTCGGAGTATTTACCGCAAACAGTGGAGCGCTTCAAACGAGGTTTGGAAGAAAGGTGGTTGGCCATGTTCGCCGTTTTCTTGTGAACGCTTATTTCAGCCACTAACCACATACAAGTAAAGTACGCAAATGCATGGAAATGCAGTGACCGTATTGCTATTCTTCCATTTTTTGTGCAAACGCAAGAATCGACCATCAAGTCGACTTGATGGGAGTTCTTCTCGCTTATTGACACAGGAAGGGGATGCTTGTTGAGCTGAAGGGTATTTTGTCCCTGGTTCCTCTGTTCTTACCCTTGTTGGTTGCTGAAGCCTTTTACAGTTATTCGTCATTTGACCACTGGACGTTTAGCAGCTACTCGCCGCTTGCGCGCCATTAATCATTTTCAAAAGACGCATTTACTTTGATTTCTTGTGTTGCTCAGTTCGGTGGAACTCGCCTGCGTGCCCTCGGTTTCTTGGTTATTGTGCCTGTTCTCTTTAGCAAAGAACCTGTAGCTTCATGCTTGCAGTTCTCATCGACTTTGTTTCACTCAATACGATTTGATGAGTCTAATTCGTTACATACTTCTTTTTCTTTTTTTCGTCGATTACACACCCATTCACCGTACAACGGTTCACCACTGTTGCTTATCCCTCACATTCATTTGACTTTCTAACTCTCATATCCAGATGATTGTGAGTGCAGTCCTAACTCTTCGTGTCCTCCTTCCGACGATTGGTTGGTTATATATGGCAAATCATCGTGAAGCGGAAGAAAATATCTCTTATTTGGTTTTCTGGTGGTGACCCGCCGATGCACTGGACCGCCTCCTTTGCCGACTCTTGGGGGGATCAGCTACAAGTTGTTTCAAAATTCTACGACCTGGGAAGTTTTATCTGCGTCCGTGGGATGGAACGTGAAACCACGAACCGCAGATCACAAGCTCGAGACTCTTTTGCTAACCTTCGCCACTTATGGCGCCGGCGCGACATCACGCTCTCCTTGAAGGGTATAGTGTGTAATGCGGCGGTACTTTTGACCCTACCGTGCGCTTGTGAAACCTGGCCCCTTAGGTCAGCGGACATAAAGATATCCATCTGTTAACGGTAGTTCAGCTGGCTTGCGTTCGTTGCATTTTTTCCTGTTCTTTTAATTATGGCGGCACAGTAGCTAAGTTGTTTCCCACCTCTAGCTAATGTGTATAAAGCTGATGACGATAATGAGGGTGTGACCGCATCTTCGGTCGTCGCAGTGGCGTTGCGTTGTGCATCAACTCAGCCCTTACTGCCTTTATGACGCATACTTTATGCACTCGCAACTTCTTTTTCATCCGTTTTACTTAGAGTTGTGTAGGTCGATAGTAGCTCCATTAGGGTTGAGGGTGGTCTAGTTGATATTAGCTGTAAACCTTCAAGGAATAAATGTTTAGAGATGGGGAAATTTCTTTGTACCCACCATGACTGGCAGCATTCCTCCTGAGATGCTTTTACAAATTGTTTTGCTACCGAGCGTCTCGATCTAGCCTTGCGTGCTCCCCTGCGTCAGTTCGTTAATCTTCCAGCTAGATTTATGATGGCACAAATCATTTCCCTTTTGGACCCTTGCTAATTTCCTTAGTTTCTTCATGGACATGGTATACAAATTATAGCATGTGCCTTCCTGACCCAGTTTTTCTTTTTCACACTGTCTGTTTGCATTCAGTTTTGAATTGGGAGGATAACTCTTTGGGCCTGGCGCCAATCGAGCTTTGTCTTACCAGTCTCCTGCTTTCTGACCACTTCCACACATCCGAGACGTTAACGATCTAGGCTCTGCAGTCCCAAAATTCTGTTCTTCTCAAGCGGAGACCTTTGCACGGCCTGCTAACTGCCATTTCGTATAGAAACTTTCGTCGCGCACTGCTTCTTTTATGACAGTCATTACTGTTAGTCCCAAGTTAATTTGGCGGCATAGGCTCAACTTGCTGACCAAGCCGGTCTCGTCTGAATGCTCTCCTATTTTCTGACCTCTAGAGGGCTTCTGCAATCTAAATGCTCTAGGCTCTGCCAACTTAGCGCGCTGCAACGCTCACCTCAAGAACATTGCTGGTCATGGTTCATCCTTATTATTACATTCTCTTTCTTCCTTAACGTTTCCATTGCTGCAGTTGCTCTATGTTCGTATTCAAGCCTTAATAAATAGTGTTTTTCTTTATGGGCCGATATTATGGACCCGGTTTAATGATCTCCTACCTTTCGACTACTGTGACCCTAATGATCAGGGATCGCACTCCGAAAGTATGCTCACATCACCTCGAGAAATTCGTTGACATTTCGACTTCTCCTAAATAGAAACTTTTAAGTTTCGCACTCTGTTTGCCTTTCTTCTTTAGCTGGACAGATTATCCTTTTAGCCTGGCTCTAATATAGGCGACGTCTGAAGGTCTCCTGCTTTCGGACTACTTCCACACTTCCGAGACGTTAGCGAATAAGGCTTGGAGGTCCCAACATTCTGTTGTTCTTAACATGAACCCTTTGCTGGGCATACTAACTGCCTTTTTATATAGCCACTTTCGTCACGTAGTGCCTCTTTTCTTATGACACCCATTACGGATATTCCCACATTAATTAAGCGGCCTAGCCTCATCTTGTTGACTTATCCGGTCCCATCTGAAAGGTCTCCTGCTTTCTGACCTCGTTCAAAGTTCTGAGATCCACATGATCTTGACACTGTGTTCGCAATGCTCTGTTACGTTTACCTCAAGAGCTTTGCATGTAATGATTCACCCTTATTATTATATCACTTGTATTCTTTAACACGTCTGTTGTGACAAGGCTCTCCGCTAGTATTCCGACATTAATATATGGCTTTCCCTCTACGAGCTGATATTCTAGACTTGTCTCAATGGTCTAATACTTTCCGACTATTGAGACCTTACCGATGAATCATCGACAGATCCAAAAGTCTGTTCACAACACATGGAGGTCTCTATAAGCTTTTCCACATCTCTTCGATAAATTCTTTTACATTCCGACACTATTCTTTTCGCGCTCGCTGTTTGCATTACTTTTAATTGGACGGATAACTCTTCGGGTCTGGCTCAAACCGAGACTAGGCTGACAAGTCTCCTGTTTTTGGTTGCTCCCAGACATCCGAGACGTCATCGATCAATGCGCTCGGATTACCGTGCTTTCTAAACCCTTTATATGGGTGTTTAGAAACAACGGTTATTCGAGAAATTGCAGCAGAAGATTCCTAATGAAACGAAGACCTCATCAACATCAGTAGCAGTCCCCTGAGCAAGCAAACAAACGAATAGCGCTGCCCTACAGCAAGAACGTCTCCGAACTAACAGGCTGGTTGCTGCGGTCACATGGCATCTGTGGCTAACAACCCAAGTGCCACCCTATATAAATTGATCTCAAGACCCAAAGGAGCAGCCAAGCAAGCCGGCCAATGCAATGTCATCTATCAGCTAAAATGCAGCGGTTGCGATAAACACTGCTGCGGACAAACTAGAAAGCAGATATATGCACAAATAACCGAACACAAGGCGGCCGTCAGCTGGTGCGATCCGCACTCGTTGGTTTCTGCGCACGAAGGTCAAGAATGCCGCCATTTCGATCTGGAGAATATTAAGATACTAGCAAATGGAAGTAAGAAACACGCCGCGGTGTTTTTTGAAGCCTGGTACTCTAAAACGAATTCAATCAATCGACGCATCGAGCTGGCCGCAGTACACGTAACACTACTGGCGAAGGAACGCCGACACACTCGATTGAATCCGGTGGAACGTGTGGCTAGCCAACCAGAAATGACGACACACGCACGCACAGGCGCAAACAGACCAGGATCACGAAACGCATGGGGTCAAAGTCAAAGGTCATCTGCCCATCAACCAGGCTGAAGGGGGATATAATTCCCAGCTAATAGGATTGCTCGCTTCCACGGGCCACCCCGGCGGTAGAAAAGCCCACGCACGCCATGCTCAGCGCACTCTCACCCAGGCCCCTCTACGCTATTTTACGCTACTGCACGTCACGCAACTACGCACTGACGAGGCTACCTCGGTTGTTGACGAAACGTTTGCAAGCAAATTGCCAAGCTCAACGAACGGTTCAACTGTCATCAGAACAACCTGAACTACCATTCTTCATTTCCTTAGTATTCCAGACCTCTGAGGGTTTAACGATTGGGGCACGGTGGTTTCAAAAATTAAATAAATAAATAAATGGTGTATTCCGCTGCCTTAGTGCTTGGTTCTTTATGCTATATACCTATGGCGGCGCAACGCGCTGTCCCCTTACCTTAAGTACATTGCTGGGCTTTATTCATCTTCCTTTTTCCTACCAAGGATGAAGCACGACCGTAAGAATGTTGTTGGCTTTTCCACTTCTGCTAAGTATATCCTTCTTTAGCGACGCCTATCTTTCCTTCCCGTGCTTCCTGTTACATCCTTTCTTATATCCCCTCACATCCTTAACATCTCTTTATGTCGATGCTCTCTTTTGGTAATTAGCACTAATTTATACGGCTTTCTTTCCATGCACTGACATTCCATTTTTGTCTTAATGGTTTCCTTCCTTTGGACTATTACGTCCCTAATGCTCAGCGTTTAACGCCCGACGGCCTGTTCACCTCACTCCGAGGCTGACTGCCATTTCGATTAGCAACTTTCGTCCTAAACCGCTACTTTATGATAACACTGATTACCATATATTTAGCTATATTTGGCGGTCTAGCTTCATCTTGTTGACTTATTCGGCTTTGTTTGAACGGCCTCTTGTTTTCTAACCTCTCTCAGAATTCTGAGATATAACTGATCTAATTATAGCTGTTACCCTCACCTAAATTACATAAATGGGCAGTATTCGTCCTTCTTTTTATTAACAAGGATGAATCATCACCTGAAGATGGTCAGCGACTTCTTCAACTCTCCTCAATAGAACCTGTTTTACCACCCTCTCTTTCATTCCTGCGTCTTCTGTTGCATTCTTGCTTCATTCGACGCTAACTTACCTGCGTCTGTCCTCTCTGACTTCTTACATTCCTACCAATTTAAGACTGAGGCAACGCATCGCTATCGCTCCTTTTCAGTGATATTCCTTCCCATAATCTGCACACCCCGTCCTCCTCACTCTGATTCCAACCGAATGAGCATATGCGCATTAGGAACCCCTCAAACTCTCTTTTATTCATCTTCATTCCTATTTTAGAACAATCTTTCGCTCTCTACTGATCCGTGTTCTGGTTGCTTCTCGTATTATTTCGCCACTTATGATACACATGTATATGCGATATTTAAATAACAATTACATGTATAGGGGTACAATCGTTCATTCATCACCGCAATTGATCGGCTGCATTCCAGACGCATCCCTTTGTTCTGTATTTGCGGCTGTTTCTGTTCGTTTGCTATTTTCACAAGTTTGTCGCATGTACGGCTACACGCACCCAAGGAATGGTCCATGGTTGCTACAACAATACAAGCCACACAGTTCCTTTATCTTGACATAAGCGGAAGATTATCAACCCTTTTACAACTTTCTAACCGGACAAATCAATCGTTTTCATGCACGAGCTGCTTAGCAGCAGCTAGTCGCCATAGCTTCCATTTAACTTTGCGGATACCCGGAGCTCGGTTGGAGTCGCTCCTTTCCTACAATGTTCATTCTCTTGGATTGTTTGCGTCACAGCTCAGCTGGTTTGTTGACCTATTATGTGCTACCGTTGGATCCACTAGTAACTGAAGGCTTAATCCGAACTCCATTGCTGGTCAATCTCTTCTCTCCTAGCGCTGTTATTTGTCGTTCGACCTACTCGCATCAACTCTTCTTGATAGCAGCTAGTCATTGTTGGCTCCATGTAGCTTGCATAGAGCCACTCCCTGACTCACCAAGCTTCAGTTTCCTCTGACGTCTGTCTCTCTAAGATTCGCTCGCATGTTGATTTCTTCATCAAAACTGTAGGTAGCCAGTAGTGAGCAAACGTCTTAATGATACGGCTACACCAGCCGCTGATATATTCTTTTCTAGAGTCATTATTTCTGCTTAGCAGCAGCTTGGCGCCATAGCTTCCATTTAACTTTGCGGATATCCGGAGCTCGCTCCCTTCTTACAATGCTCATTCTGTCGGATTGTTTGCGTCACAGCTCAGCTGGTCTGTTGACCTATCACTTACCTTCACTGGCCTGTTGATGCACTCAGCGACCCTATAGGCATACACTAGTGACCAAGCGTCTGATTGGAATGGCTACATCTGGCCACTGAGTCTCTCCTAGCGCTACCATCTGTCGGTCGTCGTAAATTCGACATCTCTGTTCAGATGTAGCTAGTGGCCATTGGCCCCATGCATATGTGATGATCCAGTGCTTGTTAGGAGCCACCCCATATCTCAATAACCTTTATTCCTTTAGAATATCTGCATCCAATCCTTCCGCTGCCCTGCCACCAATTGATCTTTAGGACTCTCTCGCGGCAACCTATTTATTTTAACTTATTCTGCGCTCCCTCTCGTATTACGCTAGCTACGTGCTGTTCATGCAACTGATAATCACTACCAATATTCTAAATCTCTTTGCTCTATCCCCACGCAATTATTGGCTCATGCCTAACGTATACTTCGTACTTTACTTACTGGTACAACGCTCCTGTCTCTACGCAGGCGTTAGCAATACACCCATACGGCTACTGCTTCTATAGGATATTCAAAAGACATTTTCAGCGTAATTACTGTTGCACAGTGTACATGCTTTTGTCTCAAGCCCAAATGTTGTAACACGAGACATTAGCAATATTCAACTCCGTGCCTGTTCTTGCGGTCTTCTCTCGGTTGTCCCTCACTTTCCCCTTTCTCTGAGGTCCGGGACTTGTTGGAGATCAGGGATTGGACTGAGGAGCAGCTTTGGCCCAAGACGGACGTAACAACCCACAAGGACTTATATGGAGCATGGTAGAAGTCCGAAAGGACCGAACTACAATCACCATAACCCTTGTCCAGTATGGAGAACTGGACAAATCCTCATACTCCCAAACATTATTCATCTGGAAAATCTGGACAGCGGAAAAGATGAACTTTTGATCACCTGGACATACAACAAGAAGAATAATCACGATGTCCCTCTCCTCCACCGACCTCAAAAATCATGTCGACCCCCATCAAATTACCTGTCCAACTAACAGAGGAAATTATTAGCCATTACTCTGCGAAAAACCGAAGGTGAAACCAGTCGTCAAGCGGCTTTGCCAGTTCAACATTAATGTTCAAAATGCTTTACCGCAGTGTTGCAGGACGTGGTGGGTTTTCTCCTGGCAAGCGTTCTCAATGTAGAATCCAAAGGTTTCCATTTAACAACACTGCAACGTGGCGAATGTGACTCGCCACCGAATAAAGTCACAGCCCATAACTTCACACTGGCAGGTCAACTAGCGTCACCATTCTAGATAGGTTCGTTACACTGGAACTTCTACATCTGCATATACTGTCGTCTTTTTGCTTTCTACGACATCACCGTTGAGCTTTGCGTTACTTGTTCACGAACTCACTGTATTGTCATATCTCTCTTGTGTATGCTCTTCAATTATCTTCCAATGGATCAGCTAGGATTCTCAATCTATTATTAACCGAGGTCCCCGTCTCACGATAGCCAAATTATTGTTTCGCATTTTCACCACTGTGCAGTTCCAATCATGGGCATGTGAACAATTTTCTACTGTCACTGTTACAGTTGCCCTAAAATGTCTGTACAGTTGTACATTTCTGATCATACCTCCATGGGTGTGCCTCGCAAAGTCGAGAATAAAATATTTATTTATTTATTTATTATTCCTTTGAGATTAACTTGCGTAATTGTCAGCCTCCACTTCTTACATTCTTCCAATTTAAAGCTGAGTCAACGCGTCCCTGTAGCTACCTATGGGCGATTTTTATCTGTTTTCCGCACATCGCATCCTTCGCTGGGTCCCAAACTTCTGCATTTGCGCCTTGGGATCCCTGGAACTCTCTGTCTCATCTTCATGCCAAATATATAAATAAATTGGTATATTTCTAGCGCGGCTAGAGGCTTCACTCGTACGGGTTCAGATCAACGTTTACAACTGTTCGATGCTCATGCATGGAAGTAGGCAAAGTCGAGTGTATATTCCTCGTTGGCAATTACCAATGCAGTGGCATTGTCTGGTGCACGGCTGCTGGGGTCGCAGGCGCCTATCTTGAAATCTTTCTGCTTCCTTCGGGCGATATTGAGCTACTTGTTTTTTGTTGTGAAAGCTGCGCAGAGGTGTATTTGTGCCGTTTTTCTTTGGAACAGGATCGAATTCACCACAACTTCACTTTAACTTCATTGGCCATTGTTGGCCTGCTCAGTCGCCACAATTGTTGGTGTGCACATAGAAGAACTGAGAGCGGCGGAATCGTGAGGGATACCAAAAGTTAAAAAATGATTTCGAGCAATGCAAATGAAAATAAATAGGATTTGTTAAGAGACATACCAAAGCGACTTGCTTCACTAGAAAATACAAATTAACAAAAAATTTGGCCAAACGTTTCTTGGAATAAATAAAGAAATAATTAGATAAATATTTTATTCTGGACGAAGCGAGGCACGCCTTTTGGGCATGATCAGCATATAGTCAATATTGTGCATGATAGCATTATTAGAAGCACCGAGAGCGGGATCAATACACATGGAGCCAGTAGTGTGGGCCCATATGGCCTAAACGTTGTACGAAGTCTATGTCCACAAAATGCGAGGTGTAGAGATAAGAAATCAGATCACAAATGTGGGGTGTGTTAATGAGGAGCTAGCCTGATGATGTTGTGTATACACTGCGGGTCCAGAGAGTGAAGCATGAGGAAAGAACTGCAGGAATAGTTAAGGATAGTGGCATGTAACTGCTGAAATATGTAGACGTAATCGTTCGGAGGCAGATTTATGCACAGAATTTATAAATGTGGTATCGGTCAACTTGCCAATATGAGATTGGGGCGGTGACTTTATTGAGTGGCGAGCAACACCCGCCACGTCGCAGTGCTGTTAAACAGACGATCGTGGCATTTTGTAGGGAAAACGCTTGCTAGACGAAGACCTACCGCCTCCTGGAACATTGCCGACTAGTGATATGACATTGACAAGGTTGCATCTGACCGATTACCCTCGCGGATATTCGCAGTCAGGTTTCACAAATTTGTTTCCCATTTGAACTGAACTGATTGTGTGGTCTCCTTCGGAGTCGACCGCAAGTGGTTGGAGCTGTCCAAGTCGGATGACTCAGGTGACTTGTAGTGATTTGATTCGTTTTATGGGTTCCTTTAGCTTGTCAGGATTGCGAAGTGAAGGTGATTTCTTTGTGCTGTGTTGATGCCGTGTCCAGATGAGCTTCGTAGGTGTGTTCTCCGGTGTACCGTGCCCGTAATGTTAATCTTTAGAACAAGGAAGAAAAGAAAAACGGACCGAGCAAACTGCCAAGGAAAAGAAATAGGGCTATGTTAATGTATAAATAAAAAATATGTGGTAACGTTGGGCTGTTTACAAGCAGTGGAATGGTCGAATATATTATACATCATATCCGTAATTTTACGTGTAAACACGAGACCCAATATTTGCTGAATGTGAGAGGCAAATGCTATCCGATGTGACCTAACATACGCAAAAGTCGTCCTGTGTGGAACCCGGGCGTAGCAGGCGTACTGTGTTGAATACAAGAGAGGACAGACAGCAACATTTGCAACAGCTGTAGTGAGAAGTGTTGCTAAAAGGACGGAAGCAGATGCTGAATGCGAGAGAGACGTTAATGTGTGTGTGGCTGGCTAGCCGAACAACCTCCTCGTGGTGCCAGCTGGGTGGTTCGGGTAAGTCCCGTTCCAGCAAATGGTTCGGCGGCAGTGTTCCAGGATGTGGTGGGATTTCGCCTGGCAAGCGTTCTCCCTATAAAAAGCCACAAGTATCCGTTTAACAACACTGTGACGTGGCGGATGTGACTCGCCACTAAATAAAGTCACTGCCTCTTCCCTTTTCCGGAGGATCATTCACACATCACGGACGTCATCTGATTCAAAGCGTTCCATTGATTCCCCTTTGATGGCGAACACAACGAACAAAAGCACACACAGTCACATCTACCTACTCATACAACATGTCCCCTTCCAAATACACAGTTAAACATAGTTTTACATCTCAACACACACATAAATTCCCATGCTATTGGTCAAAATGTACTAATTTGTGCAATTGCTGATCATACATGTTTGTAATACCATGATCACGCCCTTGATGGTGTGCCTCGCAGTGACGAGAATAAACCATTTATTTATTTATTTATATGAGGGAACAAGCGTAAAGATATTGCATCAGACGGAGACAGGTAACATGAGGCTGCCACTTTTACCAATGAGTACCTTAATCAATGGCAGCCGATGCGCAAAATAAGCCAAGCATTCGTAGGCGACCTATGGGCATTTGGAGAATCAGGGACCGGCCTAGTCAAAAAGGTTTAAGAGCGAGAGGCTCAGTAGCGAAGGGAACCTAGCGAAGATTGGGATTTTGCACTGAAGTTAGCGGTAACAAGACAACTATTGAAGAGTTGGGATATGGACCAAAAGAGAAGCCAAATGAGTGAGGGAGTCGTTACTTTGAGCTAAAAAGCTTGATAGTGGAGCCGAGGGGCAAAACTCAATCAGAGGCCAGAAATTTCACTTTCAGACTAAGCATACAGACAATGCATCAGACGGAAATAAGTCTGAGGCTTTTGCTTTAACCAATAAGCATCTTGTTCACTAACAGCCGATGCGCAAAAGAAAGGAGGTATAGGCTTGAGACCTACGGGCATTTGGAGCCTCAGAGACCGTGAGCTGCTCGTATCTCGTTGTAGTTTGTCGCCTATGATTCATGTGTATAGAGCTATTTAATAACATGCACATGTTAAGGGTGAATTCTAGGTCAGCCACTGTTGAACTTGATGGACTGCATCCTGTATGCATATCTACCGTTTGTCTGTGTGGCTGTCTGCGTTTTTTCCCTTTTCCAGATGGTCACAGATACAGCGCCCAGCACCCAAGGAATCGTCTATAGCTGCGACGTTCCTACATTACGAGACAACTAGCGGAAGATTATCCGCCGCGTTTACAAACTACCGACCGGGCAAATGATCCGTTATCTCGCAATCCTAAAACTTTTGCGGCCTGCACAATTGTGTTTAATTCGCAAAACAATAACTCTTTTACCTACTTGCCTGGAGTCATTCTGTTAAATTCGAGAGGCACAGTCTCCTGCCGCTGTAAGGCGAGAACATTTGGGTTCGGCCAATTTCCGCTACTGCCTACCTTCATCAGAAGCTCTTTACCTTGCTTTGCCCGTTCACTTGGCTGGGGCTATCTACACTTCCAACCTATTTTACAGATTACCCCGGAGGACCCCGAGTTGTTTTCCGGACAATATCCCATCCTTCAGTGATTCAGCATATTTCTTTGGATATCCCTTGGAGAGTTCCCTCGGTTTAAGATACAAGCAACACACCAAATTCAGAAGATAACTAATGCAAGACCTACCAATCCGGACGAGCCATTCAGTCGGGATAGGACAAGACCCTGGAACGAAATAGGCTCTCGCATAACTCATCAGCCAAGGGAAAATTGGGACGCAAATTGCTTGTGAAGAACCGAGCAAATCACCCCTCAAGATAAAGCAGTCATTCACAATTTACCATTCAATGGATCGGCGGCAGTGTTTCAGGACCTGGTGGCTATTCGCCTAGCAAGCCTTCTTGCTATAAAGTGCCACAAACATCCGTTTAACGACACTGCAAGGTGGCGAATGTGACTCTCTCCAGAATAAAGCCACAGCCCATAACTTCACTCTGGCAGGTCGACTAGCGTCGTCATTTTAGATACGTTCGTTGCACTTGACTTTCTACATCAACTTGTACTGCCGCCTCTTCTTTCGACGCTTTCACGCATATACTCCCATCTGTTTACTCTGCGATCCCACCGTTGATCTTTGCGTTACGTACGCACGGATTCGCTATATTGTCAAACTCCCGATCTCGCGCTTCAATTAGCTTCAATTTGATTATTCGTTATTGTCAAGCTGTTATTAACTGAGGTTCCGATCTCACGTCAGCCCAATTATTGTTTCACATTTCCATCATTGTACAGTTCCAATCATGAACGTACGAACAATTTTCCATTGTCACTGTTATAATTGGCATAAAAGGTCTGTATATTTGCACCTACCTCATTGTGCCTACAGGGGTGTGCCTCGCGTAGTTGAGAATAAATATTTATTTAGATATTTAGTTAAGTACTGGCGTACTTGTTTCTTTACGTGTGCAAGAGACAGGACGCTGGTTAGGCGGAGGCCTGTATCGTCCTTGGAACCTGACCAGAACTCTCTGTGCTAACGACGGCGCTTGGCAGTGGCTTAAGTGCGCGGTTAGTCGTATGGCGAATTATCGTCACCACAAGGTCCATGTCTATTTCTCTCCAAGTAGGGAGCTGAGAGTTTCCATGCGAGGCCAAATTCGAAGTAAGCGCCTTCATCCATACAGTGTGCGGCGTGTAGGCAGTGCTGACAAACAGACACCTAGTAGCCCTGCGCGACTTCAAAGCTTTGAACGAGGCGGCCAGTCGGACCGCACACATCCGTCACTGATTGGGATGAAGAGCTAGGTGTCCTTTGGATGCCAAATGGTATCTACCTACAATGATCCATTGCGCAAGTCGCTCGCATCAATGCAGCTAAGTACGCAACATATATTCACCCGGCTTTTAGACCGCCAGTAGACATGATCCGCCAGAATTCCTTGTTTGGTGGCGCAATTTTGTCTGGGAGTGCCTGATGACCTTCTTTTCACACGTTACAACCCATTTCTAGGTGTTCAAGCTTTGTGGGTTACGGGCGATTTACACGCTCCCTTGAAAGGTCAGGAATAGTTGTTAATTGTTTGAAAGTCATAAAACGTTACTGCATTATGCACCTGTACTTGGATTACCCAATTTCATCAAACTTTGGTTATCATGTGACCATTTACAATGTCTTTGTGGTACCCCTGTACTTGCGTCACGTGGGTGACCACCATCACCTTGCATACACCATTTCAGTAATCCTGCCTCACCTCCGGCATGCACCTTTACGCATTGTACGTCCATTAACGTGCAGTACATCTTCCGCCTGTCCGCAACCTATCGGCTAGCCGCAATGTTGTGGCAGAAGGGAATAGCACCTCGTTTTGGAAAGCAACTTCAGGTGAGATTGTCAGACCACAAGGATTGCACTTGTGGTCTTTTTATCGCCTAGGTTGCACTCGTCCGTATTTACCCTCGTCACAGATCGCGTGGTGGCACGGCCTTGCTACCTGCTCATGTGTTTCTCACCAAACGCAACGGCTTTCTTATTTCTAGTTAACTATCTGGATATATATGTTGCGAAAGATCCACCCTGACTGCCTGGACGTGCACGACATAGTTAGCTCCTGAAGCTGTAATTCAAACTTGCGTTAAATCCATATACATTGTTTTCCTGTGGGTATGTGTCACAACTTGCAATAAACCGTTCCTCAGGGCTTGCGCTTTGTGGGTCAAGGCCGCAGAAAACGCCCCCCATGATGACGTGAATATTTGGAATCTGTACAGACGTCCGCGTAGCATTCGATGTCATATTACATTGATTATGTAACGAAAGGTTGTCAAACATTTGCATCCCATGACCCCAAAATGAAATTCGGTGTGACCCGCGTATAAGTTGTATTACTGACATTTATAAAACCCATTCCATGCATGATTGTTGAAGCACACCTTTAGCTTAAGGCACTGGCTTTGCTCGTAATTATAACCAAGTCCACTATGAGATCTATGGGTCATTAATCAATACTCCTGGTAGAGTTGCGCCGTGTCTATATTGAATTATTTGCCAGTGGCCAGGTATTTTCCGCTGGTTTAAGACCTACAATGGCCCGTTAGGACGGCGAGTGAAGCCAACAGCTGATACTTCCATAGTAGCGATGTTAATGAAGCTGCCAATGGACTTATATGGGAACAGTAAACAACCTTCCCGAAAGCATGTGTAGCCCAACGTAGATTTTATTAGCCGTGATGCGGATGACACCGCTGCGCCGCCAACATGGGCTCCGTAAACGCCGGTCGCGAACGTCTGCGAAACCAAAAACATCCGCTTCGCTAAACGTCACACTGAAACACATACTACTGAACAAGTATAGAATACCTACGAATACGTCTTGTAGGCATCTGGAGCCAATATTTGAGGCTTATATCGTAGTAATATTGGTGTCAGTGTCTTGGGGCCTTCATGGACTAAGTAACTACCGCTCATGGATGCTCATAGAGCTACCGACAATATTAAGGTTCCTCTGCTTGTCCTACATAGGCTTACGCCAATGAAGCCAAAATAGATATCAGTTAATTTGCGAGCATGCCGCCCCTCTTATGGAACCAATAATACTTCCCCGTGCACTGGTCATGCCGGCGAGGCAACCAAGGGTGTCTCCTTCAGTACCGACAATAATGCCTCATCTGTGGCAGTTATATAGGCTTACATACCACCAGACACGTTAGCATACATATCCAGCTTTACAGTACCATGTCTCCCGCGCCTCCTGCCCACCAGCATATTCACCTCTCGCCTGCTACTTGCAGAATGGCACATCCCTGTACCTTATTCATGAGTGCTCCAGTAAATTACCATATGGAAAATGTCAGCATGCAGGTACCTTATCCAGGTTTAGTTTGAATTACCTTGTCTACCGCGCCTCTTGCCCAGCTTCTTGTCCACATGGTACATGCAGTTATTCGTCTACCGCACCACAGTGCCACTCAGGTTAGCAGGTGGGTGGTGTGCCAAGCAATTGTGAGATTTTAGGTCTACTACTTTCTGACCCACCTCGGACTTCTGAGATCTAAGTCACTTAGGCTCTGCCAACATAACGTCCTGTAACTCTCAACTGAAGTGCATCGTTGGCCAAGATTCATTCTTAATACTATGTCCCCTTTCTTCCAGTGCATGCCTATTTTGCCGAGGCTCTCCTTTGGTACTTAGAACTAGGTTCTACTGATTTCACTCTTTGAACTGATATTCCAATCTCGTCTCAGGGGTCGCTTTGCTTCCGACTACTGTGACCCTAATGATCAGGTATGGGCAGACTTATCGGTCTGCTCACATCTCCCTGAGAACATCGTTGGCTTTTCCACTTCCCCTCAATAGAGCGTTTTCCTGTTCGCACTCCGTTTACATTCCTCTTTCAATTGGACGGATATCTCTTCGGGCCTGGCTCTATCTACCCTCGGCTGACTAGTCTCCTGTTTCTGAGTGCTCCTAGACAGCCGAAACGTTATCGCTCCAGACTGTACATTCCAAACCCTCTGTTCCTCTCACCCCAAGACATTTCATTGGCATGGTAACTGGCTTTCATATAGTCACTTTCGTCCCGAAAGCTTCTTTTCTTGTGACACTCATTAATGTTATTCATACCTTAACTTGGCTGCCTAGGTTCACGTTGTTTGCTTATCCGGACTTGTCTGAACGGTCTACTATCTTCTCGCCCACCTCGGGCTTCTGGGATCTAAATGGCCTAGTGTCTGACGACGTAGCGTCCTGTAACCTTTACCTCAACTGCATTGTTGGCCATGATGCATCTTTATTAATATGTCCCCTTTCTTCCTGTACATGTCTATCGTGCCGATGTTTTCTTTTAGTACTAAGAACTAAATTCTACGGATTTCACTCATTGAGGTGATATTCCAATCACGCCTTAGTGGTCTCTTTGCTTCCGACTGCTTTGACCCTAAAAATCAGAAATGGGTAGACTTAACGGTTTGCTCACATCATCTCGAGAATATGCTAGGCTTTTCTACTTCTCCTCAATAGGACATTTTCCTTTCGCAATCTGTTTGCATTACTTTTTCATTTGGACGGATATCCCTTCAGACCTGGATCTAATCTACTCTCGGCACACTTGCCTCCTGTTTCTGACTGCTCCCCGACATCCGAGACGTTATTACTCTAGGGTCTACATTCCAAACACTCTCTTCCCCCTCATCCCAAGACCTTTCTTGGACATGATATCTGGCTTTTCACATAGCCACTGCCGTCCCGAAAGCTTCTTTTCTTATGACACTCATTACTGTTATTCACACCTAAAGTTGTCGGCCTATCACCTAGCTGGCATATCCGGACGCGCCTGAAATGTCTACTACTTTCTGACCCACCTCGGACTTCTGAGATCTAAGTGACTTAGGTTCTGCCGACGTACCGCCCTATAACCTTCAATTCAACAGCATTGTTGTTCATGGTTCATCAATATTATTACATCCCCTTTCATCCTCAACATTTCTCTTTATGCCGATGCTCTCTTTCAGTATTTAGATCTACATCGTACGGCTTGCTTTCTATGCGCTGGCACCCTATTCTCATCTCATCCTTTCTTTGGACTATTATGTCCCTTATGATTAGGTCTTAACAGATCTAACGGTCTGTTCACATCACTCCGAGGCTAATTGCCGTTTCGTTTAGCCACTTCGTCCTAAACGACTACTTTTATGATGACACGCGTTACCTTATATTTAGCTATATTTGGCGACCTAGCTTCAGCTTGCTTCATCCCAATGCCATTGCTAGCCGTCGGTATCCTCTCTTCCTTAGTACCAATACAAGATCTTCGTACCACCTGTCACCGCTATTCAGCTGCATTGAGTCATTGTAGGTACCATACCTCTCTGCGCCAGGAGCCACCCACCATCCCTCCAACACTTACTCTCTTAAGTGCACAACATCACATACCTTCACTGGTTGGTTGAATTTGCTGACACTGTAAACTCCAACAATGAATAGAAGGCTTAATGCAAATTCAGACGCTGTCCAGTGGTTCTCTTTCTTTGCACCAGCATACTTCGTTCCTCTTATCTTCATCACAACTTCCATAGTGATCCGCTATACGCTCCATACATCTTTATGCATATCCGGACCTACTAGGAGACATTCCTTGTTTCTCCATCCTGTAATCTTTTAGAATGTCTGTATCACTTACCTTCGCTGGCTTGCTGATGTATTCTGTGACACTGTAGGAGTCCACTAGAGACCAATCTGCTCATCGCAATGGTTACATCTGCTCACCAAAAGATTTTCCTAGCGCCACAATCAGTCGATCTTTTTAACTTAGCATCTCTATTCAGTAACAACTAGTGGTCGTGGGCTCCAAGCATCTCCAGAGCTTGCTCAGAGCCACACTCTTTTATCTCCAACCTTCATCCTTTGGGACTGCATGCGTCTAATACATTTGCTGTCTCTTGACTTATTCTGGGACACTTTGTTATCCACTAGCCACTAGTAGGCTTCACAACATTGCCACTGCCAGCCGTCGATACTCTCCCTCCCTTTATACCCTTATCAATTATTCGTATTGCCTCTGGCACCTCTGTTTTGCAGGAGCCATTTTTGGTGGGCTCCAGCCAACTCTGCGCATATCCGGAGCATGCTAAGGGACACTCTTTTACTTTTCTCTGGGACTGTGTGCGTCACATATATTTGCTGTCTGTTGACTTATTCTGGGACACGTTAGGTATTCACTAGCATTAGAATGCTTCACCCCAATGCCATTGCTAGCCGTCGGCACTATCTCTCTCAATTTATATCATTATCAGTTCCTCTTATTTTTTACGTCACCTCTTTCAGCTGCAATGAGTCACTGAAGACCACATACCCATTTGCTCTAGGAGCCAATCAGTATCTCTCCAACACTTACTCTCTTGAATTGTTTGCATCACTTACCCTCGCTGGTTTGCTGACTCTTCTGACATCGTACCTATCCACTAATAACTAGAAGTCTTAA
>OX104067.1:108554929-108637235 GCA_944474145.2 Dicrocoelium dendriticum
AATGTTCACCATCGCACAGTCCCAAGCGTGGACATATGAACAATTTTCTACTGACACTACAGTTCCCATAAAATGTCTGTACAGCTGTACATACCTGATCATGCCTCAATTGGCGTGCCTCGCATAGTCGAGAATAAATATTTATTTATTTATTTATTTATTTATCTTCGCGCAGTGTTGTCACTGTACGCTCATTCGAACCGGATTTACCAGCTCTACCCAGTGATCCACCATACGTGGAAATAACTTCTACGATTAGAGACTGTGTCATCACTAACTGTTTTCACAGGCATCTGTGAGTAAGCGCAAGCATTTGATTCAATCGTATTGAGCTGATTGCCTTTCTGTTTGACACTATTCGATGCTCCTCGAGGCAGGCCGAAAAGCCTAAGCTTACTCCGATCCAGTGTTTCCCAACACTGCTGTGAAAGAATCTGTGTGCAGTGCTCCGTTCAGGTTGCAGTCAATCGCCATTCCTCGTGACCCTGGCAGCCGGTGCAGCTGCATAATCCATCCTACGGACCGCACGACCACGCCGGCGGCTCATTTGAACTTGCAACCACCACGCTCGCCTGATCGAAGTGCGCCGCTCTCAAAGCTGTAAAAGTACAGGACGCTAACCAATCCACCGGGTCAGGTAAGGACACCAAATTGAATGGCAGGAAGGCAAAACCGAAGAGACTCCCATCGAAAGGCATTTGCGTGTTAGGAGAATGTCATCGGGTAGTAAAAATCGGTCTGATTTGTTCGTACTGGTTGGAGTGGTAAAACACGAAATGTGCAAATGTGTCTCAGCAACTGTTACGGGAGCGAAATAGCTCACAAGATGCATTTTGGTTCTGTACTGCGTGTTCAACCATCCCCCTCGTTAAGTGCTTGCTTATCCCAGCTGAGAAATGCGACCCGTTAATCGCAACAGCAGAGCAGAGGATCAACAATAAGCTTACTTCACTGGAAGCGAGTATGGACCACAGAAGCATAGCGGCTGCCACGCAACGGAATGCCGAACAATCCGCTTCCCCTTAACCGCAATCAGCCACGTCTCCATCTCCGTTATCTTCTCCAACACTGGTAGAACGCCGCGCGAAAACAGACTGTACTTACGATAATCAAACAATACTCACAGCAACAAAAATCAGGCGCCATAAAAACGTCTGGTTAAGCAAATTCCACTGGACCCGTCATCTAGTATTGACAAGGATGAAGCAGCCAAACACCAACCCTTGGTACCTGTAGCTCAAATATCACTTGTCAAGACTAAGCCGCCCAGAGCATTGGTTACATATGCAGAGATTGCTGCAAGGGTCCACCGAGAGGCCGCCGTTGTGTCCTCTTTCATTGTAACCACCGTTAACGCAAATAAAGCGGAAAAGAGCAAACAAGCACTTGCCGAGAAATCAAGACAAATGAATACCATAAGTTGTAGATCGATAAAAATGGATCCAACAACAGTGCCCAGACTGTTGTATGCTCAAATGTCCCTGAATCTACCGCCAACACATTGCGGGATAAGTTATCAGACAACCAAGACCAATACCACTCATCGTGTATGCAGATGAGTATCAGAGCCAAGCCCATAAACTTGTTACGAATTACTTGTCATCCGAACCCGCCACACTATGGTGAACCCAAACTTATTCGAGGTAGAAAACGTTTTGCTCTCCGCAAGCGCGCTAAAACTCGATTCCTGTGGGATACTATCTATACTGATGTCCCTTGGAGCGCGCGACGACCAAAACGAAACACCGAAGATGGGCGCAGCAAGCATGACAGCCTAAACACAATCTTCATACACGGCGTGCCAGAACCTCCTTCTAATGAAGTTCAAGGGACCGGAAAGCACGATTCAGAACAGTAGCGGTTCATTCGCGAAACACTTTCTTTGGATAATGTTGTGGCGCTATCGCTCACTAGCATACCTCTCTCATCGAATTATAGTGGACGCGGCCCTAGACTCCTAATACTTGTGGTTTAGTCAGAGCAACAAGCAAAGGATGTTTTGGATCGATGGCGGCGCAATCGGAAACATCTTCCTTCCGAAATTCTGTTAAAGGTCGCAAACACTTTGCACGGCTCAGATATTGAAGCAACTAAAGCAGTAAGCATCCTGACGAATGTACAGAAGTGGAACTTCACTGCCGCTTTAATTGACTCTGACGTAGATCTAAAGGAAGGCTGGGACGCACCTTGGCCGAATCAAGTTGCAAACGAGGTATCATTGACCCATCAAAAAACGAGTAACTGCCGACCTCCCAGCGGTTGGCATTCTCCCACACTTGACAACTTCACCACTGCGGGCTCCTAGAGACCGATAAACTGGCCTGCTTGTATGCAAACGCACAGGGACTTTCTAACAAACTGGCTAGACTGAAAGATCGCCAAGCTTCCGGGTCGTATGCTGTCATTAGTATCACCGAGACATGGTTGCACACGGGAATGACGGACGCTGAAGTGTCGCTACCAGGCATGCCGCTGATCCGGAACGACGGGTTCACAAAAGGAGGAGGGGTAATCCTGTATTACGGAAACGAATTACAGTGCGAAAAGTTGAAGGATTCAGACCCGCAGTTCCCTGACTCACTTTAGTGACGGTTGCAGTTAAAAAGGCAGGGACGCTTGCCTTATTGTCTTTGTGTACCGCGCCCCTAACTCAGCACCCGAAACCGACTGCCACCTAACGGTTGCTTTAAGATTCATTTTACAACAAAAAGACACTCACATTCTCATCCTGGGTGATTTCAATGTACATTGTTTAGAAGCCCCTGCCACGATCGGGGAACAAGTCAAAACCGATTTACCATATCTAGTAACCACTGTTCCTCTTTACAACCACCCCACTTTGCCCACTCGGTTCAGAACTGGTAGCAGGCCATATGTGCTGGAGCTTGTGCTTACCAAGGAGGAGCACATGATTGATGCGTTTATTTTAGACTGCCCGTTGGGTTGCAGTGATCACACAGTCATCAGTTACAACTTCGTCTGCTATGCAGAATATCGGAATGAGAACGATGAGACTGTGCGAACCATCACAAGGTACGACCGACTGGCCCAGCTAGTCAGCGCCACAACATGGTCTTTCCTCGAAGAAGAACCCCCGGAAGTCTCCTGGCACGAGTTCGTCAACGAGTTCAGTCAGCTGCTTGCACAGGCTTCATCGATAAAAGCTTGCAATAAGTGCAAATCCGTTTCTTTCGTTATGAGCTGAACCCGAAAATGGATGACAGTACGCAATGCAGCATGGCGAGTGTACAGAGAAGCTCTAGCACCATAAACCTGGGACAACTAATTAGCCCAACATAACCACTGCACTCAGCTGTAAAGAGAATACAAAGCCGCCTATCAGCAGAACATCGCAAAATCCTTCAGTGCTAACCACAACCTGGTGTACAAGCACGTTAATAGCCTACGAAACGCGAGGTAAGGATTTCCTCCACTCAGGACGGCTGATGGTCCAACAAGAACGGCTATAGAAGCTGCAAACGCGCTGCAGATGCAATACGCCCCCACGTTTCAAAGAGTCTTGCTACCAAGTGATCTACCAAGCTTTGTATTCTGCTCACCAGAACTAACCCACATCAATCTTGCCGCAGCGGCTGTATTGCAAAAGCTGACTTCCCTACGCAAACACAGCTCGCCGGATGTCGACACTGTTCGTCCAGCGGCCTTGGGAGCAGCAGCAAACCAACTGGCAAGTCCTTTATCTCAGTTTTTCTAGCACTGCTTAGACCAGAACCAAGTTCCCGCCATGTGGGAGCTTGGAATAATCACCCCGATTCACGAAGGTGGAAGCAGAACTGCTCCCTCCAACTACCGCCCAGTAACCCTTCTTCCTATACTCTCCAAGGTCATGGAATCCATAGTTGCCGATGCACCAGTGAGCTATCTAGAAAACCACAACCGCATCACTCCTGAACAGCACGGTTTCCGTCGACAGCGGTCATGTACAACTAATTTACTAATTGCACGCAGTAGTTGGACCGAGGCAGCCGACGCTGGAGAAGGTGTTGATGTGCTATACCTGGATTTTTCCAAGGCGTTCGATCGTCTAGACCATCGGATACTGCTAGCCAAGCTGCAGCAGTACGGGATCGGTAACCCTTTTTTAAGCTGGATCGCCAACCTTTTATTTCAACGGCAATTAGTGAGCAGAGTTCAGAGCACTTTATCGGACCCCATACAAGTTGAGTGTATTGTGCCGCAATGTTCGGTTCTAGGTCCATGTGTACTTTTGGTGCTTATTAATGACCTTGCACAGGGAGTCGCTGCAAACTTCCTAATGTTTGCGGACGATGTCAAGATCTGGCGCAGGATCCAGGCGAACGCCGACCAACATGTGCTTCAGAGTGATTTAGCTACGGTGTATCAATGGTCGACCCAAAACTTATTGCATTTCAACGTCAGTAAATGCAAGGTGTATTCCATCCGACATCAAAGCAGCTACTCATAGCGCGACTCAGAACGGATGTACTGCAAAATTCAACTCTCGAACGTGACTTGGGTGTCCTGGTTCAAGGTGACTTGGGTTGCTCTATGCAAGCCGAAAAGGCGTCGAAGACCGGGAACCAACATGCCGGTTGATTGAGGCGGGCGTTTGGACAAATAAACGACTCCATGTTTCGACAAATGATCAGTGCGTATGTTCGTCAACACGTCAAATATGCAAGTAAAGCCTGGCAGCCATGGCTGAAAACGACCTGAATGCACTGGAGCAGCCACAACGCCGGGCATCTAAGAAAGTAATTGGAATGCGCAAGCTTTCCTACCAGGAGAGGCTGAAACGACTGGGATTGTTCAGTGGAAGCTATGACCGACTACGAGGCGACCTGATTATGGCATACTTGATTCTGCGAGACCCAGATAATGTGTGCCGCCCTTTACTGCAACTCAGCAGCCATACAAACCTGAGGGGCCACTCATTAACACTCGGAGAACAATACAGTCGTCTGGAGTGCCACAGAAATTTCTTTTCCATCCGTTTCTGTCACCCGTGGAATGCTCTCCTAGAATCAGTCGTCTCTGCACCGACACTAACCGTATTTAAAATATGGTTGGACGATGCACTCATCCACTTACACTCTGTTACTTAACACTAGGTCTACATCCTACACCTGGAGTCTACCATGGAATTATTTGTTGTTAACTGTGGATGCTGTGAATCTGAGAGGATCGCAGGACTGCAGCGAAGCAAACGATAAGTGCTTATTTTCCTATTTAAATTATTAACTATTTTACTATTCTTATCATCATTATTGTTATATTGATATTCCCTGCAATTATCCAGTGGGACTTGTAAAGCAACGTCTCTTAACCTGTATAAATTCGTTGTTCGTTGTACCACTAGATCGACCAATCATGGAGTAGACCGAGCATAGATAGTAACCGCTCCGCGTCTGCAAGGCTGGATACTTCCACACATAGCTTCATGTCCTCAGCGTAGGTTAGGCAATCCGTCTTACGAGTGGACGGTAAGTCGTTGATGAAGATATTGTAAAGTACGCGACGGAAGACAGAGCCCAGTGCGACCCCACTCATTTTGAGAACATTAGCAGAAAATGTGTCATTCATCTTCACTTGCACGGAGCAGTCGTGTAAGAAGTCGGAGATCCAAAACAAGGGACGGTTAGAAATACCGATTCTTTGAGCTTAAACAGAAGTCGTACATGCGAGACTTTGTCAAAGTCTTTGCCGTAGTCGACAAGCATAACTTCCAAGCGGTTGCTTGAGTCTAACTACCTTGCCCAGGCCGCCTTAGCAACATGCAATTTCGAGGTAAAGGAGCGTGCTTTTCGGAACCTATACTGGGTATAAGCAATGTCATTCTGTCCCCAAGACGAAGCTTGACCACCTGTTTTAGGTGTCGTACCATAAAATTTACACACCTTTGCCGTCCAACAAATTGGATGATAATGCCTCGGACCTTGTCGACTTCCTCCTTTGAAGATGGGTTTGCCGGTACCCACTTTCCAAGCTGAATGGAGACAGCCAGCTTCTAGTGAGCGCCGGAAGACTTAACATATGGGTAAAGCGATGTAACCTATAACAATCCTGACGAACAAAGGATGCAATCTAGCTCGGCCGGGTGAACTATTCGTAGCTAAGTCAAGAAAAAGTTTCATCACAGAATCTGTGATAATAAAACTTTGGCCAAGTAAGGTGGAAAGGTGGATGCCGCGCTGTCACTAAATGGTGTTTCTTTCTCGTAAACCGAAGCGTATCGCCTACCTAAGTGACTAGCTTCCTTAGCGTCCGCGTGTAATAAGGCATGCTATCACCGGAACACAAAGCCTGGTTGCGCTTATCACCTTGACGCGGTACCTCGGTATTTTGACGTGCTATAATTTGAGGTTTTTAGGTCATATATACAGCAAAACAGGGTTGGGGGAACTCATACTACAAATATGTACTATTCCGAAATAATTAACAAACCGGGAATAAAAGATAAAATCGTCCGTGCAAAAAATCCGAGACAAACCTAAAAGTGCCCATTCGAATACCGCAATTTCCATCGATCATTTCTGCCTCATGCACCGCAAATGCTGTTGAGGTTACCAAACGGTCCGCCGTAAAAAGCGTCCTGAATAAAATGTGTCCTTGCAGTGTCGTTCTATTAGATTAACTGAAAGCTGCACTTAACAATATCAGTGCAGTTTCCACTCAGTTAGCTGAGCTTAAAGGGGAAACGGCCGGTACCAAAACAGCTCTGGCAAAACGTATGCCATTAGCCCCACCCGCAGATATAAGCAATGGTGGCAACAATAACGAGCACAAAGCTGCCAGCTTCATTCTTACTATCTTTACCAAGGAGTAACTCCTCCGAGCCCGTCGACCCGAAACGCGATCACCTTAAACTTTCGTGACGAAATTCCTTTGAATAAAGACCCGTCTACTGACGACCATGTGTAAAATCCCACTTTTTACGCACGTGAGTAAACGGCTTAGGAAATCGAAGGAGAGTCGTAACTGCGCAATTTCTATCGACTTCAGAACTCAATGACTGCATATACGCCTCAAGCAAATAGATTTACCTTACAAACAAACCAATGAAGCGTGAGCTAACGCCGTTGCAGACAGGTTTCATATATGATGCTAATACCAAAGTAAAACAATCGCCACTTGATGCAAGGCCAATCGCCGGAGCTTCCGCTGACTCTACGTTAAGCACTTATGGTGATCTGGACCAAACTCCTGCGTCAAACGTCCACGGTAGCGTTACGTTCTGAATCAAGTCCTACGGCCCTGGTAGATAAAAGTCAACCAACGATACAAGAAGGTGAGACCGTAAACAACATTGCATAACGTCTCCAACATGAGTGATACAGATTCCGAACCGACCAATGTAGACTTGCCGCTGAGTTGTGCGCTTCCCTCTCACTCGCCTAAAGCAGAAACCGCTCTCGCTGCACAACACAATTCGAGGAGAGGCCAACAGCCGAAACGCGACAAGCCTCGTATTACTAAACGCTGCTCGCTGGTACATCCACTTAACAGTGATAATCACATTCAAGCAATGTCAACATGGCATTAGCAGTTAACTGACAAGCACCAATCAACCACTGTACAAATAGCTCGAATGAGGAAAAAGCATTTTTATCTATCTATCACACACAACCCTGCATGAATGTTTTGAACCAACCCGCCCAACCACTGCGCAAGTTATACCTACTGGAGGCGCCAAACGGCGTTACCAAGCCCCAGAACTATGACAACCACTGCGCTTTCCGCAAACTGAAGACTTTCCACTAGTCACCGAAAAATAATGGAAGATTGAGCAGCCTGCGCAATGTCGGTGCAGTCATTCCCCCAAAATCTAATATGGCTAGCTATCCGCCTGGTACGTTATCGCCCAGTCGACCATATAAAAAACGTTATCCCCATGCGACGTTAAATGCACAGCCAGCAGCAAGGCCCTACAACCTCCCGAAACACAGGGTAGCAAATCACCCTCACAAGTGCGACCCACTTCTTATAATCCCTACCGCCCCAACAACATGAACACTACCCCTCGCTCTCCTACTATTCGCTCACCCGAAAGAATATTATGTCAGGATGCCAAACACTTCAACTTGGCTATGACATCCACTGCACCTTTTATATGGGACGCTGCACAGCACGACCACCACGCCCATTCCACGAAGAGTGCTCGCCAGCCCTTTATTACTTCCAACCACTCATATGCTCACTGCAACTAACCCTCACGGTTGGTCACAGCCCTCCGGACAGGGTCTTCAGACCACAGTACTAGCAAGGACTCATTGGAGGTCAATTACCATCCGCTTTCTACTCAACCACTACCTGATCACATTCCTACAACACCTCAATACCTCTTCTCGCCACCTCCGTGTACCGTGCGCCAGTAACACCCTGTAGTGCAAACAAATTAGCACAACCTAAGTCCTCTGAATCTTCCCGTGCTGAATCATACAGCATGCTGTTTATCAACTCGCCATCTATTACACATAATGTACACCTTAGTGGCCCAGTTATCTCACTCTATTAACCACAGCTGGTTCTCAGCACAGAAACCTGGTACTCCTCGAGTGCCTCTGACAACCTACTATACATCCTTGGCTACACCGCATGCTCTTACGGACGAGACAAACCTCGTGGTGGTTGCCGCCTTATCTATGCTCGGGACGACTTTGGTGCACCTGACTTCGAACTTCAATCTTTAGGCAACCCTGCAGGCTCCATCTGGATCCAGACGACAGGTCAACTTGACCTCCTTATCGGTTGCGTATATAAGCCACTACGCACATCTAGCGAAAAGATTAGTGGACTCATTGAGCTTTTCACTGAAATCTATTTCATGCCTCCAAGCCAAAAGATAGTATGTGCAGCTCTCCATATTTTACCTATTTGCTGGAACGACCAGGCTGCCCCAACATGTTCACGATCACAACAGGCTTTCTAACACCCTGGACCTAATTTTTACACAAGATGTCTCCAACGCAGTCGCCGGTATACTATACGAACTATATGGTTGCGACCACAAGGTGGTCAAACTCTTATGTACACTTTCTAATCCACACTTCGCCTCTTGTTCTGTTCAGCGGTTATGAATGTTCAACCATATTAACCGGAACAGCTTTGCGAAATTAGTGCGATCTGTGGATTGGGATAAGCTTTTATCTACTGATGTAGGCACAGCGTCATACGTCCTATATCTAAAGTGCTTTAGCTGCCTAGATGTGATTACAACACTCACTTGCAGAACCTGGTCAAGGATGACAGGGACATCAGCCAAGGCCCACGGTGTACTTAGAAGGATCAAGGAAATGCGCCAGCGATATGCCAAAACTAAGGAATTCCACATCCATGTTTGCAAGAACGAACTCCCAAGCAACTGGCAAACTGCTCAGGAAATAGCCAAGGTTGCTAAAGAGTATACCGCTCTTAATGCTAACAATAAAACCAAGGCAATCACTCAAAAACTCGGACAAAGAAGAAATAAAAAACCTACGCGTGTTGCCTCACTAAGACTCTTTAACCCATCTGTTATCAGCGCTGAATTAGAAATATGTGAGGTCCTCAACGGATACTTCTGCACTTCTCGCATCGACGCTAACGGGACCTCACCAGCTGTGGCACATCAGTTCACGAAGGACTCACCCGACACGATTAACTTTAAGCTTTGTGCTAACACCCGATTAATTGCTTCACTCAAAAGGTCATAACATCCTGGTCTTGATGCCATCCCCACTACACCGCTGATAGTTAGTGGCCGGGACATTCCAGTTCTACTCCTCAACCTATTCACTCTTTACATGACGAACGGGTTTTATCCAGCCACATAGAAACAAGCCATCGTCATCCCTAATCACAATAACGACAGTCAGTAAAAAATGGAAAGCTATCGCCCCAGCAGCCATACACCTATTGCTTCAAGTGTAATTAATCGAATAGTCAAAGCAACTGTGCTCGCCTTCCTGCTTACGCGTAACCTCCTCAATCGACAAAAACATGGATTCCTGCCGTCTAAATCCTATCAGACCGGCCAATTTGAGTTCCTCAACCACGTAGCTCAACAGTTTGACAACAAGCAAGTTATAACCACCATCCTCCTAGACATGACGAAAGTCTTTGACAGTGTACCACACACAGTACCATTGTCGATGCTGGGATCATATGGTATCTCTAACAAACTGCTAACATGTTTCCCATCATATCTTACATCTTGCTCACAGTCAGTAATGGCGGGAGAATCCAAAGCACCTACAAAACCAGTCTAACATGGCGTACTTCATGGAGGCGTTTTAGGCCCAATACTATTCCTGCTCTATGCCAAAATGTGTTCCACATTTTAAACAAAAGACATCCTCCCTGTTTGCCGATGACATAAAAATCCTCTTTTCATTTCAGCCGTCAAACTTGCACACCGCCCTCGCCCATATACAGCACGACTTACGATATCCATCTGCCTGGTAAAACAAATGGAAGCTGGAATTCACACTAGCAACATGCAATGTCCTCACGTACATATGCACCGTGCCACACAATACCTAAGTACTACAAGGTACCCTACTAGGGAACTGCCTAACTGTGCGGGACTTAGGCGTACACTACTCCTCTTGCTGAACTTCGCGGAACAAATAGTTTATTCAGCAGCAAAACCACGATCCCTCATCCGATTCCTCTACAAAACCATGAAAATGCAGGAACCTAGAGCTGCGCTGTACAAAACATGTGGCTGACCTCTGCTAGAGTACAGCTATATAGTATTCACCAACCAAGGAAAGTGCGACAGAATAGCCCACGAGAAAGTTCAGCGTACGCTCGCAATACGCCTTCTGGAGCATTCAGATCTCAACTACCGTGATCGATGCAACATACTTAAGCTCGACTCGTTATATCTGAGACGACTGTAAACCAACCTCGCCTTCCTATATTCACTAATTAACAATACCAATGAAAGCCCACTGACCCCTAACTCAGACATATACAGCACTTCATAAGCCCTGCATGATAGACCTCATTCCATTATATCCTACCAAGAGCACGAAGTAGCATTCGCTCCAACTTATTCCTCTACGGATAAGCCCATGTATGGAATAGGTTACCTCACACTATCCGGGCATCTCTGGATACAAAGTAGTCCCGCTTCTATATAAGCAAATACCTCTCTGTCACACAAGTTTCCAAGTCACAGAATATTAACTGTCCGGAAGAGTTTTGAAAACGGACTATACCACTTATAATCCCTGCTCTTACTTTCTCACACTATCACCTTCCGGACTCGGAATATTACACTTATCTGCTTCCTACAACAACCACTTGTCCTCCATCCCATAGGTACCAGCCACAGGATACTGAATGCTGCTGTCTTATCTCAAATCTCCCACGTTTGGCAAGCTCGAGGCAGCAACCTCTGGCTATTCGCATCACGATAACTGGCTACCATCTAGATGATGAAGGCGACGTGCTCTCGACCCTCCGAATTTTCATTTTTACGCTGGCCTCTGGACCCTCTCTGCTTTATACTAAAGGGCTTCCACTAAGCTTGTGATGCATCATCGCTCACAACCATCCCTTTTGCCACCATTCTAATTCCTTCGTCTTATGTTTGCGGTAGCTGCCACATTCGCATTATTACCTAATTAAGAAGTCTTTATGTCACTGTACGCTACTTCTAAACTCCATGTCTTACGCTAGTATGGCCGCAAAGCCTCGAATATTCATGCCTGGCACTAACTAGCTCCATCTGTTTAATGGTAGTATAGATGAGAGGCTCACTCCCATTTTATTTCAACAGGCTACCTTATTAATATAGCCACCTCCATCTATAACTTGTCCATTTATGTTAACCCTATCGATAGGCACAAACGCCCGCTCACAACACCTCAAGATGTAGGTAAGCTTTCCACTTCTCAGTAATAGATTCATGTCCCTCTAGACTCCATTCTTTCCTTTACCTTCTCCCTGTGTGAATTTCCCTTGCAATTGGGCGTATAGCGCTTCGGGCCTGGCTCTACTCTAGCCTCGTCTGACCAGCCTGCAGTGACCTGGAGATTCCCCCGTATAACGGTGTAAACTATTCTGAAATATATTTAAATTGTAGCTTATTTATGTATCGGGGATTAAGGTGGTTTGTATGTTGGAAGGTTGTTCCTGTTTGTTTGAAACACGAATACGACCACCGCCTTTATCCGCGGGACTCGACTGCGAACTATGCTCCTTCCACGCACTGGACTCCCAGCTGCACCCTCCCTAGCTAGCTCTCTTCTGGTGCCCTATTTTAGCCTTAGCTAACTCTAAGCCCGTCCACTATACATGTTCCGTAGCTTAATTTATGTGTTTTACCCATTAATTTTGGTTGGCCGTCTGGTTTCTTATCGAATAGATAGTGCATGATCATCGCGCTATAAGTCTCCTCTAGACCACTTACGAAACGTTAATGATCTAGGATCTGCAGTCTCAACCCCGTTCCCTTAGCCTGCGAGCTTCGACCAAAATGCTAACTGCCTTTTCATGTAGCCACTTTTGCCACAAACTGCTTAGTTTCTCTTGACACTCAGAAGTTTTATTCCCACCTTACTTTGATGGCCCAGCTGCATCTTGCAGACGTAGCCGATTTCGTCTGAACACCCTTCTGTTCTCTGGGCTCTCTCAAACTTCTGGGATCTAATTGATTTATCCTCTGCGGAGTTAACGCTCTATGACTCTCCTCTTTAGGGCATTGCTGGTCATGATGCATCCTTATAATTATGCTCCCCTTATGTCCTTGATATGAACATTCTGCTGACGCTCTCTGTTAGCATTCCGACATTAATAATAGGGCTTTCTCTCTAAGCCGAGATTACGGTCTCGTGCCAATGATCTTCTACCTCTCGGCCATTGTGACCCTAATGATCAGTGATCGTCAAGCCCAACGGTCTGTTCTCATCACCTCGAGAATAGGTTTAGCTTTTCACTTTTCCTCAAGCAGACTTTTCTTTCCTACTCAATTCATTTCTTTCCGCGCCCTCTCCTTTTGCATTCCTTCTTCCAGTGGACGGATATCACTAGCATCCTTGACCTGGCCTCATCTGATTAATCTCTTGCTTTCTGACTGTTTCCAGACATTCAAGACGTAACCGACCTAGACTGCAGTTGCAACACATTATGTCGCTTTGCCTGAGAGCTTCCCTCGGTCTGCTAACTGGCTTCTCATATAGCTGCTGTCGTCTAGCAACCCTTCTTCTCTGATGACACCCATTACTTATATTCTCAAGTGGATGTGCCGGCCTAGGTTCATCGTGCTAACCCGCCTGGTTTTGTCAGAACGGCCTCCTTCTTTCTGATCTCCTTCGGTCTTCCGAGGTCTAGATAACCTGGTGTCCGCGGACACAATGCTCTGTTAACGGCACCTCCAGAGCGTCGGTGGTCATGATTCAACGTTATTATTATGTCCACTTTCTTCCTCAATATGTCTGTTTCTGAGGATGCTCTCTGTTAATATTTAAATAAATAAATATTTTATTATCGAGTATGCGAGGCACGTCCATGAAGACCTGATCAGATAACCATACCATTTGCTCTCTGAGCCGACATCATATACTTGGCTCAATGCTCTCCTACCTTCCGACTACTGTGACTCCATGATCGGGGCCCGGCAGACCCAAAGATCTATTCCCATTCCCTCGAGAACACCGTTGGCTGTACCACTTCTCATCACTAGCTCCACTATTTTTGTACTCTGCGTGCATTACTTCTACCATTGGACAGATAACCCTTCGGGCCTGACTGTAGTCTAGCTTAGTCTCGCCAGCCGTCTGCTTTCTGATTACTTCCAGACATCCGAGAAGTTAACGATTTAGGCTTTGCAGTCCCAATAAACCCTTCCCCTAAACTTGAGACTTTGCTCAGTATGCTAACGGCCTTCTTATATTGCCACTTTCGTCCCAAACCTCTTCTTTTCTGATAACACTCATTACTTCTAATCCAAAAGTAAGTTGGCGGCCTAGCTTCAGCTTGCCGAGTTAGCTGGTTTTGTCTGAGCGGTCTCCTTCTTACAGAAGTCAGAGGTCTAAATGATGCAGTCTCTGCTACCCAAAGCTCTGTTACACGCAACTCCGGAGCATTACTGGTCATGATGCACCCTTATTATTATTTCCACTTCGTCCTTAACGTCCATTTCTGCAGATGCTCTCTGTTATTATTCGGATCTCTATAATGCGCCTTTCCTCTATGAGCCGACATTCTTGTTTTGTTTCAAATTTTGTTCCAAATGGCAACTGTTCAATGGCGGTATAGGTAGTACTAACGTCAGCGCAACGTCCTAGGCCTCGTTAGACCCTCGTTCCTACTGTGCCTCTCATTCCAAAACCTTTTGGACAAGTCCGGCCTATCAGGCTCTAAATACCTGTAGGTCTCAAACCAACGCCTCCCTTATTTTGAGCATCGGCTACCATCGACTAAGGTTCTCATTGGTATAAGTCACAACCTAATGATACTCGTCTTTGTCTGAATCATTATCTCTATGATTGGTATCGCCCACCGAAATGTAAATTTCCGGTCTCTGATTGGGTTTTGCCGCTTGGCTCCACTACCAAGCCTTTTAGCTCACATATTGTCTCCCTCGTACATTCTGCATCTCTCTCGTTCTATATAGTAACACTACTACAGTGGTCTATGTACCTCCATAGAGCCAGCGCAGCATTTCAGTTCTCACTAGATTCGCTTCGCCGCTTTGTCTCTTATTCCTAAACCTTGTGGACCAGTCCGGCCCCTCAGACTGCAAATGCTCACAGATCCCCAACCAAGGCCTATCTTCTTTTTCGCATCGGCTGCCACTGACTGATATGCTCATTGGTAAAAACAGGCTAGGTTCCGTCTGATTAATTGTCTGTATGTTTATCCGCTGGATGCCGTAATTGAAATTTCCGGTCTCTGTGTTATTCCTCTCGGTTCCACAACCAAGCATTTCGGTTCACCATAATGTCTTCATCTCTTATTCGGCATATCGTTCGGTCCATATAGTAACAGCCTCATGATACTCGTCTCTATATGATTCATTATCTGGATGCTTTGTCCCCTACCGAAATCGAAATTTCCGGTCTCTGATTGAGTTTTGCCTCTCGGCTCCACTACCATGCATCTCAGCTCACATTAACGTCTCCCTCTCTTGTTTGGCCTCTCTCTTGGTCCATATCGCAACTATTCAATGGTGGTATAGCTACCACTAGCCTCAGCGCATCGGCTGCCATACTGTTTTATTTTTCACATCCCGTCTATTGGGCTGATGGCTTTCATATTCCACCAACGCCAGATGTTGAGCGCTTGAACTTCTTCGGGTCTCATCCACTCCTATGTTTAACCATACACGATTGTACATTTTTTCGGCCTTTCCTCCGGTCATCGCAAACCTTGTGGTGAAAACCTAGCAACTGGCGGTGCTGTCTGTAGTATTCCCTCACCCTTGGTCGCTTCCGGAGCCGGCACCACTGTCGTTTTCTCTCTACAGCTGTCGCACCTATTGCTGCCTGTTCTCTCTCTTGTATTCCACATTGTACACCTATCGGACTATGCTGAGCATAATAAAGCATGCCGCTCCTGTATACTAACTAATCAGGCTGCCAGCAACTCACCAATTAGTGAGTTGTAACTAGCAGCCTATTTGACTTCCAGGTGCCACCGTGGAAGTCCACCTCAGAGTAGCACACCTAGCATCCTTTGCGGCTGCAGCTCACACTACTGATATTCCCGGTCCCTTTCAGAGCTGGCCATACAACCATCTTTTGACTAAACCTGTAGTACTCAAGCCCTTCTGTCTCCTGTTATTAAAGTTAAAGGCCTGGCAGCAGGCCGTTTCTTCCACATAACTAACCCGACTCCCAGTATCACCCTTTCCTGTCGTATATTTCACTTGTTTGCTACACTGTAGAAGTCCCTATAGTTTTCCGCTATTCCAGGTCCCTTTAGGGCTAGCTATGCGAGCGTATTGTCGCTACAGCTGTAGTATATAAATCGCATTCTCGTCACAGATTTGACACTCCGTCTCACCCCTTCACCCAGCTGTTTAGCAGCCGATTACTGAACGTTACGTTATTATTTTCATGCGCCTCAAACCCGGAGTAATAAGTTCACTTGCTCTCGTACATGTTCGAACGATAAGCTTTGGCACTGTCAACAGATCGCTCAAAATATATCTTAAGCGCTTAATAAACCACTCACTATGTTCTTCTGATTCCCTCAACTCCTTTACCGATTAACAACACCTGCTACTTACGGTTTCCAAACAGGACAACTTTTGCGTACGCTTGGCCACTTCGGCCAGCATCTTCCTCTCACATTCAGCAAATATCGGGTATCGCGCTTGAAAGCAACACTACTGATAGGATGTATAACAAATACGGCCACTCCATTGCTTTTAACCAGCACAACTTGACCATAAATTTTATATTTATACAATAACATAGTCCTGTTCAATTTTGTTGGCAGTTTACTCGGTGCATTTTTCTTCTCTCCCTTGTTCTACAGGATAACATTACCTGCACGGAACATCGCTGAGGACATACCTGCGGCGCTCCCATGGGCACGGAATCAAAAAAGAATAAAGAAAAGGCTCGCACCTCGTAATCCTGACTAACTATAGAACCTTGAAAACTAATCAACTTAATACAAGTCTTCAGTGTCTTCCGACTTCAACAGCTCCAACCACTTGCCGTCGACTCCGACAGGCATGGGAAACAAGTTGGCGTTCCGTGACTGCGAAAATCCGCGAGGGTAATCGGTCAGATGCAATCTTGTCAATGTCATAACACCAGCCACCAGTGTTCCAGGACGTGGTGGGTCTTCGTCCGGCAGGCGTTTTCCCTACAAAAAGCCACAAATGTCTGTTTACCAGCACTGCGACGTGGTGTATGTGACCCGCCACTCAATAAAGTCATCGTCCCTAACATACCTTGGCAAGTTGACCGATATCACATTCACAAGTTCTGTGCATAAATCTGCTCTCGCACAAGCAGGCCTACATAGTTGATTAGTGACATGCTACTATTCTTAAATATTTTGCTGCCGATTCCTTATACTTCACTCACCTGACCCACACTGCCTACGGGACTTTATCGGACTAGTTCCTCATCAACATACCATATTAGTGATCTGATTATTATCTCTACCTATCGCATCCTGTGTACATAGAATTCATACAACCTTTGGGCCATATGGACACACACCTCTCTCCCCAACTGTAATAAGCCCGCTGTTGGTGCTGCTTATTCTGCTATCATGTACAATATTGCAATATGCTGATCATGCCCAAAAGGTGTGTCTGGCTTTGTCGAGAATGAAATATTTATTTATTTATTTATTCTAGACTCGTCTAAAGGAATTCCTATCTACCGCTTACTATGACCCTAATGACCAGGGTTCGGCAGACCCAACTGTCTGTTCACCTCACCCCAGAATATCGTTTGCTTTTCCACTTCTCAACACTACAGCCTTTTTCATTTCGCCCTTTATGTTTGCATTTCTTTTAAAATTGGACAGGTATCTCCGGGCCTGGCCAAAACCTAGCGTAGGCTGACCAGTCTCCTGCCTTCTGACTACTTCCACACATCCGAGCCGTTAACGATCTAGGCTTTGCAGTCCTAATACTCAGTCCCCATTAGCCTGAGACTTGTGCTCTGCATGTAAACTGCCTTTACGAACAGCCATTTCCGTCCCCAACTAGTTATTTTCTGACGACTCTCATTACCTCTATTCCCACCCTAGGTTGGCGGCCTGAGTTCATATTGATGAGCTATCTGGTTTTGTCTAAACGGTCTGCTTCTTACGGACTTCTGAGATCCGGATGGTCTAATCGCTGTCAACGCAATGCTCTGTTACCCTCACCTCCAGAGCCGTGATGGTCATGATTTATCCTTATTATTATGTTCCATTTTTCTTTAACTAGTCGCTTTCTGCCGCTCTTCTCTATTAGGATTCAGCCTTCACAAATACAGCTTTATCTCTATAAGCCGACATTGTAGTCGCGTCACCATGTGCTTCTGCTTTCTGACCACCGAGCCCATACCGATTGATCCTCGACAGATATGTAGGTCTGTCTTTATCACCTCCTGATCTTTGTAGGCAGTATCGCTTCCATTTCATAGCCTTCTCCTTCTCGACCCCATTACTTTCTTTTCGCACTATCTGTTTGCATTCCTTTATCAAATGGAGGGCTACCTCTTCGGATCAGGCTCTACACTGGCCTCGTCCAAGCGGTCTCCCACTTTCTGACAGTTTCCAGCCTTCCGAGACGTAAACGATCTGGGCTTTGCAGTCACAACACACTGTCCATTAGCCTGAGAGCTTCGCTCGGCATGCTAACTGGTGTTTCATATAGCAGCTGTCGTCTCATAATTCTTCTTTTCTTATGACACCTAGCACCGTTATTCCCACCATAATTTCGAGGCATATGTCACCTTGCTGACTTACCCGGCCTAGCCTGGACTGCCTCCTGTTTACTGACCGCTCGAACTACTGTGATCTAAATAAACTTGTCTCAGCAGTCGAAGTGCTCCGTAACCCACACCTTAAGACCTTGCCGGTAACGATTCATGCTTTTTATTATACCCCATTCAGTATTAACATGTCTGTTTCTGTCGACGCTCTCTGCTAGCATTCCGACATTAATAAAACTGTTTTCTGTTTATGAGCCGACATTCTAGCCTCGTCTCAATAAATAAATAAATATTTTATTTACGAATTCATCGTGCCATACCAACTCAGGTACGATCAGAATTTACAAGCAATTATGTGGCGCAATATATACGCTACAAGGCCCGTAATTCGCTGTGGCCAAAAGTTGTACAATCTGCAGAAAAAGTCGAAGCACTCATGAAGAGCAAAGTCTTCAGTGAAGTGCTAATAAACTGGCTTCAAGTTTGCGTAAAGGAAATAAAAAGCACGGTAAGGAGAGTGGAGACAGTAGATGAATGCTGAGGGTATCTTTGGTGAACGTGACAGTGAAAGGTTGAATAATGACAAGTCGGTATTTCAGTGTGCAACATTGGACACTGACGTTATTCAGAGGCGAGTCAGTTCCGCCACGTCACAATGTTGATAAACAGACTTTGGCGGCCTTTAATAGAGAGAACGCTTGCCAAGCGAAAACCCACCACGTCCTGATACCCTGTTGTCGATTGCAATGAACGGTCATGTAAGCTAGCAATGCATGTTATAAAACATTTGTTCATGCAGTTATTTGCAGTCGAGTGTCTCCACCGTTGGCTAGACGAATGGCACAGTCGGAGTACAACATGGGCCTTGAGGTCAGTCGAGTAGGAAGTAAGAAGTTGAAGGTAAGTAGAATTCCCAGGGTATGAGGTCCCACCTTCTCTGATTAAATAAATAAATAAATATTTTATTCTCGACTATGCGAGGCATGCCAATGGAGGCATGATCAGACATGTCTGCAGGGGCGTTCTCCGAGGAGACTGCTGTTACCTCAGTAGGGGCGACGTCATAAATCAGCTTGCAGAGGTCTTTCAATATGCCAGTGTCTGCTTCATTGCGGTGCGGATGGATGGCGACTTTCGGTTCAAGGAGGGAGTTGCTGGTAACAGGCAATAGTCGATCGGGAAGCGAATAAAGAGAAGCCATACAGGAAGACGCAGAAAGGACGTATTGGTGGCTAATGTGTTTAGATGGATGACGCACCGTGAGGGCGCACGACTCCATAAAGGTGGCTGTGGCTTTGGAGTCGGCGCGAACAACCTGAGCGAAAAGAGCAACAAGAAATGCTGTTTTTTGTAAAGTTTACCACTCATAGTTTTTGAAACTTTTTTCCAGTTTGTTCTTTTTTAGGGGAGGAAGAAGGGACACCGCCACACACTGATGCACTCGTCCGCCATTGACATCGATCTTGAGCCTTAACTTCCAAGGTTTTCAACCAGCAAGTATCTTCATCTCTCGGGCCCCAACCAGGTAGTTAACAACAACTGGCCGAGGCCAATTGTTTCGTCAACTTTTTCATGCGGCTTCTCCATGTTGTAGGCTGTCCACCAGCCCGTCTCTTCCAGCCCTGTCCAGCAAATGCAAACAACGCACGACGAGGGTAACGCTGGACAGGCATGCGCAATACGTGTCCCAACCACCGCAGTTGATGCAGTGAGATGGGCTCCTCAAACGAGTGGCTTCCACGTCCCAAGACACGCTGTCTAACTCCCACATTGCTTACGTGGTGCTGCCATCACATACGGGCAGTGGACCGCAGACAGCGGTGCTCGAAGACGGATAGCCTGCGCAAGTCATCTTTACGAAGGGGCCAGGTCACGCATCCGTACAACAGTACAGCACGAACAGTTGCACAATAGACCCGCCCTTTGTTGGAGAGACGAATGTCGTGGCGACGCCACAAATGCCTCAGCCTAGAAAAAGCGAGGCGTGCTCTCGAGATGCGCATCGAAATCTCGTCTCCAACAGCGGATTGTGTACTAGAGAACGGCGAGTCTTAATAGGTTCATCGGCAGTTAGGCTAGCAAGTTGCGAACCGCCGTGACGTGTAAGTCGTACCGAGTGAGGTACAATTGGGGCATGACATGCAGGCACTATATTAGCCGGAGCTAGATCGGCAATCCCAGAGCTGGTAAAGCCACGGATTTGCGGTGCGTGCGCTGTACGGGTCAGGACGGAAGGAGCAGTATGGCGTTGTTTGTTAGAGGATAGCCACATAATGATGGGGGTTGGTATGGGTGGTGGCACGCACAGGATGTGAAGATCACAAGGTAAAGACACGCTTAAGTACGTGTGCTCATTTTCTTGGTCTTTAGAGGTAGTCATGGGGGTTTCCATGCACTTGGTGGAAGTCGTGGACTCGAATGAACTCCTATGAGTAGGGCTAATTACTTTCTTAGGTTTACTTTTGTATGCTTGTTGGATGAAGCTTGATAATGATGTGTCTTTTGTTGGGAGCTGTAGAGGCAAGTCAAGGTATACACTAGGACGTGTCGCGGAGTGCACAGCAGTGCACGTGGCTGCAACCACTGTAGAGCCCTTTCGCGCGTCTGCCATTACTTGCCTTTTGGCAGCTTTTGGTGATTCAGGTGCCCTTTGTAAAGGAGTTTCATCTGGCTTCATTGAAATCGGTCCGAGGTTTAAGCATAGTCCGCTCTCATACTATCACGAAACCTCTCTTAGCTTTCTTCTGTCGTACAAGCATACCCAGGTATTCAGCGTAAGCCGCGCTTCTGCCTCACATTTCTAGACCTTTATCTACCCATTACATGCCGTATTGTCTTAGGCGTTTTTTACCTGCAATACTCCAAGTCTCGGGCTAGCAGTCCATGGCTCTATCCAGCTTGGCACTATTACCCTAGCACTCTGGCTGCTGCGGTTAGGCCTCAGGTTCTGATATCCTCAGCAACCTTAATGTATGCATGTATTCTAGCTATTCGCTGTCCTTCCGTCAATTAGCCCTTCTTAGCTTTTTATTTCGGCACCCTCTCACCTGGTCAGTGCAGGTGTCCACTCCTCAATTATTCGCTGCTATGTTTGCGAAACTTACTCATGTATGAGTCCAACAGACTCATTGGCTTTCCCTGGGTCAGCATATTCTACGCTCCCCAGCGCATCTTCCCACGCAACAATTTCACGGGTTTCACGGGTTTGCGCAGAACGAGTAAGCGTAGCTTTTCGGTGGTTCTGCCTCGGGATCTTACGGCAAGGTCCTGATCTCGTCGGTAGGTATCAGATGTTGTGGGTCTCGACACAGTAGTGGTGTTCAGCACAAGAAATCAGCGAGTTGACTGGGAACGTGGATACCTGGAACAAGAGAGTGATATAGGTAAGTTCGGCAAAGTTGGACAGAAGCAAAATGATAGAAGCGCCACGTGTTAGCTTGACAAATGGCCAGATCTTAGCAACGTGGAAGACCAGCGAAGTAAGAGCCAAGCGTCTAGGCGCTGTTTGAAGGCCTCCGTATTGGGCGCTGAGACAACAACTTCAGGGAGGGCGTTCCAAGCGAAGGCAATACGCACACGGAAACTGTTTCTTCGGCACAGAAGGCGACTGCTACGAGTCACCAGTTTGAGTGAGTGCCGTCGAAGATGATCTGTACGGGCGCGGACCAGCAATCTTGCGTGTGGGTGCCTGTTGTTAGTCAGGACGGAATAAGCTAAGATAAGGTCGCCACGAAGCCTGCGATATTTCAACGGGAAGAGGTTAAGGGCCGCCAGACGCTCCTCATACGAGTAGTGGGATAGTCCGTCCACTCTCTTAGTGGCTCTGCGCTGTACAGTTTCCAGCATGACCTCGTCCTTCTTCAGGTACGGCGGCTGGACAAGTATGTTGTACTCCAGCAGCGGACGTACTAAAGTGCTATAGAGACGGACAAATGTCTCTCTAGGGAAAGACCCTAGTGCACGTCCAAGGAGGGCCAGGCGAACGCTAGCCTTTCGCGCCAGTGTAGCTACATTGGCGCTCGGGCTCAGGTCGGCGGATATTATGGTCCCAAGGTCGCGTTCCTAGGATGTGGCTTTAAGATGCACACCGCCGATATTGTACGGATTAGTCACACCTTGCCCAATGTGCATGACTTTGCACTTGTCGATGTTAAACGGGAGCGAATTTTTCGAGGCCCAAGAATAAGCAGCATCGATATCTGTCTGGAGAAGTGCCTGCTCACTTGGCCTGTGGATAGGTCGCCATATCTTAGCGTCGTCTGCATGAAGCAGTAGGTGGCTGCTGATACAGGATGGGAGGTCGTTGATGAACAAATTGAGCAGCAGGGGCCCGAGGATGGATCCCTGGGGCACCCCGGTCGTTGCAGCCAGAGCGCTGGAGAGTGCGCCGTGTACACGAACTCGGTAGGTGCGGCCAGACAGGTAGGTACTTAGCCAGCAGATTGTTTGCTGGTCGATCCCCAAACTCGGCAGTTTACTCAACAGCAGTGCGTGATTGACCCGGTCGAATGCTTTTGAGAAATCCACGTAAACCACGTCAGTTGAAGTATGATTGTCTGCAACTGCGGTCCAGGAATCAAGGGCCGCGAGAAGATTCGTGTTGCACGAGTGAGCCCTGCGGAACCCGTGCTGTTCCGGGGCTATTAAGGACAGACTTTCTAAATGGCAGCGCAAGAAACCGTCTATGATACTCTCCATTACTTTGGAGGCAGTGGAAAGCAGTGCTATCGGACGATAATTAGAGGGGTTTGTCCTGTCACCACCCTTGTATATCGGCGTTATGACCCCTTGCTTCCAAGCATTCGGGTATTCGGCACTGGTGTAGGAGCGGCTGTACAGTAAGGCAAGCGGCTCGGCCAGTACCGTAGCGCACTCAAGTAGAAAAATGGGAGGGATCCCATCCAAACCCGGCGATTTGTCTGTCCTTAATTTTTTAAATTTCTCCAGGACTTTCTCTGATGTAAACTGCACGGGATGTCTGGCAGCGATGGGGGTAAAATTAGCGCCTTCCATTGTACTGCGTGAGAAGGTGCCGAAAACGGATTCGTACTGAGTCTTTAGCAAAACCGCAGCTTCTTTGTCCGACGTTGTGGTATTACCTACGGGTCTGATCAGGCTGCCAACGGCAGCGCGTGATTTATTGAGAGACGCTATATGCTTAAAGAAGACCTTGGGGTTATCGTCGAAGCTTTTAGCGAGAGAGAGCTGGTAGGCTTTTCTGCCCTGGCGAGCAGCTGCTATACAGGAATTTCGCACTCTACTGTATTGTGCTCGCGGATCAGGGTCGCCAAAAAGTAAGAATCTGTCCCAGAGGGCCTTCTTCTCCCTGATCAGCCTAAGCGTAGCAGGCTGAATATGCCTGTGGCGTTTCGGCGCATAAGCGCGCACTGTGGGGACGTGTGCCCTAATTGCGTCGTTTATGTGAGCGGCGATGTAGTTCCAATAGTCGCCCACTGTGGGAGTTTGTGCTGCCAGGGACCAGTCGACTCGTGAGAGGAAATCATTGATGGCGTCATAGTCCGCTCGACGAAAGTTGAGCCTGATGGGCAGTGCTTTAGCGTTGAGCGTGACGTTCGCCACCACACGAAAACTGATAACTGCATGATCACTTGCACCAACTGGGGCACTCAAATTAACGTTGTCAATTAGATGTGGCTCGTTGGTGAGCAGTAAGTCGAGTTTCGACGGGTTTTGACCGTCTCGCCACCGAGTGTACTGCTGTACGTGTTCGGTTAGGCCATGTTCTAAAACACTGGCAAGAAACTCAAGGCTGTGCTGACTGCGAGCTATGCCAGAGGTAAAGTCTATCTCCGGGAAATTAAAGTCATCTGTGACGAGTAGGGGGCACCCAAATCTGAAGCAGCTGCTCGGAGGGCGGCGTTCCAGCACTGCAGCCATTCTGGCGCAGTTGAGGGAGGGCCATAAACCACTCCAAGAGTGAGACTGGTGGAACCAGAGCCGCGGACGCGAATCCAGAGGGATTCGGGAAGAGACAGTAGTTTCGGAGATTTGAGAGGAACGCATGTGAGGCGGTCTGATACATACACAGCTACGCCTCCGCCTTTGCCGCTTTCACGATCGTTTCGAAAGAGCACGTATCCCGGGATAGCTACCTCAGCGTCCACAACGTCTGGGCAGAACCAGGTTTCGGTTATACATATAACTTTAGCTTGCGTGTCCAGCGCAAGGGAAGGGACTTCGGACACCTTGTTCCGTAGCGATAAAGCGTTGGTGTACAAGCAGTTCTACGTGCTAACATGAACTGCTGGCGGGCAGTGGCTTGAAGGCATAGATGGTAGGGTAGTTCCAGTGTGGTTTGCGCCGACCCCACAGGGGCCGGCGCCTACTCGTTTTTTGGTATACCCACAAGTCGCGTAATAGGTATTGATGGCGTGGCTCGGCTGAATGGCGTGGAATTACGTCCCTGAATTTGTCTGCGCTCCTCCAGCGGTTTGTCTAGATGCATCCTGACTTCGTGCGGGAAGGTTCCACGTAGCTCGTACCACCGTTGTAATAAAGTCTGGCGCATCTCGGGAGTGAAAAGAATGACCATGAGCAGTTTAGGCGCCTGTATCTGCGAGAGGTGAGCTGGCCTCGGCAGCCGGTGAACGGACCACGCCCCACAGTTGTCCACTGATATTTTAAGCTGCGACCGAATATAGCACCACTGCTGCACATCGTGGCTGGATGATTCAACCGGGTCGGCAGTGTGGAGTTCTGGGACTCCGTGTATAATTATACTTCAAGCTCTAGCGTGGTTGGCGCACGCGCTGTTGATACGCGCCTCTCTTCTTGCCTCCCTCACAACCCAAGGAAAGTCTGGCTGGGCGCGGATCTTTGTGTTCAGTTTATTCAAGCAGGCCGATGCCAAGAGCGTTTCGTCGACGTCATCAGCACTTTCCAGAGTGACGCGTAACGGCCTTGGGCGTTTGTCACCTGGTGAGCGGGGTGCGCGTAGACGGCAGAGAGAGGGCAAGGAGGTAGGCGGCAGTCCAAGGAGTTGCCGCAAGGACGGTCATTGGGATAGATCGGCACTGGCTCTCTGGGATAGTGACGGGTGGTCGCTCTCGTCCACATTGAACAGTATCAAAGTCTTGCGGTTGAATTCTAGCAAGCCACTGCTCCGAGGCGTATTGGTGCCTTAGCAGCATTGTGAGGGCCTCGGCTGTGTAACATGTGTGCACTGGGGACCTGGGTTCTCCTGCGATTGCATGGCGCACTGCGTGTGCTTGGCGCAGTTTTTAGCACGGTGTTTGTCCCTCGATTGTTTGGGTGGGGGGGTTGCGACATTTGCACCGTGGGATTTCCACACTGGTTCCTGTGGTCTGCTCACTTGCTGGCGAGTCATCCGTTAGTTTTCGGGTGTTGCTCCCATTTGTAATCAGAAACGGATGCGGGTCGCGTGGGGGGATGAGCCAAGGATTATAGGTATGGTGTCGTCCAGCTCCTGTTCACCGAAGACTGCTACTGCAGGCAGAGGTTTGCTTGGGCAAACACAGTCGAAGCCTTGCGGTTGTGGTGAAGATTTAACTGAGATGTCGACTGATGCCAAGTCACGATTATCAACGTCTACGTTCGCTACTGAAACGCCAGAAGGCAAGTCACAAGTGTCGACGCCTTTAGATGTGGACTTCGTCGAGACTTGCAAATCCCTGCAAAAGTTTCTAAAGGCTGCCACATCTAGAGAGCCAATAGGGCTGTATTTGAAGCCCTTGTGAAGTAACTCTGCGCAGTCCTTGCAAACTAACTTAGCCTTGGTATGTGAAGTGTAGAAGTCCACCTCCGGCTATGTGAGTTTAGCACAGCGCCCGTGGTACTGTCGCTTGCAACAAAGAGAGCGAACATGTGGTGGCGACTCGAAATGACAAACGTAGCATGTACTGTTGCGTGAAACTGTGGGCATCGGGATGTTGATCCGATGGTGATTAGAGTGAATACAGTAAACACAGTAAACAATGTAGATGACAAGATGGGAAAACGACCAAATGCAATCAGAACAGCAGATACGGATGTAAACAGAGAAAAAAACCGGAACGGACTCCCAGCGGATTCCACTCCACTTCAGGTGGTGATGCTTTCATAACCTTTGCCTGCTTTCCATTATGCCGTGAAATTCAACTGTTTTCACGAAGCAAATCCATATAACATTATCTTCTATTTTCCACACCTTAATGCCACAAAAATTAAGAATATACTCTGCAGCCACTGAAACTATCTTGCATGTTACCGAAGACAATGGTGGCGGAACCCTTTCCCGCCAAAGGTTGCATCATAGCAAACCTATCCTGTGTTTTCTTTGCTCAACGGCGCAACACTCTGTATCCAAGGTATACGGTAGCAACCAACCTATAGGGCATTGCTTCCGATGAATATTCAAAAGACACTTTTAGCATAATCATTTTTACCCATTGTACATCACATGTTTCCACTAAATGTTAGACCATAGGACATAAACAATGCTTGTTCCTACGTCTGTTCTTTGCGGCCCTGTTTGTCTCTCTCCTTCCCTTTCTTCGAGGTCTGGAACTTCTTGGGGATCTGGGATGGGACCGTGAAAGAGCTTGTGCCTGGGACAGGACATAGAAACCCCCCAAGTACCTACATAGAACACGTCTGTACAACAAGTGGATAAAAATGCACTCACCACCATGACCGTCGTCCAGTAATGGTAGCTGGACAAGACGCCTTCATACTTCTGCGAAGCATACATAATACTGAGAAATCTAGACGCAAGTATCGGACGTTTTGCTCACCAGGACACTAAGATGACAAAGGTCTAACCCTCCATAGGCCTCAGCCATTATGGCCGCCGCGAGCAAAAATAACCTGTTCAGCTAACAGAGGAAATTGGAAGGCAATTGACGGCGGTTAACCGTGGGTTAAATCAGTCGACGAGCTACTCTGCCAGTTTTACATTAGTGTACAAACGGATTTCTGACAGTGTTTCAGGACGTGGTGGGTTTTCGCCTGGCAAGCGTTCTCCCTATAAAAAGCCACAAGTGTCCGCTTAACGACACTGCGACGTGGCGGATGTGACACGCCACTGAACAAAGTCACTGCCCGCAACTACATACTGGCAAGCCGACCGGAAGCCTAATGTAATATTTTCCTGACCAGTTTTCTCTCCAAACGGAATGCCCAGTCTGTTTACACTACGCACACTAGAACCCAACTTGTCGTCATGCATGCCCCAAGATTAATTTTACAATTTACAAAGCCTGCACAACTTTCGGCTTACTGCCGATTACATACATAGCAACGTGTTTGTTGCGAAACATAATTGCTTGTAAACGTTGATCCTGCCTGGTCTGGTGTGTCTCGGAAATTCTAGGATATACTATTTATTTATTTATTTATTTATTTAATTTCTCGTTTTATCGTGAGAAAACTTTTAGCAAGCTCCTGACTGCGCATGGTGAATATATTTGGGCAGATTCGTTTGCAGCTCGACTTCCTCAGACGCTTACATGTGTAAAAGTCAGGTGACAGGCTGCAACTATTAAGTAACTGGTGTCTGAGTTATTCCATCGGAAGTCTATCTGAGACGTTGAAGTGTACTACGTTATTTGATCGATTTATTCGTTCACTAACTTCTGATGTGCTAGACGACAATAAAACGCTGGCAGTTTTAAATAAATAAATAATTTATTCTCGATAAAGCGAGGCACGCCTTTTGAGCATGCTCAGGATATTGCAATACTGTACATGGTAGCATGATTAGCAACACCAAGCGCGGGTGTAGTACAGTTAAAGACAGTAGTGTTGGCCCATATGGCCCAAGGTTTTACGAAGTCTATGTCCACAGAATGCGAGATATAGAGATAAGCATCAGATCACTAATGTGGAGCATGTTTGTGAGAAACTAGTCCGAGTAAGATATGTAAATGGTGTAGGTCAGGTGAGTGAAGAATGATGAAAAGCTGAAAAATGTTTAAGAATTGAGGCCGATCATTAATCATATATTAGGCTTGTTCGTATGGCAGCAGATTTATGCACAGAATTTGTATACGCTGTATCGGTCAACTTGCCAACGTGTGATTGAGGCGGTGAGTTTATGGAGTGGAGAGTCACATCCGCCACGTCGCAGTGTTGTTAGACAGACATTTGTTGCTTATTGTAGGAAAAACGCTTGCCAGACGAAGACACACCACGTCCTGGGACACCGCAGGGATTATACCGGGATTACAAGATTCTTGCATATGACAGGCGAAAGGAGCGAGTATCGCCAGCTTCTCGTTGAACGAGATAAGTTCTTGCTGGTCTTCTCAGAGCTGTTCCTCTGCGTGTAATTTTATCGGTGAAGCAGACAACACTTCACTGCAATTTCTCAACTTTGCAGTGGATGCATCGTCGATATAAGTAATAGACTGCGCGGTATTCTTCCATGACGTGACAGTTGATGCTTTTATTACAGTGTCCAATTGGAGGACAGAACAGTAGTTGATGGATGCAGACTGGTTCGTCGCAGCAGTCCTATGTTTAACCAAGGTCTTTGAACGGGCTTTCTCAGCTCTCACCCCGTTTCTTTTGGCCATTAGGAAGTTGCAAAAAGATACGTAGTTAACGGAGTGACGGAAGGTTACTATAATGTAACGAAGCTAGTCTAAATATTCTAATGTATAGTAGCTATATGTCCACATAAGCAACAAAAAGACGGAAACGCACAGTCTAGAACGTTGCGCGGTCAAGATCAAGTGGCAACACTAGTGGTCTGCTTTCTGAGTACCGAGGCCCCCAGATGGATCGCCGGTATATCCAAAGCGCTGCTCACAACATCCCGAGATCTTTGTGGACCTTTCCACTAGTTGGCAGGGGGTTCGTTCCCTTACAGACCACATTCTTCGCTTTTCACGCTCCGTGTTGGCATTCCTGTTTCAACTGGGCAGGTATCTCTTTGGGTCCGGCTCTAACCTAGCCTAGTCTGACCAATCTACATTCTGATTGCATCCAGACATTCGCAGCGTACACGGTTTAGGCTCCGTAGCCTCAACACTCCGTGTCCCTCAGCCTTAGTGTTTTGCTCGGCCTGCTGTAAACCTATTCCGGGGTAACACTACCACCCTTATCTCAATTACTAAGCTGGGCGTTATCTAGCTTTCTTTGTATCAACAAGGATGAACCAGCGCCTGACGAATGTCGTTGGCTTTTCCATTTCTCCTCAATAGAACCCTCCTTACTAACACTTTTCTTTCTTTCTCTGCTTTCGTTTGCTTTCCTTCATTTGACGATAACTTACATATGCTTTTCTTCCACGACTTCTTACATACGTAATAATTTAGGACTGATGCAACGCGTCCCGTTCTCTTCTGCTGGGTGACATTCTTTTCTATAATCCGCACATCTGGTCTTCCTCTCTTTGTTTCCTACAGATTCGGCATATGCGCTTTAGGACCCCTCAAATTCACTTTGCTAAATCTTCAATGCTAATTTGGAACAATCTTCCATTCTCTACTGATCGGTGCTTTGCGCGCCTCTCGTTGTATTTCATCACTTATGCTACATGTGTATATGCGATACTTAACTAACAATTGCATCAAACCTGGGTACAATAGTTAGTCATTTTCGGAATTGATCGACAGTGTTACAGATGCATTTCTTTCGTCTGTCTGTGTGGCTGTCTGTTTGTTGCCTCTCTTTCCCGAGCTTTATACCGGTACAGCGTCAAGTAATCAAGCATTTTCCATCCTTGCGACAATAATATAATACGAGGCACAAAATCCCTTATCTGGATATGAGTGGAAGATTATCAGCCATTTTTACGACTTACTAACCGGACAAATCATTCGACGTCTTGCAAGGATGCCATTTTTCCGAAGTTTGAACAATTGGTTTCAGTTAGCATAGCCCTCTCTCTAGCATACTCCTTGCCTTGGCACTGTTTTTGATTTAGGAAGGCACATTCCACTGTCAATACAAAGCCAAACTATTGGTCACCCTGAGCTGTTCACTCCGCTTTGACCGCCCAACTGGAACTGAGGCTATCGCAGCAACCGCTGTGCATGTAAATATAAAAACGCATTTTAATACTTACTACTAAGGAGCTGGTCAGTAATGTAAATAAATAAATAAATAAATCATTTATTCTCAACAAGGTGAGGCACGCCTTTACAGGCATGATCATTTTGACATAACGATGCATGAACAAGAATGTGCAAGAATCCGATTTGTTTGCCATAGCAGTTTGTGTTTGTGTAGGGGGTATGTATGTGTGTCATTGTGCATGTGTATGTATATGTGTATTTTGTGCTGCTCCAATCTTCATTGTTTGATATCGTCATCAATATGCTAGTAGGAGATTGATGTCTGTGGGTTGGATAGAATTATCCAGATATCCACGAGGCAGTGACTTTATTTTGTGGCGAGTCACGACCGCCACGTCACAGTGTTGTTAAGCAGACATTTGTGGCTTTTTATAAGGAGAACGCTTGCCAGCGGAAACCCACCACGTCCTGAAACAATGCCGCCGAACTATTTGCTGGAACGGGTTAAACCCGAACCACCCAGCTGACACCACGAGAAGGTTGTTCGGCTAAGTTCCGTGAATCGACCATTCTGATGATGCCTGTGGCGCTAAAGCCGGTGAGGGTACAGTTTCGTGTTCGTGTTGAAAGGATTATTGAGCAATGGGGAATGCCGCTGCGGCTACATCGAAGAGTCCTCCTCTGACGCCTTGGCTAGCATGTACACTAAAGGCTTTCTGATTTCGGGAAAGTGCACTAAAGACTTATGACGTCGACGTGAAATTATCACTAAAAATGTCTATTCATTTTGCCATCGTTGGACACCAAGTCCTATCTTTTAATTACCATGAGCACTCAATAACTTTGCTGGACTCAGCGCCATTGCGATCGTTTGCAGCGATGAGCATATATGCTTTTATTCGTAAGTTCGTCTTACTTTTCGTTTGGGGTACCCAATAATTTCGAACCGGTGTTCTTTTACAAAACAGGTATCGCCCGCTGCATAACAAATTGCCATAAAATTACAAACGGGTCCAGCGGAATCATTTCTGAGCACCCCGCAGGATGATAAGTTTGCTTTTTGTTTCAGATCCTGGCATCTTTAACCCTGATAAGCATGGAATCTAGCAAATTTCTGGACACATTGTTTGCCGATATAAAATATATCAAGCGCGCCCAACATAAATAAGATTTGTCCCTAAATGTCATCAAGTGTTGCTACTCGGAGTGACCTCTACTTGCAGTAATCACTCAAGCGACCGTGAATCATCGATATCCCCGGCTCAGTAACCCATACTCTTTCCTTCTAACAAGTGTGCAACTGCGATATACGAAGTAGCGTTGTTATGTGCAGGTATGCGTTCGCATGGAACCAACTACCATTAACAATAAGGTTCGCGGAACCTGTCATGCTACTTCTCAAAAGTAACACGCCAATAAAGCAGTCGTGTGAACAGGAGCCTGACCAAGTTTAGTTAGACAGCATGCAACAAAACACAATAGGTACCGCGTCCAATCTAAAGCATGCTAGGAATACTAAAGAGCCTGTATGACACGGCATCACGGCATTCCGTTTCCACTTCCCTCTTAATATGTGTCGTGCTCCTGCTTCTACTTGCTAGCAACTTAGCAGCGCTTAATAACCTTGTGCGACGAATAATATTAATAAATAAATAAATAAACTTTTATTCCCGACAATGCGAGGCACACCTTTACAGGCATGATCATGTTTAGCTAACATAAAGTGATCAAAAATGTACAAAAGGTACATGTTAGGCATAACAGTGTATGTAAGTGTATGGGTGTATATACGTATGTAATTGTGTAGAAATGTAGCTTGCGTTTCTGAATGTGCCACAGTATTTTTGACCTTTTGTGAGAATGTGAGAATAAGCGATTGATGTCCGTGGGTTGTATAGCATTTTCCGGATATCCACCGGTCAGTGACTTTAGTTTGTGGCGAGGCACATCCGCCACGTCGCAGTGTTGATAAGCAGACATACGTGGCTTTTTATGGAGAGAAAGCTTGCCAGGCTAAAAACCACCACGTCCAGGAACACTGCCGCCGAACTATTTGCTGGAACGGGTTAAACCCGAACCACCCAGCTGGCACCACGAGGAGGTTGTTGGGCTAGCCTCAGTTATCACTTCTCGTTTAGGGCACCCCCGGCATCCTGCCTCACATCTGTATGCATGTCCTCTACTAGCATCCCAATATTTATGCTGCTCCTGCTCCCTGTCGTTAACAACCTAACACCCCTTGCACACATTGCTTGACACAGCGCATTAGGGTTTACTTTGGCAATTTACACAGATTCGTTCAACTTTACACGCTTGCAGGTTATTATGCACTGCAACGTTCCAAAAACCTTTGCTGCCGGTTCATATACCTAGGCCAAACGATGCACTGCTTCCTACCCAGAAACTTGCAGGTTTTGTAGCTTAGGTGGAGTTGAGCCACTACAGGTACATCCTAGCACCAAACACGTCAACGCGCAACTACCTACTGCACCTTCTGCCCACTCACTTCCCACAATTTCTGCAGATGGCTAAGTAGCTATAAATGGCTTTAGTGCCTTATTCGTTAAGCTAATAGACTGCATTGATTCTTTCTCAATGATGCTTATAAATGCTAGGTCCCTAACCAATCAAATGCACACCCCGCGTCCGCTGTCCTTCATCGCGTGAAATATGCACATTTGCTAAAGGCGGTAGTGAAAGCACGCACTGCAAATCAGCTGCGCTAGTTGCATTGACAGGAACAGCACCAGCAACTGGTTCTTCTACCAAGCAGTTTGCCGTGTACGAAAGAACATTTAGGTTGTGTGGGTATTTATCAACAAACCGCACTGTAATGTCAGCCCAGCTACAGGCAACTTACGTAACATGCCACTTCAGTTGCACAAGGCTTGCGTGAGGTGTACTGTGCGGTTAGAGAATATGTGGACCGTCGTCCCATGAATTAGTACCAGAGAAGATACCGGGATATAAGAGAAATATGGCCAGAATAATGTGAGGCCATCGCCTTCATATATGCAATGACTTATCTACGCCAGCCGAACGCTCAAGCCACGGAGAAGTTCATATATAAATCGCGCAGATGCATTAAACTGAACAACCTGACTGCATTTGTACCTGTTAAAAGTGGGGCGCAATATAAATGTATTGCACAATATCCTAGTCAGCATTATAGTTTTATCATAGCCTATAAAGCTCTATGTGTAACAGCATTTGCGTGGTTATTTTGGCCTGTACCCAAGAAGCACGGAACATATTGACCTTGCGTGATTTCCTATACCTGGCCAATAATTGGCCGCGGTAAGATTTCGTTCATTTAGGATGTACCACTGCCTATGCCCGAAAAGGCGTGCCCTCTATTTTCGCATGCGTTCCGTTCGCATTTCAACGTGGATATGTGATCAGCTTTCACCACTGGCTTGGCTTGGAACCGCAAGGCATTTAGGGGGTTTCGGCATAGTTGAACAGCCTTGCACGTCTGCGTACGCATTTCGTTTGCATCTCCACGTGCTGTGATCAAGGGTTGCGACCGGCCTGGCATGCAGGATCACAGAATCTTACATCGGCGTAAGGTCACTTGGATGACTGTGGGTCGGTTTTGTAAACATAACTCGACGTTAGCGGAAATCCTTGAAACCAGGCGCACGCTTTGGTAAGGCATATGCTGGAAACCATAATTACCTGCAGAGATGATCAAGCGTACACACGATTGGGAGCACAAAAGGAGTGTAACATGACTCCTTCCCGTGTCTGATTTCAGAAGTCAGCGTAGCATCTAGGTTGCTTTTCCGTGCTTTCCAAACCCGCTAAATGCACTGCTATGAGTGTCCAGACAATCATGTTATGGAGGAGGTTAGCTCCATTTAGCGGTGTGTTCTAACGGTTTATATTGGCATACTTTGATGTGAAATGGGTCCGCGCCGCACAGGTAACAATAAGGATGCGGAAACAGAAAGGAATAACGATAGGTTTGATCAGGTCCACTTACTAGGCCCATCGCATCAAAACAACTGCAATGCGATGGTGTAAGCTGTCGTACACTGCACCCAATGAGTTCTTTTGCTATGATGTAGGATCGCCTGCACAAGCTCAAATTCATATGTTCTTTCTCTCCTTCCCGAAGTACGTGCCGTTACAAAGTAAATTAACAAATGAAATTTCAGCTCGACAAACCAAGCCATGATCGTAGGTACATCGTAAAAGACCGAAAGTTTATAGCCGCCAAGGGCAAGCAGGTTGACAATATGCGGAATTGCAATACTACAGCGTTAGACATTTGCGTCAGGCCATGGTGAAACATCCGTTCTCATACGCGAAAGGAGCTTGCATATCGTTATCAGACGCACAAAGTGGCCCGTACGAAGATACTATACTATATGTAACAGCAGGTGTCACTGAGAGGAGAAGCCGAAAGTTAAGGCGCCGCACCAGGGATCCTTTAGCCTTAGGTAAACAGAGTTTACTGCCGTGAAACCGTTTATCACACGCACAAGTGAGCACTTGTGATCGCAGTCACCTTGAACACGTATAGACCTAGTTTATGAAATTACACACCGTCAACTTGTTCTGTGCTACTCGCACACAGAGCAAAATAACCACGCAAATGTTGTTACACGTATAGCTTTAAAGTCTATGATGAACATATAATGCTGGCTTGGATATTGTGCAATGCTCTGATACTGCGCCCCACTTTTAACAGTGCACGAATGCAGTCAGGTTTTCAGGTTAATACATCTGAGTGACTTATATATGAACTTCTCAATGATTTGAGCGTTTGACTGGCGTGGGTAATCCGTTTCATACATGAGGACAATGGCCTTATTTCTCTGATTTCCCGATATCTTCTTTGGTATTACGTCATGAGACGTGAATCAACCTGTTCACAAACTGCATAGTATACATCACACAAGCCTGATGCGACGGAACTAGCAGTGTTACGGATTTTGCGTGTATCTATGCAGCACAGTGCGGTTGACTTTACGTGGTTAGCTGAATAACTGGAACTTGGTTCAACCTCTGTCTTTTGGCTTATATAATTCTCCTAAGGTAGTCTGCAATGATGATTATATACGGTGAGCGTTCTTTTGTGTGTTCTGCAAAGACGTAAGAGATTAGAGCAAGTAAGCTCACGTCCTCAGTCCTTTGGCTTATATAGTCACCGTACCATTGTTGGCGTTAAGCATTGTACGTGGTGTTTTCTCGCCAGTGCCTTCTGCAACGATGTGGCCAATTTCGCACAACTATGTTTGCTGCCGTCGGTATCTGTCTATTTCGATCATTGAGATTGTTCCAAACCACTGCTTACATGGTCGCCAACAGCGTTTTATTTAGCCGCATCCTCGGTACAATGGTGTGGGAAAGTAAGCGTGGTATCGTAAGGCAATTAGAGTGGGAAATAGCTGACTGTATTCATTGGGCTACAAAAAGGTGCGAACGGATGAAACAAGCCAGGAAGTACACGTTAGCGCGGGGGCTTACAAGGCGGTCGCGTGTCTGACCGGCAAGGCGAAAACAAGAAAAATAATGAAAAATTGGTCAACAATGAAATAGCACATGAAATATAGCAGCTATCATTTTGGGAGCTACAGAGCACCCCTAGAAGGCTGAACATAGGAAGCCTTCTATATGGAAAATGACTGTTGAATAGAGGTACGTAGGACAAACTTTTGCAGAGTAGGAATAAGCAAGCGTTCGTTTGACATAGTGGTTCGCTGGCAATCGGTCCGCTGTGCCGGTGGTGATGTATTATTTATTTATCGCAGGGCAGTGTGCAGTTCGGCGAGCTGTTGGAGCGGACTTGTCGGACTACACAACGGTGGCTAACGCAGATAAAGGCCGACAGGACCTCAAACTTCGAGGTTGCTGCGCGGTGCGGTTGTGAGTGGTCTCTCTCCCACCAGCTGCGCTCCACCCCGCGTCAAACCGACCTTCGCCGCAAGGGGAAAAGACCGTGGACCTACGGAGAAAATACCGTCATCCCACAAAGGAACGACCCACTTGCTGCGTAGTAGGGACACTCGCCCAGCGGAGTAACGACCACCGTTCGCGTCAGGGTCCTCGAACATATTGCTCGTTTGCCAGGGGATCAAAGGGGAGGGTGCGGTGACGTAGAGCTGGGAACATAGATGAACACACGCAGAAAACAACAGAAATGATGTACGAATTATAGGCGTGTTGAGATAGCTGGGCTTTTGTATTTCTTGGGGAAAGGCTTTCGGAGGATTTTGATAGCTGGTTTTCAAAATGCTCTTTGACCAAAACGGGGCAAATATATACGATATATACAAACCTACACGCACTTAGACCATAAATAGTCGCAGAACCGATCGGGCTTGCGCACCCCGCGACCAAGGCGACTGGTCATGGGAGGCGACTGGCTGGATTTCGGGGATGTCGGGAGGTCTGAAACTTGCAGATCGGGATCGTGGTCTGGTTGAAATATACTAGGAGGTTGAAGGTCGGTGCCGTGCGTTGTGACGTCGCACGAAACGCCATTAGACGAAGTACGTGAGGTGGTTACTTCCATATAAGCGGGCATTAAGCAGTCCATGTTGACAACTTCGCGTCGACTACCGTGAACGCGTTTCGCCACTGATTGAGCTCACTGGCCAGAAATACATACTGTCAAGTCGACAAGCACTATATTTCAATATCCTCCTGACGCGTACACGACTAAGAAACCCCTAACTACATACGCCGTTTTCCCAAAACTTATCGCGCCTTGACTTTCGCATTATGTGCAATTGAACCCAAATTATCTTCCTCCATTGACGACTTAGTTGCTCATACTTACTTCTTCAATCTTCGCAGCCAGCACATCGTACAGCCACTGCCTATTACATACAAAGCACCGTGTCTGTTACGAAACAGAACTGCGTGTACCTTGTGCTCATGCCTAATTTGCAGTTCCAGCATCTCGGAGGTGGAGTAGACGAACTGAGTGATGCGATTGTTTTCGTCGCCCAAAGCTCGGGCTCGCCCTCGCTGGTTAAACCGCGATTTCATGTCCAGTATATATCCTAAAACATTACAATTAAAGCTACCCAATCAAAAAGCACGTTACCTGGATAGTTGCGCCCGAACCTGTGCCTCGCCCGAAGGTTGCCGAAGTCCGCGTTCGTCAAGCATTTTACCAGCTTCGGTTGGGCCTTGAATAGGATATTGCAAGAGCAGCTTCTGCTTTCAAGCTTTGGCCTGATTATCCCCAGCTCTTCCGGCTCTAACCGCCGGTTTCTACTGAACCACTTTAATGCTTTGTCTCCCAGAAATTCGTGATTATGCACCATGTGGAACCTGGTTATTCTGGACGAACTCCCCAGTCTACCAACACTAAAATAGGTACCGCGTTGTGCGTGCTCTAATAGTCTTCACCTTTCGCCTTCGTTTGGATGGCGGGAAAACACTTTCCGGTCGCATTGGTACTTTATCAGTGTCTTCTCGTCAGCGGAATCTGCTTTCGACTTTCGAACACTGTAACATGACCCAGAGCTCCTCACAAATCGCTTAATGTAGTACACTAGTTCATGAGCGTTGATATACAGGCGACTGCTCATACCCACATCAAGTTGACTGACTGTTCCAACCGTGTATCCGTCGGGTTTGGCAGGACCACTGGTGGTCTCAACAAGCGTATGGGTAGTTGCGGTGTTTGAAGCCGTAGGGAGGTTGTCGTATGCAGCATCCATGCTTGTTATATACCGTTCTTCCTCCAATGAAACCGCTGGAGATACTAATTAAAACTTGCTACTCATAATTTCGTCAGTAGTATGAATTCAATGTGTTATAACCATTAAACACATCTGCCGTTCTCTTTGACAAACAACACACCACAATGGTTGTGGCGATAGTGATATCCCTCAGTTGGCAGGGGTTGCCTACCTTTCCGTCCAATGTTCCAACATACCCCGGGAGGATCTGCTATCTATTTTTCGGAACGTTATACTATGCTCCATGACCTAAACATGGCTCGATATCTGTCCCTCGGAGACTTCCCGTGGTTCTGCAGATGATCAACTCATCATACTTAGAAAGAATATTTAGTTTCTGACCTATCAGTCTGGCACAGCCATTCGTTCAAAACAGGACAGGACCCAGGAACTCAATGCGCACTCGCCTACCGCATCAGTCTACGGAAAAATGGGACAACTTGAATGCGAATAACCGAGCGAATATACGTTCAATAATAAGCATCGTCAAGTACAGCTAGCCATTCAATGGATTGGCGGCAGAGTTTCAGAACGTGGTGAGTTTTCGCCTGGCAAACGTTCTCCCTATGAATTGCCACAAATGCCCGTTCAACAACACTGCCACGTAATGAATTCAACTAGCCACCGATTAAAGTCACAGCCCATAACTTCACACCGGCAGACCAACTAGCGCTGCCCTTTTAGATAAGCTCGTTAGTCTGGAACTTCTACATCTGCTTGTACCGTCGTCTCTACTTTTTACGATTTAACGCATATGCTGTCGTCTCTTCACTCTATACCATATCACCGTTGAGCTTTGCGTTACGTACGCGACAACAGTAGATTTTCATACCTCTCACGATCGTGCTCATCAAATATCCATTAATGGATCATTCAGGCCTTTTAATGTATTAGCAGCTGAGGTATGACTACAATATATGGCTGACGGATTATGCCCTAAAAAGGGTTTCGAGCACGGGACACCCCAAGTATTGTTTCACAGACCCACTATTGTAAGTCCCAATCATGAAGGCAAGAACAAATTTTTGCTGTCGCTGTTACAATCGTCATGAACTGTATGTACAGTAGCATCTACACGACCAAGCCTGCATGAGCGGCCTCGCATAGTCAAAAATCAATATATATTTATTAGTTATTTATTTCTTAAGGTTGCTTAAAGTGGTCTCACTAGTTGCGAAGTTTATTCAGAGTCAAACCCAATTCTCGATCCATTCAAAGTAGACCTATACTGAAGGGCTTCCGATTGGAGGGGGAAGGACCTACGCAATCAGCGACGTCATTGCGAAGAGTAGAAGGTTACACGCGTCGTCGTGGTGAATGTGTTTAGGGATACTCAAATCCACAGCGCTTGCGGCCACTTTTAGATGTAGTGGAGCGGCACGCCAAAAGTTCCGTCGGTGACCACTTTAGGTATGGATCGTGAGACGGCGAGTCCAGTGGAATGAAAAAACACAATGATTTCTTTCGCCTATATGTTGAAAAACAGTTAGGTTCATGACATGCAAATCTGCCGGGGAGAGCGCGAGACCAAGGATGTGCTGGGTCTGGTCTGAAAAAATATCAGTAGGCTTCAAGACATGTTGAACGAGGCTACAGTTGAGAGTGGTGTGGTTGTGAGCGCATATTGGCAGGGAGCGGGTGTAGTCCGTTTTTATGCTTTACTCTTTGGGATGACAGAAAGCGGCTTCCAGCGGGCTCTTGTGCTTTTCTCAACCATGCAATACTCTACGATATGTAGCTCGGTTTTATCACACGCTCAGCGCGTTCGTAGCCCCTCTGCAACATTCTTCATTTCAATTCGGTCCTGCGAAGAGAGGTCTCTTAACCCATAGCAAGGTTTACTTTTGAAACATAGAGCCCGTCGGAGCATGCGCGCGCACTCTTCATCCTTTCCGAATACAACCTTCAGGGGTCGGAACTTGGAGGAATTTTCCTGCTTTTTACCGAGACGGAAGGCGGAGACAATATTTATTTTATGTTCGCCTGCATCAAACGGTAGAGGAATGATCCGCTCGATCAGGACTTGATCATCCAACATTTTCTCCGCTGAGGTAGCCTTGTCCGATTCCGCCGGGTTCAGGATGCTATGGCAACAGCCACCAGATGGTTTAATGCCCTCTGGGATCGGCGGCTTACGATGTGATGGACATTCCATTAGCATTTTTAGCAGTTCAGACAGCCTGTTGAGAAGCACGTTTATTTGTGACTGGGAAGATGGAAGCTTAGGTTCATTCAAAGACTTAGTCGTTAGCTTGCTGACACATGTGGCTTGACGTCGGCCACAGGAGCTCAAGTTCACCTACTCCTTCACCGCAGCCGCATATGAATTTGTTGTAGATTCAGCAGGCTGGATAGGTGCAATTAGCTCCGAAAATGATGTATACGGGGCTGGGGAGGCCGAGACTTTTGGAGCGTCGCTGTAAGAGTTGCTGCTTTGCTTTCTGGCACATCTAGAAGAATAACAGATAAACTCCTTTCAGGCTTTCGATTTGGCGGAAAACTTGCCAACTCATCAACATGGTTGCAATATCGACCAATCCACAACAAACCACTGTGCTCAGCATAGGTCTTGCAGAGCGGTTCAGTAGTTGCGGTCAACGCTTTTGGCCACATGCTTAAACTTTGCAGGCAAAGCACTGGATAAGTATAGTCGCCCTTTTCACAAAATGCAAACGCTATGCGTTAGACATACCCACTTGTTCTCAGCGAGTATTTGGCACTGGTCAAAGTTTGTCACGAGCGTTATTTCGAACGCTGGGATTCGCGGTATTTCCCCTAAAAAGCTCGATCAGTATGGCGTGCCAAAAATTCGAGTTCCCGCGAATTCCCGCATAGGGCCTAGCCTGAATTATACATTTCTCATAAATTTTCAGTATATCTACTTACGCGGCATAGCGTCTACATTCATAGCATACATAAAAATGGCTTACGTTTATTAGACGACTAAGCTATTTCAACTTTTAGCAGACAATTTAAAGCTCAATACCGCGGCAGTTACTCGCCTAAGAATTTTCGGGGACCAGTTACCAGGGTTACTGTAAACTACGTTACTACACAATTTACAGTGTTGCACCACATTATAAACAGGCGAGGCATACATTTTTATTATTTTATCCTCAATTATTAATTCCTAATTCACGCAGTTGCTCCATTGATGCCTGCTGTTGAATTTTAACTTAGCTAGTAACAACGTCCCTGCCATTGGTTTGAACCCAGCTCCCGGTAGTTCACCGTTCGTATCCGGGGCCGCTATGTGGGAGGAAAGCGGGAAATTTAAGACCGGGTGTAGGGTAGCTGAGTTTCTTCTACCCTGCGAAATTTGGAGTTCAGGTGGGACTGGAATGATAGGATAATCCCCTGAGTATTCCTTCTAGCAGATTGTTAAACCAGGAAATGATATGGCGCTAGGAGGACTTGGTGCATAACATCCGAAACACCCCCTAGTCAAACAACTCCTGTCCAGGTTCCCTGCGCCAGCAGTCCCGGCTGCGTACGTCACGTGATTTGAGGAAGACGTAGAACATAAGGAGGATAAAAATAAGGAAGGTCATTTACATGAGGGATACCATCAAAGAGTGAGGAGGATTACGGAATATGAACTCAAACTTGGATGCTAGACAAAATCGGGAAAAAGGAGATGTATCGTGCTGTCACACAAGCAAGTGTACTTGCCGATCAAAACCATTAACCGTAGGTCCACTAACTACACTTTATGAAAGCCAGTTCAGGCGTTCGATACTTTTGCGCGATATCCGAATTTCTGCCCTGATCCGGTCGGGAAGCAGCTTGTGTTGCTTCATGGGATGACCGCGAAGACAAAACAAACTAGCCGGATTAACTAGTCAGATAACGTCCGGTTAAACCTTCCCTGTTACTAATGCGGTAATTAAGGATTAGGTCTCCTCTGAGCCATTGGTAGCGCAATGAATACATACGCAATATAGGTAGACGCTCTAAGTACGTTTGCCCTCGTAATCTACTACCAACAAGGTACACAATTCCAAGCCCATAGAGTTCCTGATTCCCCAACAAGGTAGGGTGGACAATCCTGGAAGTAGTATTCTAGATGGGGTTGAACGAGATGTGCTAAAGACTGCACAACTATGTCGGCAGTCATGCCCCGAAAGAATGGCGTATAAACCCCAACATTCGGAAGCCAACATTTGCAGTCTTCTTTGTTGTCACCAGAAGGCAAAGACGAGGAATGGACGACGCCTAGATCTACCCGGTTAGAGACAAAGGGAGGTTGGCCCCACTGAGCACGTACTTTGAAGGTTGGAAAGTCTCACCTGTACGATGGCCGGAACACTTAGCATGATTAATGGCCATCTCCATAAAGTAGTCCAGGCCCAGAGTCTCTCCATGGCATACTGAATGGCCTCAGTACAAACTAGGGATATTTGAAAGATTCCATAGTTTAAGGCGTCAGCAAACATTAGCAATCATATCCCAAGCTAACCAGCTAGATGGTTTAAGTGGATGGAGAACAGCATCGGTCCACGGGCTGGTCCATGTGGGACACAGCTGAGAAACGCTTGCCTAAAGGACAAGGTGCACCCATCTCGTACACATTGCACTATTCCCTGCAAAAATGCGGACACTCCAAGTAGGGCCTGGCCGGATAGGTCGTAGGAGCTAAGGTGTAGTGACACCCTCAAGTAAAGTACCTTATCAAATGCTTCCGAGAAGTCGACGAAAGGCACATCCACTACGTGGCCATTGTCTACTGCATTAGCCTAAATTACATGAGCAAGCAACAAATTGGTCGGACAGGAAAACCCTTTCGGAATTCGTGCTGTACACTACTGAGTAGATGAAATATATTCAGGTGACATTCCAACGAGTAGCTCACCAGCTGCTCATGCTGACTGACCACGACATTAGTCAGACTGCCTGACTTATATTTGGCTGACCGACTCTAGTCAGCATTTTTGAAGATCGGACAGACGATAGCCTCCTTCCATGCAGAAGGTAAGGTACAGTTGTCAAAGGACTTCCGAAACACCATTGTCCGCGTTCCACTTAGTTCCGCCGCCAAAGCGTGCAGAAGCCTCAGGTAAATTGAATCTGGCCCAGCTGCTTTTGCTGGGCTCAGTTCTCTTAGCAGCCCAAGAATTACGTGTGTCTCGGAAATTCGAGAATATACTATTTATTTATTTATTTATTATTTGATCATGCCTCCATGGGAGTGCCTCGCATAGTCGAGAATAAATATTTATTTATTTATAATTCAGCTAAATAAGAACCCTTAGGACACTGCGGACAAGTTCAAAGCTAGTCAAAGTGGCTGCACGTATAAAACCCATGCCTACTGCTCACTAAGTGCACCAGCCTTGCCCGAGTCTACATACGCAGGGATGTCATCGGCCCGCGTCAAAGTTGCTGTTAACAAAATTGAACCACCGCGCAGCCTAACATAATCGAAGAGCTTCGGATGTTCCCAATCTATATCGGGCAAGCCCTTGTTCTACAACCCTCTCGTTCTTCACGGGTTGCTCATATCTATTGCTAGCCTTGCGGTACCTAGCATAGATGCTAGTTGTTGGAGCCGCAAAGTAGGTACTTTAGCACCTAGAACGGTTTTGGAGCGGGTACTTGCCAACTGCATCTATCCAAGGGGCTGTACTCGTGTCGATTTTCACCTCGCAGGGGGATGTAGAGAGTAGACACTTCAGTGCGATAAGTCTTAAATTTACCCCAGGCCGCCTCAACCATATCGGCCATTAAGATTTCGCAACGCAATCCAAAATAGGTATATAAGAAAACGACAGATATTCAAAATAAAATTGTTTTACTATTGCTTCTCGCTTAACGGCTAGATATGTGAGCAATATTATGCCGAAAGGGACCACTACGCATCCCGCCAAACAACAAATAAATGAATAAATGAATAAATAAATGTTATATTCCTCGGTGTTTCGAGGTGCAGTCCAACTATGTGGTCTGATCAATGACCACATACACCAAAGGATGTAGAACGATGGTTATTATTCGGTCTGAGCCTCCATAGTTCATGAAGCCGCCTAAGCAACCTGATGGCTTGTTAATGTCTTACGAGCACGCAAATAAATCGGGTAAACAACGTTGCCCAAAACTACGCTTTAGTGTTTTATCCTAACCTACAATAAGTTGTAAGAATTGCGTTGAAGGGCGGAGAAGCCACCCAGTTGAGTTTCAAATATAGCACCATTATAAAGGTTTAAATTTTGATTATCATCCATGCGCAATTTTAGCACGTGTACCGCAGGAGCGAGTACGAAATGCCGCGCACCCAGGATTCGAAACCCGGACAAACTTCTAATCACCCAGCGGGCTACCACTAGGCTAAATTCTTTTCATGCCTACCGCTTATTAGTTAGCCGAAAAGCCGTCCGTCATAGCAATGTCAAAGCAACATCAAAGCAAAGGTTGCAACAACCAAAGTGTTTCTTACCCGATTTAAAACTTGTATAGGTTACTAAAGTAGTTTAGCACGGTTTCAGTATCTATTTTGCCAGTAAGTGCTTAAGTTGGTCGCTACAGGCGGAAGAAGACTTGTCCTCTGCCGAGCCATAGCACCCCGCGTGGTTGATAATACTTCTACCGGCTGAAGCGGCAAAGTGAGTAAATAACTAAATAAATAAACTTTTATTCTCGGCTACCCGAAGCCCTCCAGCATGGACATGATCATGTTAAGAGTGCAAAGTTTAGTAAAGAAGGTACAGGGGGACTGGCATAAGGGTGTTATATATGGATACATAAATGTACTTAAGTGTGCGTGTAAGCGTAGGTAGCTGTGGTTCCTGGCTTTGTAAAAGTTTTGCTACTTTCGCTAGAGTCTGAATATGTCGCCAATGCTCAAGGTATGCTTAACGGCCGTGGATTTACAATAATTGTACAGATAAGCAGCACGTTACTAGTGTACATTTCTTTGTCATAATGAAGTAAGGAATACAAAAAGTAAATGTGAAAACCTTACTAGGCACGGTTGGAAACCTATAGAAATGGTAAACAAGACGCCAAAAAGAAAACCTGTGGTATGGTTGTTTTGATGAACGAATTTGTTGATCCTTATAGAAAGGTGCGTACTGTGGTTGTCCGCCAACCTCTCCTGCGATATGAACCTTACTTGCTTCATGGCCGCTAAGCTGACGGTGGCGAATTTTTCGGAGGCGATTATATAAACAGCCGATGAGAATGGATATAGAATTGATGAACAGTTCAGAAAAACTGCTTGGTGCTTCAACGTCAGCCTGCTCGTCATCCTTCATGTACACTTTGAAACCTGCTGGCCGGTGCCGTTGCAATCGTGGTACTGCGCTTCCGAACCGGATAGCATATTTGTACCTAACGTTGGTATGTGTTCACGCCAGCAGGAAACACGGCGAATTCCGTCGGTAAGTAAGTCCATTTAGCTTGTTAAAGCTATCCACTTAGTTACGGTGATTGCAACGGCGCTGCTCGTGTGACGTGCCGTTTCTTCGAGGTTTCTTATAAGCGAAGGGTGTTGCATGATCCATAGCCATGAATTTCACATTGGAAAACCAAGGCTATAAGGGTCTACACGTAGGCTCTTACAGTAGAAAGATGTGGTCGAACTCATGAATTGCTTTAATGGTATGTGTGTAATGAGTGATTTCGCATCATGCCTTTTAGAGGTGTGTCTCGTTTTACAGAGAATATACTATTTATTTATTTATTTATTTAAGTGTGTCAGCAATGTGTACTCGTAAAGTCTATACGTAAACAACACAATGAAACGAAGCGCAAGAATGAAGTCTTTCGGGTAAGAAAGCTGCTGCAGCGGAAGGGATGTGATATAATGGAAAACGTAGGCATCGAACAGTAGGTGTGCTTTATACTGCCAAGTGTTCTAGCTCTGTGTAAGCGCTTCTGCGACACTATTGTGGCGGACGTAACACTTCAGCCTAACCAAGGACCTTATATCCTGTGGCATGCAAGGATGGTTGAGGAAACCGGAGTGGCCAGCAGCTTTTCTATATCCTGATGCGTAACGAATGCTTGTTAAGTTACAGTTACAGTGCTGCTGTTACAGTGCTGTTAAATTGTTACATTGCTGCTGTGCAGGGAATGACGTAGCAGTTGCCAAGAACCTTGCTAGCCAGAACGTCGATGCTAGGCCGCTGCTTAGCGCAGGAGCGTGCTTTCAAATCATCTATGCCCGGTACCCCGGTGATTGGTCTATTTATGTATTAGGAGACAAGCGTAAGTGATGCGCTCACCTTAAAGTTATCATTGTGATGGACCGCAGTAATATGGTCGAGCGGGTGGGCAATTTGGTGTATACACAAATACTAATGAGATCTGAAGACGTCAGGTTCGTCTGATGCATGGCAACTGCCGTCTCGCTTATTACCGTAGGTCCTTTTTCATAAAAGTTGTCTCAGTTTTGCGTCCTGAATCTGCGCTTGCATGTGGATCAGTAAGCTAGGTAACTTCCGTGTAGGTGGGGACTCGCCGTGCATACACGCCTACGGCAACCGACGTTTACTGTGCGACCAGGAAAAAGAACGCAAGCGCCACTTGCCTTCTACGTCATGTAACCGGACGAGGTCAGCTTTCGTTTCCAGCCACGGCTCTCAATGTCATTAATTCCAACTAACCGCAAAAGTGAAACGTAGGAGCGCCTATCATCCATTAAGCCAGGCGGTATTTGCAAATTTTGCCGCCTACCTTTCCATCACTTCGTTGATGTGCTAGGTTAAGTACGATACAAGAGAAAATCAAGCTGACTGCTCACTTTGGGTTTGTCAGACATGCCGAGGAATCCAAGGAGTGAAATATATAACATTGCTCCCGCGAAGGTTTGGAAAACTGACTGAAACAGTCCAGCAGATGATGAGTTTCAGTGCTCTGCCGGTAGAGTCTAACAACAATGAGCTTGCTCTACAGAAAACTCATCAGAGCGCTGTCCCTACGTCGCAGGGTAACGTCAAGCTTGCTAACCGCCCGATGGCTTCTGCGCCACATCGTCCGACAGTTACTAACCCTATAAGTAGGCAAGACACGCACAGCGTGCCGGCGATTAACTAATCCCTAGAGGCCATATTTCACGCGTTGGGCAGAACACCGACACCGACAGCCCAGAGCCGGGTAACATACGTTTCGACTGTCTCGATAAAATCGCCCAAAGTAAAAAGTACGTCCATTTTCTGGACCATGCCAAGCGAGAAGACGCCGTTTTCAGATCTTTCTAGCGCCTGCCAAACAATCTAAACTAACAGACATATCACTCAACTCAACGTCGCTAAACAGAACCACAGTGTGTTAACGGTCGTGTGAACTAACATTCGACGTCTAGTTCTGACACAATAAAGGGCAACTTAATAGATGATCGCAACCAGTGGCATGGCTTCTGCGGTGCGATTGGTGTACGGGTTGACCCAACCGGGCTAGGAGGTGTAGCGCGTCACCCAAATACAGTACACTAAGGCGAACCCAGATTTCTTTGAATAACCTTGCATTCAACTGAGGAGGCGGTGGTAGTCCTACCCTCAACAGTTCACCTACGCAACTCACCCAGCGGGGTACGCACGCTACCCGACTTTACTTTGAAAGAACGGTAAAAGAAGAGGGCATAATATGGCGGTTCATCTAAGAACCAAAGCATAAAACCGGATTTGTTCATGGTGTTTATGAACTACTGGGCTCTCCTGGGTACGAGGCGCAAAAGCATGACAGAGGGCAATGGCGCCACATCCGCTAAGCACTCTCACGGGACCACGTTATTGCTAAATAATTACGGAGCATTCCTTTATCACCAAGCCACAAGGGCTGCGGTCCAACCACCTTGAAAGTCGTACTACTTATAGGACGACAGAAGTCTTATTGGCTAACTGGTTGTAGCATTGCACCCGCTTGTCTACCGCGATTAACCTAAAGGTCGCAGGCGTATGGTCCCTAGTTATCAGCAATTCATTGGAACTTGCAACGATAAAATACTTTCCCCTACAATCCAACAGAGTTTTAGAAACTATGGCATTTGAGCTACCTAACTGGACAAGGCGACACACGATAGAATATCTAGACATGGGAGGCTCTACGATACCCTGTAGCTTTACGGAAATTCAAGAACAGATTACCCACGCAAAACTCGATTGGCGTTTGACCGACAAACTGTCGTCATAAAGCCAAAAACGCATTTTTTGTTCATCTACGCGCTTCTAAAATAAAAACGCTATCATGTTTGTATATTAACGTCCAACATTTGCCAATTAATTTAGTCGAACTTAGAGAATTCCAGGTGTTACAAGCGTGGGACCTCTTTCTGAATATAGAGACCTAATTAAGACTTAAGCGGGCAGCTCCTGAAGTCAGTTTGCCTGTTAGGTCACTGCTTCGGTATGACATAGCTGGTGGAGGTGGTGGCCTAAATCAGTATTACAAGACAAACCTGCGATGTGCAGTTAGTAAACGCCCAGAGATCCGTGCCCCAGATTTCCTTTGGTGCCGTCTATGTTTGCGAAACAAAATCACTTGTACTATAGTTGTAATTTAGCATGCACCAAACTTCACAAGTGAAATAGACTAAAAACTAATCCAGATTCGTCATAATTAAATAAAAAATATTGTATTCTAGACGAACCAAGAAACACAAGTACGAGCGTGCTCAAGCGGTTGACAGAGCCATATAAACACTGAAAGCTGGTGTATATCGCACGACAGAAATATGTGTTGGCAAAATACAGCGCTTAAAAACAAACCCTAATTTTGCACACGGAGGATGCAGGGATGAAGAGCTTGATCATTGGTGTCAAAGAGAAACGGGCGTTGAAGAGCTGTACGATCAATATATGCCTGTGTTTTGGAAATGCTAGGTGCCGGTTCGAATGGTGCCGGAGCTTGTTCTCCGTTTTTCAATAGGCGTAGTAGTCCGATAGTGTGTGAAAAATAAGTGCTGGCAAATATGTGGTATTGCCATCATTCTTCGTGTGAAGCCGTGGGCAGTGACTTTATTTCGGTGGCGAGTCAGCCGCCACGTCTCAGTGTTGCTAAGCAGACATTTGTGGCTATTTATAGGGAAAGCGCTTGCTAAGCGATAACCCATCACGTCCTGGAACACTGCCGTTGACCACAACGTATGTAACATTTAAGCTTTTGTAGGACCGCTTTTCCGGGCAGTTAATCGCAGTCATGGGATACTTGCTTTTTCGTTGGCTCAGCGGAAAGCTTAGTCAGGATGCATCAAGAACGGTTGTGAACGGCGGCACCTTTCGGAGATAAGCTATGTAAATGGCGGTGTTGCCAAATTCAGGTGAGTATTGAACTCAAATCATAAGCAGCATCTTTGGCTGAGTCGATAACACACGGGCCAGGTGTGTGTCGCTGGTAGGTTCACGGGAGGTAACCATTGCAAATAAGTTGGACGCTTGCATGGAGAGGATGTTTCGAATGGTCGAGGAGCTTGCTGTGGTCTTTGGAATCAGGTACGGAAAAGCGCAGTAGTAAAGGCCACAAACAATATATTTCCGGAAGGCATAAAATCATCCTACCACACTGGCGCGGTGGGAGAATTATCAGAAAGAAGTAATCCACTGGCGAGGTGGACGAAGCACAAAGCCATGGAATCGTAAATAACTTGAGAACTTGCTGGGAGAGGAAACTGTTTTTTCAGGTGTGCCAAAAATCATAAGGATTTTATCCAAATTTTTCCGACCTACAGAGGACACGGATCAAAAGGCTTTCAGGAGAAATCAGCCACTGGAGAGGTGGGGAGCGTAATGACGTAGCAGTACAAGTATATTGATCATTTTCAGGGGATGATGCTATTTAGGCGATGTATCGGAGTTATTAATGATTTGAACCCTATTGTTCAAACAAGTAGAAGGTACGGATCCAAAAGCTTCCATAAAAGATAGGCTTCCAGACGCCTGGACAATTTGGCAGACCACACTGGCGAGGTGGGTAACGCATCCTTTGGATACTGACGCCAAGCATATTAAGGAGCTGGTACCGTAAGTAATCCACTAACGAGGTGGATGGAACACACCGCCATGACATCGCGAGTATGTTGAACAGCTGCTGGTTGATGAAGCTTTCGTGAGCTGATGTTCCGGTAGTGCAAATGATTTGTACGCAGTCGTTCAACCCGCTAAATGATGTATATCAAGGGAACAAAATGCCCGAGGTGGTGAATAGAGCTGTCCATATATGTCCATGGGTCTTGTTTATGGATACTACGCTTCAGGTAAGTTTATTCAGCAACTTCTATGCAGGTCTCGCGGGGGTTGCTTTGAGCCAGACATGCAGACACATTCGCATCGCAAGCGACTTTAATGGGCACCAGCTGGAAAAGGCAGCGACTAAAAGCCTGCGATTCAAAGCCAGAACACAAACCCGTTACTTAGGGCTACAACAACAATACAACAGATTTCATTTGATATCCCATGGAGACTTTCCGCTGCTCTGCAGAAGATAGACACCTCACATTCGAGAAAACCCACAATCCATGACCTGCCAACCGGTCCCAGCAATACAGTCGGGACAGAACAGGACCCTGGAACGAAATAGGCCTTAGCATAACGCATCAGCCAACAGCAAAATGGAACACAACTTGTCTGCGAATAACCGAGCAAACAATCGCTCAAAAGAAGCGTAGTCAGTTACAACTTGTCATTCCACGGCTCGGTGACAGTGTCTCAGGACGTGTTGGTTTTACGCGTGGCAAGCGTTTTCATTATAAAGAGCCACAAACGTCCGTTTAACAAGCCTGCAACTTGGCGAATGTGGCTGGCCCCCGAATAAAGTCACAGTCCAAACTTTACACTGACAGATCACTTTGTGTCACCATTCTAGATATGGACGTTACACTGGAAATCCGACTTCGATATTTACCGTCAGCTCTCCTTTTTAGCTTTTCACGCAGGTACTGTCGTATCTTAACCTGCGATATCAGCGTTCATCTTTGCCTTACGTGCGCACGAACCCAAGGTATTTTCACTCCTTTCGATCCTGCTCTTTACATTTCTTCTAACTGAACATTCAAGATTCTTAAGCTATTATAAGCTGAAGTATGACTGTAATATAGGGTAGACCGATTATATCCTTACAAACTGGCTGGCTGGCTGGCTGGCTGGCCGAACAACCTCCTCGTGGTGCCAGCTGGCTGGTTCGGGTTTACCCCCTTCCAGAAAATAGTTCAGCGGCAGTGTTCCAGGACGTGGTGGGTTTTCGCCTGGCAAACGTTCTCCCTATAAAAAGCCACAAAAGTCCGTTTAACAACACTGTGACGTGGCGGTTGTGACTCACCACTAACTAAAGTCACCCATTGCTTATCCGGACAATCGCTTCAAGTCCACAGATATCAAGCATCCATTTAGCACTGGCGACACCTTCAAACACATTCAAGCAAAACGACAGGAAACATTTACCAATCTCATAAACAAATCTAAACACGCCTACATGCAAACTTACATACGTTCATACATAAACATTTGCAACAATCCCATTGTTCCATTTTACACTAACTGATAACATTTTGTACTCTTAACATGATCATGCCTGCGTAAGCGTGCCTCGCTTAGTCGAGAATACACAATTTATTTATTTATTTATTTAACAGGTCCAGGTCTCATGACAACCCAATTATTATTTCACATCTCTACCATTGTACGGTCCCAATCGTTAAGTACGAACAACTTTCTGCTGTCGATGGTACAATTGCCATAAAATACCTGGACAGTTGCGCCTAATTGATAATGCCTCCATGAGCTTGCTCCGCATAGTGGAGAATAAAATATTTATTTAATTATTTGCTATTCTCCAGCTGCCATCTTTACAACCATATGACCGCTTCCACCAAATTTTGAACCGCTAACAAGCCGTCGCTACTTGCTCTTCTGCTTACCAGCAAAGCACTCATGGTAGAAGGAATAATTATAGGCACATCACGGGGTCACAGTGACTACGTGACTCTACCGTTTAAGTGTGTATGTTATGCGTACTATTCTGAGAAAGAAGATAATAATGTTTGTACGCTCACGCAATACAATGTGTTATACACGCTTGTTATGGAGGTAACTTGGACCCAGCTAACGGAAACTCCCAAGAAATCCCCTAGTACACTGGTACAAGGACCTCAAACCACGCTGGCAACGCACGAGTAAGAGCAGAAATACTTCCAACTTCAAAAGAGAAGGAAGTCATTTCTTAGGTGCAGAACACGCAAATGCATGTCCTTGATGGAATCGGCATAGAGAGCCCACAGGCCCTCAGTACACCGAAACCTGGACTGCCTACGTGGCACAACGTAACTTTTGTATAATTTTGAGCCACCATGCCAAGCTGACGCGTCAACAAGTTAATGAAGAGATTTAGCATGAAGTGCAAACACATACGTGCAGGTTACTGGCACTCGTAACGTGCAATGTGGAATTCCCGCACTGAACGCTATTGACGGATGCACGCGATCGGCAACGGAAGCAGCCGAGCTCTTACCGTTCCATTACTGACAAATGTTCCAGGGACTAACAAGACTAACGTTTATCCATGTTTCTATTCTCCCATCATCAGTCTTATCTAATATTACTTTTACTGCAGGAAGTGTGTCAAAAAACCTGTTGTCCCTGCGTTTTCACAACTCTTCTGGTGTCGATAACGTTTGACCGAAGGTTGGCAGGCAACAGCCAATGATCCGGCGGCGTCACAGACTAGATGATATCAGCGCTGTATGGACGAGAACCATATACCAACAATGTGGAAGCCTGGGGACTTCACTGCTATTCATAAGGTAGGTAGTCGCACTGACCCAAACAATTACAGTTCAATAACGCTATTCAATGTGCTTTCCAACTTATAAAGTCTATCATCGCTGCTGCACTCACGCAGTGTCTGCAAACGTGCGGGAATAACACCAGAGCAAGCATACTTCCGTTAAGAGCGCTCATGCACGACGAATTGGTTCGTTGCGCGCAACAGCAGGACTGAAGCAGTTGATGATGGAGCAAGGGTTAATGACTTTCACTTGGAGTTCTGAAAAGCGTTTGATCGTTTTGTCTGCCAAATTCTCATTCACAAACTACAGCTCCATGGCTACGGTGATGCACTGCTGCGTTGCATAGGCGGTTGCCCGCACGTACGTCACTTGGAAGTGAAAGTACGACAACCGCTGTCCGACGCAATTGAGGTGGATTGTGGTGTACCAAAAGGCTTGTTGCTCGAGCCCGTCTATTCTTAATTTCCTAAACGACCCGGCGAGGGAAATTGCTTCCGCTTTCTTGTTCTTCGCGAAGGATAGCAAGTTATGGCAAGCGTTCAAATAACCGAACTACCACGAGAGGCTCAAGCATGGCCTCAACCCGATTTCTACCTGGTCAGTGTTGTACACCCCACCGTACAACGTGGCAAAATGTCACGCTAATCAATTGCGCCATAAACACGACTCGGTGTATAGACTTAGGTCAAAAGTAGTGCAAACAAATTTACACAAAGGCGACGTTGGTGTGCTCATTCAACTTGAACTTAGCTGCTCAACGTTGTCAGCGCCAACTACTAAGAGAGAAAACCAGCACGTCGGCTTGTTGCGGAGAGCGGTCGGAAGATTCGACTCATCCATATTCCAACGCTGCACAACTCTTACCTGCGTCCGCACGTTGAACACGCTATCAAGCTTCGCAACACTGGTTGAAGCGCGACTTGTACGTACTAAAGAAACCCTACGGCAGGGCTACAAAGAAGGTCAAGAGCAAACGAAATCAGCCCTACCATCAAAGGCTGAAGTTACTGGGGGTTTTCCGTGGCCGCTGCTGAATGCTGCGCCTTGATCTTATATTAGCCTACCAAATACCGAGTGCCCCCTAATCATGTAAGCCGGCACTTGCTGAAGCAGTCAAAACACTAATCTCAGAGGCATCCCTCTGAAACTGTGGGCGCGTCTAAGCCGCCTGAAAGGCCCGCGAAAGAACTTTGCTCCGGGTTCACCAACCCTGGAACTTTTGCCAAATGTGTTGTTTCCTCTCCGACCTTGGATACTTTCAAAAGTCGGTAGGACCTTGCCCTTGGTCCGCATCGCTCAGTTGCCTAGACTGTGCAAATTTAGAATCTATTATTTATCCCTACAAACGGGATTAACACGTGACATAAACTTGAGGATGCGAGGCAGTAGTGAGTATTCTCGTTTTAGCTGCTTACATTTCCTACGAAAGATGACAAATATAACTGTCCTTACTTTACTTTCTTTGTTCGCGTTCAGTTACCACTTAAAGTACTATTATTCAGCAAGGCATCTGCTAGATAAATGCTAACCTAGACAGCTTATCTCTCTTTGGCTAATTGTAGTTGTACCCTCACCAATCGACGGGACTTGCCGAGCACCTGCCGTTATACCCGACCTAAATCCTAGTTCACTTTTATTGTCCTAAATTTTCGCCACTGCATCTGCTGATCACATAGGCCTAACTTTCTTCCTAACCCAGTCTCGTCTGCGCTGTCTCGCCTGCTTTTTGACAACTGCCAGGCGAGGGAGGGATACTGCCTCTTGTTTGGCCCTTTTAACGGTCTTTTATCTTCCGTGGCTTGAATTGCTTCACCGCCTCAAATTTTTTCCTTAAAGCCACTACAGTCTGATGAAACGCTTAGTTGTTTGCTCCATTGTTCCAAGTTTACCCTCGCCTAGATTGCTTTTTCCTGCCTGCTGCCTTTGCATCTAATCGCTTAACCAGTCTTCGTTGTTTCCTCACCACGTTTAGACGAACGAGGCCTTAAGGCCAGGTTTACAACAAAGTCACCCATGGTTTTGTTCTACCGTTAAGCTGGCTAAGACTCTTTCACACTACCTTTCCAACTCTATCATGTGCCTATGTTAAGCTGCCTGGTTCCTCTTTTCTTGATCCCGCCTCACCCTGACCAATGCATCTGTGTATGCCGCCTTGGATTAGCTCAGTACGACCTGCTTCTCTTACCTCCTGACTGCCCTGAAACTACTGACGGCTAAGCTCTTCAATATCAGTAAATACATGACACCTCTCTTGTATCGTTACTCACTTCGTTGCTCTTCACAATATTCCTGCTGACTTTGGGTACCAAAAGGCTGCTTGCATCCTCCTTTCTCACTTCCAGCTTGACTTTGTAGCTCTCCGTTTTAACATGTACCTTGCTGTGATAATCCCTCAAATCGAAAGCCCTACTCATCAATTTAGGAACAACATTGTTTATAAATTTATCCCGCTTTAAGGCTTTGCTGTTTAGATAATCGTTTCTACTATTGCTGACGTCCGTTTTCTCTTGTCTTTACTCGTCCTATCATCCCTGCTCTAGGGTATAATGCCACTTGGCCCCAATGGCTTCTTCAGATAAATAAATAAGTAAACAAGCTTTAATTTCCAAGCATGCGTGGCACCCATTTACAGGCGTGTTCATGTTAAGACAACTTAGAGTGATCAAATGTTAACGAAAACGCATGTTTGGCATTACAGTGAATGTGCATATAGGTGAATGTGCGTACATGATTTTGTACAAACTTGGCTGTATAGCTTATGTTCCTGAATGTGTTTCAGCACCTTGACCTTTTGTAATCGTAATGAATTAGAGAATAATTGATTGCTGTCAGAGAGTTGGAAAACCTTTTCAAGATACTCACGGGTCGGCGGCATTTATTTGTGGCGAGTCACATCCGCTACGTTGCAGTGCTGATAGGCAGACATTTGTGGCCATTTATAGGAAGGAAGCTGTCCAAACGAAAACTTACCACCCTCTGGAACACTACCGCCTAACTATTTGCAGGATCGGGTTGAACCCGAACCACCTAGCTGGCACCAAGAATAGGTTGTTCAGCTAGCCCGCCTACTGAGAGACCTAAGTTAGTACTGATGGCTGAGGGTCCTAGCAATGGATATCGCATGACATTTAACGGAAGCAATGTCGCTGCTTTCCGTGGCGGAAAAAGCGCAGCATGTGGCATAACCCGTTGGTGCACCGGCCGTAGGGTACAAACATTTTTGAGTATTGCACCATCAGCTTCGTAGAATACACGGCAAAAAGCGCCATCCAAACGAAAGTAGCAACTCGTCTTTGGGGAAGTACATAAAGAAACAAAGGCCTATTTCTAGACTTAGCTAGTAGCTCTTCTCCCGTGGGGTCAGATCATAATGTACAGTAACCACAGGTTCTTGCGCGGGTAATAAGAGAGGTAACTTTAGGTACTTGTTGAGCGCGAGTGCTGTATCAGTATCACAGGAACCGTCTCTCAATGATAATTATGCCAGCTCCATTAGCACTTTTCGGTAAATTACGGTCGCGGTAAATGGTGGGTTCATGGAAACAGAGCTGAAAATCGATGGCAACAAAGATGTCAAAAAATTGTAATTAGTCCGGTTAAAAAGAAAGGACAAATCTTTTAAAAATAATGTCATCAAAAAACGGACTGCACTTAGGCATAATTAGCTAAGAAGCATAAACATCGAGTATACCGACTATAGCTGTCTAACGGCTAACCTTCTGCGCCAAACTCAAGTGGCTTTAACCGCAGCCAAAATTATTAACCACTTTTGTAGCGCAAATATTTTCTTAAAATAAATGCTGAATAGCTTAGTCAAAACATCGACTCAGCGCCGTACACGCTAATAGCAAAAGTACCAAAATACTTGCGGTGTTTCCAGGGTTCTCGATGAGGACAGAGTAACTGTGGTTGCTTCGTTTTAGTATACGATTTTTCGGCGAATATGGACTACGAATGAACCAACGTAATATTCGCTAATACAACGCAGAACGTCAGTGCGGGTATCAATTGTTGAGAATTGTTGTTGCAAATGCGGCAATCTGCTGCAAGAAAACATGGAAGTGCAGGTAAAAGTAAAGTCAGCTCGATGCCGCAGAGGAAACTGCTGGTGCCATGAAATATGCAAGGACCACTGAGAACCAAAGGGTTTCGCAATGTCTGGACTGTCAACAGAACATATGGCACACTTAAGTAGGCCATGGATGCTTCGGTAAGATGTTGACAAACAGAGTAAACATCCAAATATTTTGAGGCAAGGAAAACGCAAGTTTGAGTTCAAGTTGGACTAGAACCATGGGATTAGCCCGTGAGTGTTCCTGCGTTAGCGGATCGTTGAACTAATAGTTGGCGGAGGGTAATACAGATGGAAATACAACAAAACCGCAACACATCCTGTCCATCCAATTTAGGCCTATTCAGCCTGCCATTGCAGCTTCTGTTGGGCCGGTTACGTGATGTACGAAAGCGAACAGAGGAAACTCAGAAGGCAAGTAGAGATAGTGGAATGAACTAAGCAGTAGAACACCAAGATATTTAAATCACTAAATAAGAACTGAAAATTTAAGTCCAGTCAGTTAGGAAAAAGGAAACGTTTGGTTTTGCCACCCAAGAGCATCGAGCTGACGCGTAAAGGCATTAACCGTAGATTCCCAGACCACATGAGCTGTAAGCGAATTCCAGCATTCTAGTACTCGGAGCGACAGGCGAGTTTCTGTCCTATTGCGATCAGACTGTGCTGTATGCAGGTTCAATGGGTGACAGCCGAGAGTAGGTAATTTAGCGAAACTAAATAGCCTTGACAAATACAGGCCTACCTCTCCCGTAAAAGTACAATAAGTGAGAAGCAACTCCCGTATTATCCTTCAGTAGGTTATGGTGTACGTCCCCAAGCTATGCAAGTGCTCGGGATACGTCGGTCTCCGTAGACCCTACACCAACCGAGTGCCCACCCACAACACCCTCTTCAAGTCCAGTTTGTCTCGGATAAGTCATGGTGGTCAAGCTAGGTGTCGTCCAATTACCAGCCCTGCATTCTGGCGACAATTGTGGGTTTGCTTGTAGAGTTTTGTATGATGTTATTCATCCACCGCTCTTTCGGAGTGCTAAGGACCAAAATGGTTGTGATGATATGCTCAGCATTCGTCGGACTTCACTCGAAAACTTGTATCTTGGCTTGACCACCATGACTTATCCGAAACAAACTGGACTTGAAGAGGGTGTTGTGGGTGGGCACTCGGTTGGTGTAGGGTCTACGGAGACCGACGTATCCCGAGCACTTGCATAGTTTGGGGACGTACACCATAACCTACTGAAGGATAATACGGGAGTTGCTTCTCACTTATTGTACTTTTACGGGAGAGGTAGGCCTGTCTTTGTCAAGGCTATTTAGTTTCGCTAAATTACCTACTCTCGGCTGTCACCCATTGAACCTGCATACAGCACAGTCTGATCGCAATAGGACAGAAACTCGCCTGTCGCTCCGAGTACTAGAATGCTGGAATTCGCTTACAGCTCATGTGGTCTGGGAATTTACGGTTAATGCCTTTACGCGTCAGCTCGATGCTCTTGGGTGGCAAAACCAAACGTTTCCTTTTTCCTAACTGACTGGACTTAAATTTTCAGTTCTTATTTAGTGATTAAAATGTCTTGGTGTTCTACTGCTTAGTTCATTTCACTATCTCTACTTGCCTTCTGAGTTTCCTCTGTTCGCTTTCGTACATCACGTAACCGGCCCAACAGAAGCTGCAATGGCAGGCTGAATAGGCCTAAATTGGATGGACAGGATGTGTTGCGGTTTTGTTGTATTTCCATCTGTATTACCCTCCGCCAACTATTAGTTCAACGATCCGCTAACGCAGGAACACTCACGGGCTAATCCCATGGTTCTAGTCCAACTTGAACTCAAACTTGCGTTTTCCTTGCCTCAAAATATTTGGATGTTTACTCTGTTTGTCAACATCTTACCGAAGCATCCATGGCCTACGCAGTCGTCCTATATATTTTGCTGTCTTTTTCACTCCTCCCTGGTTGCGGCGATATTCGGCGCTTGCACGCTGCTGACTTGCTAATCGGACGAATCATCCTTCTTTTTCCTGCCTGTATGTGTGCTGACTGTCTTTCAACGTTTGATTGCCAGGAAGCTAAACAGTACCTAGTTTATCCCTACGACCTAAAACTAATCGTCAGTTGACGTAGCAGCTTACATGCTACTTCAGTTTTTTGCGGCATGCATAGCAAGTACTTGCTCTGGAGCCAGTCTTGTACTTTGCACCTTAATAACATGCAAGTCTGTGGAGGATGAGCCGCGCTATGTCGCAGTTAGTTATCAGTCATGACGGTCCGCCGTAGTCGCCCGGAGCACAGTGATATTATTCGCTGACTCGCAAGAGGGAGGGAGTGGGTTCGAATCCAACAAGCTTTTTTGGGTACGCGCTACTGTCGAGTCCAAATAGGACAAAACGTCTGTCTAGTGCTTTCCTCGATGGGTGGTGACTGTCTGCCTGTGTCTGGTGGCGAGGAATATACACAAACTTAATAAAAACTTACAAATCCTAAACCCATTACTACTTACAACTAAGCAGTAGTTGACTTAGTAGCTTATATGTAACCACGATTGGTGGCGGCTTGCAATGGAAGTCGTTGCTTTGGGTCCAAGCCTAGTCCTCGGCACATTCATAGCATGCAAGGCCGCGTAAGACGAGCTGCTCTAAATCGCGGTTGCATATCAGTCATTGCGGTCCGCTGCCGTCGCCCGGGGCTCAGTGACATAATGCGCTGACGCGCAAGAGTAAGGTCGTGCGTTCGGATCCGGAAGGAATCCGAGGGTGCGCGTAACTGCCGAGTCGCAATAAGACGAAACGGCCGTCCAGCACTTTCCTCGATGTGTGGTGGCTCTCTGCCTGTGTCTGATTGCGATGAATATACACAACAGACAATAGGATTATAAGGACGATTTGGGTTCCCCGTAGATTGAGAAACAGCCCTCATGTACGCAACAAGTGTGGGAGTACAGAAGTAGTGTTGCCTTGATTAAGACCGATGGGTTCTGTTGAACTCCGATAAGAGTAGATGCGAGATGGACGCCACGGACTATCAGTACATTTGTGCGTATACTCAAATGTCAGTTGTGGCAACTATCGCAAAAAAAGAGTTTACCAAGTTTTGTCTACTTACGCGCAGCAGAGGGACAAGTTAGTTAAAGGACAGTAATAGTTATAAAGATGGAAGGGAGGACGTGGTGGATAATTTATGGTTCAGGTGTACACTCCGCCAGTTAAGGTTATGTGCCATTGCGATTAGTAAGCTATATAGCAAAACCGAATACTAAGTAAATAAATAAATAAATAGTGTGTTTTCCGAAAAGCCGGGACACGAAGGGCAAGATCATCCATCACAAAGATGCAGAAGTACATGTACAAAAGCTTATAAAACAAAAAAGCGGTAAAGCCAAGAGACCTGAAGACGAAACAATGTTCAACACATTATACAAGCTTTGTAAAAACCTAGTATTCGCTGGTAATCAAGAGCACGTAAATATTTCAGGATATGCATACAAGTAATGTAGCTAACTTGAAACCGAAATGGTTGTTCGATTAGACCGTTATTGGTACCCTGGTTATTTCGTTTACATACAGGTGTTTACGAACAGAACAACCTTGAATTCATGAAATAATCTTATGCTCCTTTGAATTGTTACGAACAAACCGGTTGTTTATATAAACGTGTATTTACCCCCTCCTTGATTGAACTGGTATCGGTTTCGACACAATCGTTGTGTTTCATCTCGTTTTCTTCCTCATGTCGTGCTTCGGTAGTGATTGAACGTCGTGACAGCATGTGATCATATGTGAAGTGTATCGTGCCAGGTATCTTGTCCGTTGTGCACTAACGCGTGATTACTCGCTGCTACAGCGTCCGTCCTTCCGCCTGTTAACCCTCACAACCTAACCTCGTACAAGTTTACACATTCTGGCGTAGTAGGCAGTCCGCCATGTAAGACGGTAATTTCAGTCCGCAATGTAAGACGGTAAGTTCAGCCCACCGAAGTTACAAGCGCAATCGCTTTCAAATGCGCACGATTTGGTATCGGATTTCCGACCTTCGATGGGGCAACCGCCCATTTTCCAACCCGCCGATGACTTTAACAATTGGGATTACCAGGCATTAGCTTATTTGTCAGGCCTTCCTGCAAAACATGCTGGCGAATTCATTCTAAGTTTGTTGAATTATGAAGCTGACCGTATTGTTCGAGCAGTCGGTTTCGCCCCAAACACCCCACCTCTGAACCTTGGAGCATGTCACCTCGCATTTTTATTAAGACCTAACCATTGGCCATCTACAAAGAGAAGTTTGTTGTTTGAAACCCATTATTGCGCAATAGTCCGAATGCGTTTTCACATGCGTTTTTGACGTTAGCATTGAAAACCTTCCACGAGCTCTACTCCGCGGATCGTAAAAGGGGGATTGTGATCGTCTCTGCATGGAAATACAAGAAAAATCCCTACGGCATGCCCTCTTCCGTACGCTTTCGTACGCCGTTTCTGAGAATCGCCGGATTTGTTAGACAATGAAGCTACTTCGACTGGGATACACAAACGTTACTCTCTGCGCACTGCCGTCCAAAAGCTGTCAAATCTCGGACGAAGAATCCCAACCATTGCAATCTAACCAAAACAAAGTTGGTGTTGTCAGCGTTTTGGGAGACGGGCGCAGCACCTTGGACAAAACCCGTCTGGCAAGCCAAGAGGACCCCGGCGTGGGTCTAATGTCCTGGTATATGCTTTTGATTGTTATGCATTGGCTTCAGCCATGACCGCAGTAGGTGGCCTTAAGGTTTCGATTAATAGCGTTTTGCTTGATACCGGGGCATCATGTTCTCTGGTATTAGTGGAGGTGGCTAGCCACCATAGAGATCAACACGCTTTATCCGAGAGACGTCCGCTGGTGCTAACAGCTAATGATGCTAAATTAATTGCGAAGTTTAGTTTGCAAGCCGAAGGGCGCCTCGGGGAAATTGTTGCTACTCCTGGATACATTGTTTCCCGCTACCTAAGATGGGACGTCAGCTTGAGCATTGACACTACAGCCAAACACAGAGTATCCTTCCCCTTTCTAATAGGATTTTAACCACAACGGTCACACAAAGCAAAAGGTGCCTCTCATTTACATCCGACCAGTTGTCTACTAACCAGTCGCCCAGAGCCTTCTCCCTTTTTAGCGGATGAAAGCGAACTATTCCGGCTAAATAAGTCCAACGGAGAACAAAAGTTGGCCATCTATTCTCTCTTACAGGAGCATACAGATCTTTTCTGTGTTGGTCCGTTAGCCATTATCAGATTTATTTGACAGGATTCATACTGGGAAGCATGATGTCTTCCGTCAAGCAGCTTGCAGAGTCCACATTCTCTACCAACCAGAACTGGGCGGCATGATTCATGACATGTTAGGTAAGCAGGTTATTCGTTGTTCGATGTCAACCTGGACCGCCCCGATTGCGTTAGTTAGGAAAAAGGTGGATCCATTACAATAATATGTAGACTATCGCAAATTGATTGAAGTCACGCGCAAAGTACCCTTCTCACTTCTCCTTATTGACGTCGGGTTCGCCGCTGTTCATGGTGCACGGCGGCTCTCAACTTTAGACCAGACCTCAGGATACCGGCAGGTAGAAGTTTGTCCAGCTGCTCAGGCAAATTCAGCTTTCATTGTGCTATCCGGATTGCACGAATTCGAGACGATGCCAGTAGGCCTGGACAATGCCCCAGCTACGCTACAGCGGCTGAGGCAGAAAATTCTGGAAAGCCTTGTACCTAAAGATTGGTTGCTTTACTTGGATGATATAATTATTCCCGGAAGGTCTGTCGAAGAGTATAACGATCAGTGGCGCTTGGTCTTAGGTGCATTGCTTTCTGCTGGTCCCAGCTTAAACGTAACAAAGTGCCGTTTTCTGCAAAGCCAAGTGCATTTCTTGGGTTACGTCGTCCCATCAGCTGGCACTAAAACAGACCCAAACAAACGTGCAAAGATAAAAGCTTGACGTAAGCCACAGCAGCTTGAGGATATGCACAGTGTTCTTGGACTTGCCCTCTGTTATCGACGGTTCCTTAAATCTTCGCTACCAACTCCGCGTCTCTACACCATCTAACCAAAAATGGGAGACTGTTTGCCTGGACTGAGGAATGCGAAGGTTTCTTCACGACGCTAATGGAGTATTTGTCACCGCCATCGGTTTTAGGACTACCGAATACGTTGGACAATTCTTGACCATTCAGAGTTAACACAGACGCCAGCAACCAAGCGATTGGTGCTGTAATGTCCCAGAAATCTACGTCTGGATAAACGGTGATCGCCTATGCAACGACGTTTAAACAAACGTGAAAGTAATTATGGCCACCAAGACGCAAATTACTAGCACTAATTAAATTCAGAAGGCATTTTTGCACGTACCTGCTGGGCAGCCCGTGTTTGGTCCGGATGGATGACCAATCACTTTAGCTGCTAAGCAATTCTCGTGCTCCCCAGGGGCGATTTGCCCGATGGCAAGAAAAGTTTCAGGAATACGATTGTCATGTGAATACCGACCTGGTACTCGGCATGCCACCGCGGATGCGCTGTTTTGGGTATCGACCCCCGATGAGGTAAATGTTGCAAGGGACCGATGCTGGTACAAGGTGGGCGCAGGAACAAGCTGATGATCCTTGCGTACTGAATGTTTACAAACATCAGGTAAGCGGTTCACAGAAACCTACTGGCACAGGAATACGATCACGCTCACTAGAAGAACGGGTTAAATAAGGTCATTGGAGCATTTTAATGGCCGATAATGGGAATTTATATTGCACTGGCAAACCAGGCCCAAAACTAATTACACCGACAAGGAAAGTGCCTGGACGGCTGCAGTGTATCTATCTCGAATTAGTTCGGGCGGACCAACTAAAAACAGGGGCTGCAGTGCGCCAAATTACTGGTGGCCAGGAATCCACACCGATGTCCCTAAGTACTGCAACGAATACGAGCATCGTGCCGCCGTCAACTCATATACGCCGACGCCTGTTGCCCCTGAGAATGAGAATCATTACCGCTCCTGGCCGAAGACCGGTATTGGACCTTATGGGGACTTTTGCCATCAAGAGGCATATAAATCGTCACATTTCAGTTATGGGCGATTACTTTACGAAATGGTGTGAGGCCGTGCCCATGAAGCATCCGGACGCAACAACTGTCATTTCTGCATTCCTGGACGAGTGGGTCCCACGTTATGGCATACAGTTATCGCTTCGCTCTGACCAAAGGGCTGCCTTCGAAAGTTACCTTGTACAGATAGCCTGCGGCCTACTAGCTGTTAGAAAGATCCGAACTAGGCCATGCTATTTGCAGGACAAGGTTCTCATAGAGTATTTGTATCTGGCCATAAATTGGATTCTGCAGACTTCATCGAGCGGCATCAGTCAGGTGCTTGGTATGATGTACTTCAGCAATGTATGGTGGCTTACCTAACGTCGATATACGCGAATACAGGCTTTTCTCGGGCCTTCCTAATGGAAGGTCAGGAGCTGCGACTCTCACTAGAGTTGTGGTCAGCAATTCCCCCAGCGGAAGCGTGCTCCATTTTGGACTAAGAGATCTACGTGAGCGCCTTCGATCCGCATTCGTCAGTGTGAGAGAACATACAAGAAGAGAGCAGCAACCTCAGAAGGGGGTGTTAGTACAGACACAGCAGTGGTCCTGGTTAGCACGTGGGAGATGGAGTGTGGCTGCTCCGACCGACTCCAGCTCCGGGAACGTTCAGCAAATTTTGCCTACGGTAGCAAGGGTCATACTAGATCGCATTCATCCGTTCACCTACTCTGTTCCTCCTACGCAGCGTCGCTAGCCCAAAGGATGATCCTTGACTCTACAATACAACCAGCTGGAGCCTGCAGCACAGTGTTCAAAGGATGTTTCGACAGAGGTTATTTCACCGAGATGAATTCCAGCTTTGGAGAGGCCGTTGGGATCCCGGCCGAAGACGGTTTGGCCACTTATCCGGGTATTGAAGCACTGAGAGCAATGCCTACTGCGGAAGCGCGTAGTACAACGACATAAAAGAAGCGATGTTGTTCGGATAGGCCTCCACTGTTACAGTGTTGATTTTCCTTTAACTACATGTGTGTACGAACAGAACGACCTTGAATTCATGAAATAATCTTATGCTCCTTTGAATTGTTACGAACAAACCGGTTGTTTATATAAACGTGTATCTACCCCCTCCTTGATTGAACTGGTATCGGTTTCGACACAATCGTTGTGTTTCATCTCGTGTTCGTCCTCATGCGTTCTTCGGTAGCGATTGAATGTCGTGACAGCGTGTGACCATCTGTGGAGTGTATCGTGCCAGGTATCTTGTCCGTTGTGCACTAAAGCGTGACTTCTCGCTCGCTTAGCGTCCGTCCGTTATCCCTCACAACCCACCTTTTTCAACTTGTTACAGGGAAATATTACATGAATTAAAGGCCTCAGTAACCGCGGGGTGGTTTGGATGCCAACGTCGAAATCGCCCGATTTATTTCCTCTCTTCTGTAGAATGATTTTTCGTAAAATATCTTTTCCGTCATAATGATCTAATGGGTTTACTCTTTTCCCTCGCTAGGCATCTTCCATTCAAACGCAAAATGCTTCCTCACCAACTAACGTACGTTTATTGTGTTTTGCCAGCCTAATGGTTAAAACCTAATTAGTTTTGTTAAATTGTCCTAAATACTTAGTTGCTTTATGAATAATATATATTTTTATTTTTATTTTCATCCATCGCTTAGATGCAGACGCCGTTTACAATATATATGGCAAAAATCAATTAATCTCTTGTATGCTTCCTATGATATTTTCGCGCTATGCAAAATAAAGCCCTAGCGTCAAGTGGGTCTATACAGTTTAGATAACTAAGGCATCAAACTTTAGGTATATGCCTGAATTAAATAAATAAATAAGTAATTAAAATCATTATTCTCGAATACTTCGAGGTACACCACATCTGGCATGATTAAAAATTTACAGGGGATGTTGCTGCAACAGGCACGTTGCTTTGCATGAAATACGCTGTTCGCACAATATACAGAAGCTACCAAAATGGCGGACGCATCTTTAAGAACGGAATCTTTAATGAGGTAAAATTCTGAGTTTAAAACGTGTAGCAGCGTAATATATAAAGTGGCGACGGCTGGCAGAAACAGGGAAGTGTCATTTTAGTGTACATATTCAAAATATACTGAAATACTGTCGATGGTCGCTTTGCGTAACTTGCCAGTGCGTTTTCGGGAAGTGACTTTATTTGGTGGCGAGGCACATTCGCTACGTCGCAATGCTGATAACAATAAATTTGTAAGCTTTTATAAGGAGAACGCCTGCCAGGAGAAAACCAACCACGTCCTTGAACACTGCGATAAAACGGTTTGCGTAGTGTTGTGTACCTAGCGATGTAGGTTAAGGAACGAAGCTACAATCGTCTACTCGCTTTCATGTGGGCTCTAATTCCCTGCGCTAGCTAGCCGAATTGCAAAGTCCAGGTCCGCAATTCATTGGTGGAACCAGTCAAAAGATGAAATGTTCAGGATAATCGGGTGAAGGATTGCGCAAGCTTGTAAAGAGTTCGAATTAATGTAAGTTGGCTTTCCATTTGTGTTGTACTGGTCCTGGCGTGGAACCTGCTTGTCAGGTATCCTCACTGAACAACTCAGGTGGAGGGGGCAGTTGATCCTTGTAGCTATCCTTGTAGCCATCAGAAAAGCCCCAGGTAAGAGAAGTACTAAAATATTCTTGCAGATATGTAAGCCGTCTTACCCAATTGTTTGAACATCCGTGCAGGGTCGCAAAGCTGTCCATGTCAAGTAAAATATTCGTGATAAAAAGTATTTGTTTCCAAAGTGAAACAAGCGCTCCATGTAAAGACAATGCTACTGTGGGTTGTGGCTGTGTGATTGCGGGGCTGATAGACCCACTGGTTTACACACCGTGGGTGCAGTATCTTTCTTAAGTGCCAAAAGGATGATCCATTGGGAAGGTAATTAGTAGTACTGAAATGACAATTTGCTGTTGAGGTCCCGGAGAAGCCATCTATTGTTTCAATTTGGCTGGGCTTTGAGGATGGATCAGTCCTTCAGAGATGATGAACCGTTTTGCGCAGGCCCCACTATCTGTGCAAATTGCAGATAAACAAGCAACGAACAAAAGTCAGCCAAGCAGACATGCAGACTACTAAGCCTGTTGGGCGAACCTGGGATACTAGTCGGTAAGCAATGACACGTAAGACGTGTCAAATACGACAGTATAGAAGTCGGAGGAGACTGAACCCAACGTGTATTGTGCAGGCTACAAGAATAGGAAGCGAATCAGACAGAGCGAGAAACGTGCAGCGAGGAACTCACCAAAACGGTTTGTGACAACGGATGTGCAGTCAGTTAAACAAATGGACGTTTCGAAGGTTAAAACAACCATAAAATCCAATGTTACAAGATACTGAAAGAGCATGTTTTCTGTTGCACTACAAGGGCCTCCCCCTAGAAGGCTGAAGGATGGAAGCCTTCGATGGAGCTGTTAGTGGGGGGAACGGAAGGTGAGGGTGGATGCGAATGTTTGCAGGGGCTTGAGAAGGGCTTCCAAAGTGGGGTGTGGCAGATTTCGCTGGGTCCAGGCTTTTGTTAGTTTTATTTATGACGATCGTGTGGACCAGAGTGCATCATCGGTGGGCCGTCGGGGCGGGCTGGTCGGACTGCAAAAAAACTGGCTAGTCCAGAAAAAGGGCCGACAGGACCTTCCCATTGCTGCAGACCCGACGGTGCGCTTGGGAGGTGTCACTCCCCCCACCGCACTTTAGTCCACGGTCCTCGTCCCACGAAGAAATCCAGGCGTGCTCGTCCCACGAAGGAATGCGGGCGTCCTCGTCCCACGAAGAAATCCGGCGTCCTCGTCGGCAATGCCTAGGAGGCGTTTGGGGACCAATTCGTTCGTGGGTGTCTGCGATCGAGGGCGACTGTCTGTTCCTTGGGTGAGGACGGCTGGCGAGTCACTCCAGGGTTGCGTTGAGCCGGTTGGCGAGTCACTCGAGGGTTGCCTGGGCAGTTCCGGCGGTTGAGTTTCTGGAAGGTAGAACTCAGAGGGGGTTGGCAAGGGTCGGGGAAGTGGCTTGACGCCGGAGAGGGAACATGGCATGTATGATAAAAGCAAATACGCTTTTTAGGTTTTTCAAAATGTTTGGGTTTTTTGTCGATTTTGCAAAACGTTTGTGGGTGAGACGCAGGATAACCATTAAAGACGAAAAAGGCGTGTTAATGGAAATAGCAAACGCTTACAAAATCGGAAAAACGGACCGGACGTTTGACCTGTCTACCGCGTCGGTCGGTTGCCTGGGGTTGCGGCGGGATAGGTTGCGGGTCAAGGGGTACGGAGGGATCCGGGTTATCCAGTGCTCGGGAAGTCACCACAGGTGCGGGTGCTTGTGGGAGAGCATCAGGATGGGCTGCAAGTGGCTCGTCAAAGAAAGCCACTTTGAGTCGGTCGATGGACACCGTTGTTCGATGACCATTCTGGTCTATAGTAAAATGTTTCGGAGTCCGTTGCAGAACTCTGAAAGGGCCAGTGTAGGGAGGCTGGAGAGGGCGCCGCACTGCGTCGGTGCGGAGGAAGACGTGAGTGCAGGTAGAGAGTCCGCTGTGCATTTGCACATCTCTAGTCTGTTCACGGGGCGGGGTCGGGCGTAGTGAACGCATGCGTTGAGCCAGCGAGGACGCAAAGTTAGGCGGAGGCATACCCGACGATGCGGGAGGTGAAACGAATTCTCCTGGTAACTTGAGCGTCGTGCCGTAAACCAGCTCTGCTGGTGCACATTGCAAGTCAGCTTTGATGCTGCTGCGAATGCCTAAGAGTACGAGCGAAATGTTTTCGCTCCAGCTAGGGTCGGAGGAGGCGCAGAGAGAGGCTTTAAGCTGTCTATGGAAACGTTCAACTAACCCGTTGGCTGCTGGGTGATACGCTGTGGTATGAATGCGGCGACAGCCTAAAAGTTGCAGAACGTATCGAATTGTGAAGATTCGAAAGGCGTTCCTCGGTCGGTTGTGATGGTGGATGGGCATCCGTAGTGCGAGACCCATCGATCCAAGAAGGCCCGGATAACAGTCTCAGCTGTGCAGTCTGTTACCGGAATGGCTTCTGGCCATCTGGTGAAGCGGTCGACACATGTAAGAATGTATACGAATCCGCGTGACGGAGGCAATGGGCCTACCAGGTCTAAGTGTACATGCGAGAACCGAGAGTCCGGGGCAGGAAATGAACCAAGAGGACTGCGGGTGTGACGATGTACTTTAGAGCGCTGGCATTGAAGGCAGGCGCGAGCCCAGGTACGAACATCTTTGTTTACGCGTGGCCAAACGAAACGTTCGGTGACCAGTTTCAAAGATGCACGGATACCAGGGATGTGACAGTGAGTGCAGTGCGTCGAAGACTGTGCGTCTGAAGGAGACGGGCACGAGAGGTCTAGGACAACCTGTGGACGTGTCACAGAGGATGGTTCCTTCCGTGGTTTGGAGAGGAACAGGTTGCACATGCAGCGAAGTGGACTGCAGAGTGCGCTGTATATCTTCGTCTTGAGCCTGAGCCGATGCCATTGCGGCAAGGTCGACGGTAGGCAAAGACTGCAGAGTGAGGTTGACGCGTGAGAGAGCGTCGGCGACGGGATTGTCGACACCTGAGACATGACGTATGTCAGCAGTGAACTGCGTGACAAAGTCTAGGTGTCTTGTTTCCCGTGGTGAGTATTTGTCGCTAGCAGAGTTGAAGGCAAAGATAAGGGGCTTGTGGTCAGTGTAGACCGTGAAAGCGCGGCCTTCAAGTGTGTGCCGGAAGTGACGTATTGCTAGGTAAATGGCGAGCAGTTCTCTGCCAAACGTGCTGTAGCGGGATTCCGCTGGCTGCAGGCGCTTGGAGAAGAACCCAAGGGGTTGCCATTGCCCACCAACGTGTTGTTGGAGGACGGCTCCTACCGCGACGTCTGAGGCATCAGTCGTAATAGAAAGAGGTGCAGTCGATTCGGAATGAGCGAGGAGGGCTATGTTGGAGATAGCATCCTTGAGCTCGGCGAAGGCTGCCTGTGCTGTGTCAGGGAAAGCGAACTTACGTTCATTTCCTCTGAGTAGGTCAGTCAGTGGCTGCATGAGCTGAGCGCAGCGCGGAATGAAGCGTCGATAGTAGTTGACCAAACCACAAAATCGACGGAGGTGCTTGAAGGAAGTCGGAGCTGGGAAGTCCTTGATTGCCTGGATCTTATCAGGAAGGACTTCGATACCAGACGATGAAACGAGGTGGCCTAGGAATTCTACCGTTGATTTGCCGAGTTCGCACTTAGTCGGGTTGACTGTGACACCGTGTTGGGTCAAGCGCTGGAACAGAGTTCGAAGGTGCTCGAGGTGCTCTTGTTCCGATGAACTGGCTACTAAGATATCATCGAGGTAGGAATATGCAAAGTCTAGGCCACGAGTGACATCGTGGATGAAGCGTTGGAAGGTTTGTGCGGCGTTGCACAGTCCAAATGGCATCCTTAAAAATTCAAACAAACCGAAAGGAGTGATTACGGCTGTTTTAGGAATGTCATTGTCTTCCACAGGTATCTGGTGATAGGCGCGAACCAGATCGATCTTGCTGAAGATCGTCTTACCTGTGAGGCATGCGGTAAGGTCCTGCATGTGTGGGATGGGATACCTATCTGGGACGGTTAGGCGATTGAGTGCGCGGTAATCACCGCAAGGGCGCCAGTCACCAGATTTCTTGGGGACCATCTGCAGGGGCGAGGACCAAGGGATGTCAGAAGGGCGGATTATTCCAAGTTCAAGCATGTGCTCAAACTCCGCCCTAGCTACCTTTAGTTTCTCAGGCGATAGTCGGCGTGGACGGCATGACACAGGTGGGCCATTCGTCCGTATGTGGTGCGTGACTTGAGCTGCCACGGGCAAAGCTGCGTTCATTGGCTGAACGAGCTTGGGATACTGAGAAAAGAGATTAGCGTAGTCTGGCGAGGTCTGGGGAAATGCATAGACCGGGGATATAGATGTGACATCGGCGGTGATGCCACGTACGCTGAGTTTTGTTGCAGTGTCGACTATCATCTGGCGTTTCGCATCGACCAAGAGGTCGAAATGCCTGAGAAAGTCAATGCCGATGATGGCAAAGGGGACTGCAGCGACAGTGAATACCCAGCGGAAAGTGCGCCGAAGACCTAGGTCCAGGGTAAGTGACCGATGACCATAGGTGGCTATTGGCGTGCCATTGGCGGCACTGAGGCTTGTCGACAGAGAAGCGGTAGGCTCACCTGGCATAGGGGGAATGACGCTGACTTCCGCCCCGGTATCAACTAAGAACTGGGTATCGGAGTCATAATCCCTAATGTAGATGAGACGACTTTGGGCTTTGCCGACGTTCGTGGCCATTACAGCCCGGCGTGGCGGATCATCTATAGCGGAGTAGCTACAAGGCTGTGCGCACTTACGGGCTTTAGTACCGAAACGCGAGTGGTAAAAGCAGTAACCTGAGGCATCAGGTTTTGTGCGACGGTGCGATGATCCAGAGCGGTTGCGGTGCTTACGTTTTAAGGTGAGTTCTTTGATCTGGCGCTGAAGCGACGCTATCTGCAATGATAATGCGTCTATTGCCGATGGCAGGCTAGTCGCGCCTGTCGTTTTGGTTGCGCCAGCGCAAAGCTGCTTGGGTGCTTTGGTTTTAGTCTCTGGTTGGTGCCGTTCGATGACGCGGTCTGCTAGATCTGCAATTGCTGTGATGGGCAAGTCACTTGCTACTGCAAGTATAGCCTGAGTGCTTGCAGGAAGGCGTTGCATCCACAGCTCGCGGAGAATCCCTACGTCCATGTTGGACGTGCCGATGAGCTGTTGCATTTCGCGCAACAAGGCTGAGGGCATCCTATCTCCTAGCTGCAGATCACTAAATAGTTGCTGCAGACGGACCTTGTCAGAAGGCGTGATTCGCTGAATAATAGCCTGTTTAAGTGTCTCGTATTTCATTACTAGAGGGGGGCAAAGTATGAGGTCTCTCACCTGCGAGGATATACTATAAGGAAGGCAAGATATTAACTGATTATACATGGCGAAATCAGAAGAAAGCTTACGAATATAAAAGGCGGATTCTAAATGCAAAAACCATAATAAAGGATCATTCTCCCAAAAAGGAGGGGCCAATGCAACCGAATTGACCATGGCAGGCTGAACGGCGTTAACCGCGCATGGAGACTGCTTATCCTCTAGATTATCCATTGCAAAAAGCAGATAAAATATGTGGTAGGTGAGAAAACAATATGATCACAAGTAATGAATCACAAAATCACTGGAACGAGCTCACCAGAATGAAAATGCAAAATGGCGGGCGGCGTGTTCCTGACAGGGGGTCACCAATTGTTGGGCGGAACCTGGGATACTAGTCGGTAAGCAATGACACGTAAGACGTGTCAAATACGACAGTATAGAAGTCGGAGGAGACTGAACCCAACGTGTATTGTGCAGGCTACAAGAATAGGAAGCGAATCAGACAGAGCGAGAAACGTGCAGCGAGGAACTCACCAAAACGGTTTGTGACAACGGATGTGCAGTCAGTTAAACAAATGGACGTTTCGAAGGTTAAAACAACCATAAAATCCAATGTTACAAGATACTGAAAGAGCATGTTTTCTGTTGCACTACAAGCCTCAATAAACACTATTAACTGGGTGGTTTCCTGCAACGTCAAAGATGTAAAGTGTGCCGTTCACCTTTTTGATTTAAAAGCGCGTTCTTGCTTCCCGCTTGAAGCGTGTTTGAGGCGTACACACCTCAACACTCGTAGATAAATTATTCCTAAGTTTATATAAAATACCAAGAAAAACCCGTGCGTATTTTGCTTGGCCTTCAATGGCACATTCGTGCTATTCTTATTATGTAGGCTGAATTTTGTCTCGGTGTTCAGCTGCAAGCATGAGTGCACTGTATGCCTTTTGGTAAACGAATTTAGTTTAAAATCAAGGGTTAAGTTTCACGTGAATCCACCAAAGGGGTTGGACCTTAAGGTGAATGCATCGCTCTTTATAAGTTACACCCTGAATTCCATGAAGCCGCCTGGTCATATGACTGGGTTTTCAGTATGATCCGGTCGGATTTGCTTAAACTGCTACTTATGAATGTGTAAGATACCAGTTATGGACGAATGCATATGCTGTAGGGTTATAATCTAGCTTCAACCGCGTAAGTGTGCCTGCTTATGTGACAGGCTAACTGTCGTGCTTTAGCTACACTAAAACGTACCCGTTCTTTTAAGTTTAAGCTATTGGCATAACGCAACCCTAGGTAATTCACTGAGGTGTGCCTTTTATTAACGGTGGTACCAATAGTTAAAGCACCTTGAGGTATGGTACATATATAAACAATGACGTCAGACCTTTTGGCTGAGAACACATCTACTTATGGCACCAAGAACCTAAAACTGATGGGTCCTCGCAGATTTTGTCCAGTTCATGTCATATATCATTCGGTGGAAAGCTATAGATGATTTTTAGATAATCTGTAGAAAACAGAGGCGACCGTGTTTAAGACGTCACATAGGTCGTTTACGTAAATTAGGAAAAGAGCGGACCTATTACATTGCCTTGAAACAGCAACACTTGTAACTTATGTTGCAGTTGATTCAGGTATGCTGTGTTTATAGGTTGTGTGCTTTGATTTAGATAAGAACATGGCAAATTAAGCAGACCGTGTCGTACGCCTTAGGCTCTAACCCTCTTCATTATTCGCCGATAGGGAACGAAGTCGAATGCCTTTTGCGTATCAAGATACAAAGTGAGTACCGCTTTGTCAGAATCCATGGCTTCGGTGAGAGGGTTAAAGATAGACTTGGCTTGTCGCACAGGATCGCGAGTTGAGGAACCTAGACTGAGAATTATGGATGACCACCACATGTATAGATAAACTAAAATTTTCTTTCTTCACTCGTTTTTCCCTTAAATGGAATATAATGGAGGGATGGTTTATTAGGCAGTAATTGCAAAAATCTTGCAACGATCCACCTTTGTGTCGTGGCGTAATATTGGAGTGTCGCCAAGTTTAGGGTACTCAATACGCGACATAGATAAGGCAAATGTTTTCAAGAGAAGGACAGGAATATCTTCACCAGTTCTTTTTTAAATAATGGTTAGTATACTATATGGACCAGGGTTTAAGGGCGGCTTGATTGCTGGTATCATTGACCGTATACGTTTAAGGTCAAATTGTACAATATTTAGTGCGTTGTTAGTCATTCATAACGGCACTTCAGTCACAGGTTCAAACTCTATACAGCGTGACGCCTTGAAATAAAGTTAAACACTTCACACATTATTCGCGGGTCACTGGTAGTACTGTCGCCCCCAGTTCTTATACTACATATCTTAGGAGAATCCATCGATACGCCCTCGCGCTCTAGTGCAAAGCGTTCCTGACGGATCTGTTGTAGCCGACTGTGCTCTTATAGTTCCATGGCCGAAGCGTTCGACCAAAATACATAGGTGAAATTTAGCGTACAACAGTAATTCCTCCTCCACTTTCGTATTTTCCTGAGTGTTCGACGGTAAATTCGGCAACCTGTGGGTTTTTCATTTGAAAATGGTACAGGTGCTGTTAAATACAGGCTAGATAACAACTCAGTGCAATCTGTTTTGGTTGTTTCATCTATGGCAGCAGTAAGAAAGCCTTCCAGTTTCTCGCTCTCAAAAGAATTCGAAATGTAGCCAAGTTATAGCGTGATAAGAAAGACGAAGCACTACCTAGTTTTGCTTAAGTTTCCTCGTAGTTCGGGAGTCCGACCGTATTAAGCAATGGACTACTCTGTGGTTACTTCCAGTGAAACCAGCAGGCACTACTGCTTTTACTTCCGGGGGGTTCAACCTAAAACCGAACTCTAGCATAGGTTCCTCTGTAGGCGGTAAAGAAATTTGCTGAGTCCATCTACCCAAATTTATACAGTCCAGTAGAATTGCATAACCTGATGGTGCGGCTTATGTAAGCCACTTGACAGCTGGCATGTATAAATACCTGAGATCAGTATACCATTGAACGGGAGGTGCGAGGCCTGTTCGAATGTCTCTAAAGGACCAATATCATGTGGATTAAGTATCGGACGCTGTATAGATCCAGCCAAGAAACAATGATAGCCCATGAACTTGGCCAGAAACCGAAACTGAATCGTCCATTGCACAAAGGTTTTGAGACTGAAGGGTAACATCTGAGTAAGTCTCCTTTACATATATAACGCACCCTCCAACTCTCCTGTGAGTGTGACATTGCGGAGAGAGCCCCGATAAACAGAGGACCCGTCACCATTATATGACGTGAACCAGGTTGCCGTGCTAAAATCATATCTAGTTCCGACATCCATTTCAGATGGTAAAGAACCTGCATCTTCTTGGTTAGCGACCTAGCATTGATAATCAGGAGTGAAAAGGTGCAACCAAGGTACTTAATAGGCAATACAGAAGCAAAAATTGCGCCCTATGGAGAAGCATCTGCCAACGTAGGAGAGCAGTGAGCAAAAACGTGGACTGAGTGCTGCTTAGGAGCCACAATATTTATATCGGCGTGTTCTGCCCTCGACACATCCTCAATGGGATAAATCGTGCACCACAGATGGAGTAGTAGGGAAGGCTAGGGAATGAAGTGAAGTATTACCGTAAGCATAAAGTTCAGGAGAGAGATGGGACAGGACAGGTGCTATACCTGCCAGCTCAACGAAAGGAGTAGAAACAGCGCGGATGTTCGATTCACGTGAAACCCCCTATGATTGAGGAAGAAAAGGAGATCTGTTTAAAAGAGATGCTTAGGCGCATTTGCTCCTAACTGGCCAGCACAGCGCGCAGCGTGAGTTAGGCACCTGAGCTCAGCCTAATGGGGCTGGGTAACGACTGATGCTCTGGAAGCCGATTAGCATCCAGCGCTGGCGGTTCGATTACGCAGAATGCAGCTACCGTCTCTTAAACTCCTCGATAGAGACTTCGCCCGGTGTTTTGCACACCAGCGTGCTGTGTCTCAAGTTAAGGTCCGCAGTTGCTCATGCCGGCTATGGCTTCGCACAAGTCACCTGCGAAATCGGAGTGCACAGCACTGCAGTTTCAGGCGAGTTTTGTGGGTTGGTGTTTGAACGTTCCCATTTAGTTTTAGGAAAATTTCTGACGCTGGAAGCTGTTACAGTTGTGCACACTTGAGTCTTGTTGAAGTGTTAGTGAGAAGCATTCATGGGTATCCGGCCGTCTAGGTCGACTTCATCTAGGTGAGCTGAGTCTGGTGTTAATCGCCCCTTCATAAACGCTAGTCTTGGAGGCACAAAATAGATCTGTTGGAAAGAGATGTCTAGCCGGATCTGCTCAACAATGGCCAAAGCAGTACGCAGCTAGAATTGGCCACCTGAGCTCAGCCTACTGGGGGCTGGGTAAGGGCTGAGGCACCTTGAAAGCCGGTTAGCTTCTGGCGCTTGCGGCTGCATTTCGCAGAATGTAGCTACTGTTTTTTGAAGACCGCAACAGAGACTTTGTTTAAGAGGTTGAACACAAGCGTGCTGTGTCCCGCTTCGGGTTCCGCAGTTTGGAATGCAGGCGATGGCTCCGCACACGTGAAAGATTGGTCATAAATTGGTCGAAAAGAGATCCATGACTTACGTAATATCGTGAGCAATATGATCTGTAGCTTTATGGAAGAATACAGTAACGGAAAGCGAAGAAAAAGGTGAAGATGTAAGTAAAGATCGTCTTGCAAAATGGGGACGAAAGGATATGGAAATAAGGGTATTGGCTCCATCTGCTTCTTTTCAGGATTTGGACAACAGCCGAGTTCAAATATATGCCGCTTACTTCGCAAGGTTCACAGTTGACCTTATTTGATAGGTAGGCTTTGAAGATAGTGGCAGAGAGTGTAAGCTTTACATTTTAAGTTTGCCATTTCTGGGCAGTATTCATTAGAGCAAAGTGAGGATGGTTTAGAAAAGTGGTGGCCGGTAAACGAAGCGCTGTCGGCGGAAAGAGGGGTGTTCACCGGACATGCAGAGTTGCCACGCTGCTCAAGACAGCATGCCAATTATCGCCTTATATGTGCCGTAGTAAGGTGGCAAGCGCGGTAGGCAGCCGCTTAGGTAAAGTTACTAATTAGGCAAAATGGGCGGTATTCGCAGCTGCACTAACCACAGCCGCATAGGTTCTTATGAGTTGTGTGACGGCATCCAAGCTAGCAATAGGTCAACCAAGAATAGAAATAGGGCAAGAAAGTTATAAGAAAATAGAAATAAATAGTTATATTCTCGGGTTTGCACGAGGCAAGCCAACTAGACAGGATCAAATATGTACAAGCGAAGGTGGTAGGATAAAATGCGAACAACTTTGGTCTTGACATTGGGAGTGAGCAGCTAATTGAGTTCCAAGATATGCTCTAGGTTATGAGAATTGTTCTACCTCACAAGTGATTTTGTGTTGAAACATGTTGTTGATGCAAATGCAAAAACGCTGATAATCACATAATGTACTACAGGAATATCTTTCAACTAAATGTTGTGCTGGCCTGAAGCTCAATTACCGCATTGTTAATCGCAGTCATTTGCTATCCATTTTCCATCCGCTGGCGTAAGCTCACGATTCAGAGTTACACTAAGGATGGCAGTGTATGTTAAAACTATGACCATTGTGTAAAAGTCAGTTAATTATAGTTATAAATAAACGTAAACTTCTTTACTTCTTTGCATAGCTCTACAATAAGAACGCATCATTTTAATGCCACTGGCCCCCACATTTTGAAGTGTGCAAACATTTGACTACACGGTCGCAGACTTATCTTGGAGACATTTTTCCAGAACACTTCGCTCCGGTCCCTTTCCTAGTAAGTTCGCTGTGCGTCGGTGGTAGATTTACATGTATATTGTCGTTAGATTTAGGAGTGCTCGACAAACAAACGGTACTTGTTCGTATATTTTACCATCTAAACGAACTTTTACAGGATTTTGGCAGCTGCAGTTTTGCGTCAGGTTAGACGTAGTTGGGACTTAGGATTTAGTCGATTCTGTCACAAATACCACTGCTCTTTTACCTACATCTTAATGTGAAAATGGGCAATTGATCAGTTGCTATGTAGGTAACCTGCTTCCTGTTGATTTTGATTCTGAATCGCTATAAGCCTCCTTAGTAGCACCTGAGGATAACGTCATTTCGACCATCAGTGTGCTGTTTAAGTGTTAATGTACATATGTTTAGATTTAGGAAATGCATTAACTGGGGAGGTAGCGTTTCCCATGGATAATGTTCCTTTATACGAAACACACAAGAAGAATTTTGAGCGCTCATTACGTGAATGGGTTTAGTGCAGCCGACCAGCTGCAGCTTTGGTAAATAGATTATTAATTTTGGTTAGGCCATTCCTACCTGCACTGCCGAAAGACTACAGAAGGCGGATGCGAACTTTAAGGGATACAGAAACGGATCTTATGCCTCCTGGATTGTACAGACGTATGGGATTACGAAGGGAACTTTGTAATATACTACTTGGAGAGCCTACTCTTCCGACAGGTATTCTAAAATAAATAAACAAATAAATGGTATATTCTCGGTAAAACGAGGCCCACCTGTGAGGGTGCGATCAAATATGCATAAACGCATAGCTTCTATGGAACCGTAAAACATTTTGTTTTAATGAAAGATATAACAGAAACGATGTGAGCATTTTGTCAGGTAATAGTCAGACCAAGAAACATGATGGCGCCGGGGCGCGTAAAAATCAGTCATAACTGTTGTGTCAAGACACAAGTTGGGAGTGAATTCGCCATGTAATAAGCAATGAGCGTAGGAGCCCAAACAAGGTCTTGGTGCAATCAATGAGCGTCAAGAATTCGGTATGTTCTGTGCTCCATCAAAGCATTCTTCAAAGTAAAATCAGCTGCACAGGTTGTATGTAGAAGTGAGGACTGCGACAGTGTGCAATGTTCAGCTGTGAGTTTATTCATTAGCGAGTCACATCAGGCACGTTGCAGTGTTGTTAAACGGACATTTGTGGCCCTTTATAGAGAGAACGCTTGCCAAGCGAAAACTCACCACATCCTGGAACACTGCCGCAGCTTCCGTTAAACAGTAGTGCTAACCGGCCATACATCGTACAGACCGATTTTGCACTCTAGTATTCATAGTCAGTTGGCAGCCAACAATCTTTTTTGGTTGACCGATTGGTTTGGTAGTGTACCGGCAGTAGTCGTTGAAACCGGTCAATAATGCAAAAGAGTCGCAGTGTCGAATGATAAAGGGTGCAGGTGAGTAAAATATTGTTAATAGAGGCTGGCATTTTCCGTTAGATACTTGTCTGCTTCGCAAACCGTGTCCAGCTATCCACACTGGACTCGTCATGGCAATGGTGAGTGCAGTTGTTCCTCGTGGTTAAATACGTCCATAACAGGCGAAAATGCTATTGCGTTGTCCAGTGTAGGATCGTTACGGGTTTCTAACTCCGCAAAACGGAATCGGAATTCCTTCAAATGTAAGTGAGTGTAATTGTCTCCATGGTCTAGTGAAAACTTCATGAAAGGCTATCGGAAAGCCATTTATACGAGAGCTAAACTGTCCGTGGAATGACATCGGAAAAGCTCCAGGTGAATGGAGAATCGGAGTGTTCTTTCGGAAATGTATGGCACCGAAACCAATATTTTGAATGTCGTTGAGAATGAACAAAGCTAACCGAGGTAATAACGCCAGCATTGTTTGTCTTCCGTTGTGGCATAGGTGATCCATGTAGATATTTCAGGTGAGTGCATTGTGGTGCTTTGAGTACGAGGCGAGCTAAACCCTTACGTTTAGGCCCCCTGAACTGGCGTCTCCAGAATGGCGGAAAGAGCTCTATTTGGAGCGAGGAGTGGGTTCTGTATCTTCCGGAGAATAGATCGAATGTTTAAGCGAGCTGGCTATTGAGAATGGGTCGGCCATTTCCAGTGGATAACCCTTCTTGTTTTGACGGATGTAACCGGAAAACTCGGGAAAAAACGGGCAACGGACAAGTGGCATCCAGCCAGACAGGCTGCAATGAATCGAGAAGCACAATCGAAAGACTGGTGGTGCGCAAAAGTACCTATGCTACATTAAAACCTACGTAATTATGCTTAGCATACATGACTTGCAAGCGCGTTCTATACGTTACGTCGCTGGTGTGGCTCAGATTACAACTACTGAGTAGGAAGAAGGTTCTGCACGTGCAGGATCAAGCAACCGATATAACAAAGCATGTTTACAGAATTGTCGAATAATACTATCGTTGGAGAGGAACAGATAAACCGATGCTGAGGACAGCAGTCCTAATGCGTGAGGCACCTTAGGTGAAACTAATGCGAACTGGGTTGAGAACGAATGCGGGAGCAGCAGTATGTAAAGCAGCGTTCAAAGAGGAGAAGGAAATTCAAAGCATCGGCAAGGAGCGTGTGAAGGCGGACCGCAGTGCGGCGAGTAATTCTTGAGAGTAATTACGCTAAAGCGCTCAGGATTCCACTGTCCAAAAGCCATCAGAATCTAGAGAAAAGAGCCAAGAGAGCCAAAGCTGCCGTGCACTGGGAGTCGTTATGCCACGTACGGTCACACTAATAGGCAAATACGGACATAGGACAAAGAGCAGGGGCATATGAAGAGTGGTACGGTGAGTATACTAATGGAAGCACTGGTCAAGAAACGCTTAGCAATGGTCTGAGTGCCGCCAATAATCAGGAACGAGGTTGGAGCACAGGGGACCATACGCACGAGGATAATTTAGTTCGGCGCAATGTGTGTAAGCCGTGGGAATAAAAATGGAGCGCGATAACAGAGGCCATAGATAAGAGAAAAATAAGAACAATGGCGGTCTAGACGCAAGTGGAAGAGAGTGAAGTCGCTGTCAGCCCCTGGTCGGAAATGGCGCCGTCATCTAGAAGTAGTAGGAGTACAAAAGACCGTACAGCTAAGAATAGTTTATTCGGCACACGGAGATTGGGTCATACAACTGTGGTGAGAAAAACTGTGGGTGGAACGCGAATGTCTAAAACCACCACCCCCGGAATTTTGCCGTTGGTTATGTTGGATAATAATAGAACCTTGCCACGGCATACCACAAACAAAATTTTTCCTGGTTATACGCAGTCAAATGATGCCAAATAGCTTCATTAGCTGAACGGATGGCTTAGTCAGGATCCGTCATTGGTCGCTGAAACCGATCGAAGCTTAAAACAGTCTTGGGGTCTAGTGGAAAATTGTGCAGGTGAGTTATAAGTTCCGGCTATTATGGCTTGGCTACATCTGCTGTGGTATACTTGTCCGTCAGTTCAACTTTATAGGTCTCCAATTGGATTGTGACGCCGCGTCGCTTACAAGCACTGGAATTCCCAACGGATTCTTTACTTCAGCTTATGCTTGAAGTATTCGTTGCCTACCATTCTTATTATTCTCAACTTACGGTTTCCGAATGTTGCTGCCCGTCACTTCCTAGCTCCGTCGATTTAACCCTAGTACGGCTTCTAGGCCTCGAAGAACCACTATCGTGTGGCCCACTTCTATTTCCCATAAACGATATCCTTTGCATTGTGATGTCGCGTAGCTCAGCACCATCTGAGCTGCCGAAATCTTCATTCACTCACCTCAAGTTTGCTGCTACTTTGACCATACATGCTTATCATCTACTTCCGAATTGTGAACGTTGTTTTCCGCTACTTTTCCTCTGTAGCTGGTTATCTCTAGCATGGCTGATGTGCCTCAAAGAGCCGCCTAGATGACGGTTCATGCACATATAATCTTTACTTCCGACTATTTCAATGGTGTTGCTGCTCTGCTCACAGCCATCCGAACCACCAACCTTTTCACTTCTTCATATTATACTTGAGGTCGCTGGAGCCTTAAATTCTCCCTGCCTCCGAATGTTGACGCCAGTAGCCGCCTAACTCCATCACTTTATTTCTAGTAAGACCGATATATCTCGATGAACGGCTTATTACGCAATTCCCCTTCATTACATTCTGACCGCTATCCACTTGGACTATTATGGCACATTGCACAACCTAGCGTACTTTCGAACACTTTATTCCATTCACCTCATAGTTTTTAATGCTTCTTAGTAGTATCTGCTTCCTGAGTCTGAATGTCGGATCCACTGCTCCTAATCTCCACTAATTCCTCTTTAGTATGTCCACTAAGCTTTGGAGAGCAACTTAGCTCCTGCCTACCTCCCATACAAAATTTAATCCCTTCCATTTGGATTGAGATGCTTCGCCTCTCACAACCATACGACTTATCATCATTTTCCTTTCCTGGCCTAATGCTTGAGGTCCGCTTCAGCACTACATTTTTAAATAACAGTTAATATCCGGATTTTGTACGACTATGCTTGCTGCTCCCTAGCTATCTATATCCCATACTAGTATATCGTCTCAGCTACGAAGAGCCAACTAGCCACGGGCTTATTCCAATTGCATCTTAACAGAATTTCATTAAGATGTGAATGCCGCATTACCCACATCCATTCGATTTGCCGACCTGATAACCCC
>OX104067.1:108637732-108797948 GCA_944474145.2 Dicrocoelium dendriticum
TGGAGATAAGGTACCCCACTTGAGGCTATCACAAAAGCTGAGGTCCTACGGCGTATCTGGTCGCGCCCTTCACTGGGTATCTGCGTTCTTTCAGGGAAGAGAGCAGTGTGTACGTGTGGGTCGCAGCTTATTCTTTAAGCAAGCGGTCCTTAGCGGTGTCCCACAGGGCTCGGTCCTTGGACCGATGCTGTTCTCCATCTACGTAAACGATCTCCCTGGAGAGCTTGGGGTATCATCCCTATTGTTTGTTGATGACCCTAAGCTATGGAATGTTGTAAATGTTCCTGGGGGTTCTGAGGCCATACAGCATGCACTGGACAGACTCTGGGACTGGTCTACTTTGTGACTGCTGCCCATAAATCAGGCTAAGTGTTCCGTCCTTCGTATAGGAGCAACTTTCCCGCTTTCGAGCTACGTACTCGGTGGGGTTGAACTCCCCCTTGTCTCCAACCAGGTAGACCTAGGTGTCGTTCATTCCTCGGCTTTGCATTCTGGTGACAACTGGAAGAAGGCCGCTAGTAGGGGTTTCAGAATGTTGTGGTTAATACGCCGTTCTTTCGGGGTCCTAACTACCGACATATTTGTGAAGCTGTTCTCAGCTTTCGTCCGGTCCCATCTGGAATACTGCGTCCAGGCTTGCCCTCCCTGCCTTGTTCGGGACAAAATGGAGCTTGAGATGGTTTTGAGAGTAGGTACCAAATTGGTCGAGGGGTTACGGGGGCAATCGTACCCCGAGCGTCTACTTAGCTTGGGTATGTATTCAATGCACTACCGACGGCTTCGAGGAGACCTAATCCTTACTTACCGCATTTTAACTGGGAAGGTTGGACCGGACTTGAGCTGGCTATTTAACCCGGCTAGGTTGCCTTGTCTTCGCGGTCATCCCATGAAGCTACACAAGCCGCGTTCTGACCGGATCAGGGCGGAAACTCGGTTATCGCGTAGAGTTGTCGAGCGCTGGAACTCGCTTCCAGAAAGTGTAGTCAGTGAACCTACGGTTAAGGGTTTCGAGCGTCAGTTAGACGCTCTTGGGTGGCAACACGAAACCTTTCCCTTCTCCTGACCATATCCATCTTCAAACTTTTAGTTCTTATTCTGTCATTCTCTTTACTCTTTGGTGTTATCCTTCATTTTAATGACTTTCATTCCCCTTTATCTTCCTTTTACTTTCTTACTTCACGTAACCTACACAGCGCGGACTGCTAGTGCAGGGAACGTGGGCAGTAATTGGTTGACCAGGGTGTTTCGGGTGTTTCGTTTTAGATCTATCAAGAACTAGCACCTTATCATTTCCTAGCTCAACGATTTGCTCAAGAAGGAACACTCAAGGGACTTTCCTATCGTTCCAGTCCATCTGAATCTGAGAGCCCCGGGTCGTGTGCTACCAATATGGTCACTAGTAGGGCGGAAATGGACCGCCGGCTCATCACCCGACATCCCACTAGACATAAACTTTTCTCGCTAGTTTCTTGACCCGTTTTAACGTTTTTGTTGGCTTCCTTAAGTTTCATCCTATTCGCCAAAGGTATGTCTAGCTGTATACCCACTCCGGAACCCAGTTTAAAGGTGAAACATAAAAGAGCTTGGCGCTCCTCTGGTTTAGACAGGACCATAAGCAGTACTGGTGCAGAAGTGGACTGTTTTCTCGTTTGGGATTTCAATGCTCCTTCTATTGACTAGGACCTACTTCTTTGTGACCGACCTTCAGACTCCTTTGTGACCAACTTAGTCGAGACCGTTCTTCATTGTAATTTGTTTCAACATGTCACCACGCCAACCCATGCTCCTCCAGATCAGACGCCGCATATTCTGGATCTCATGCTCTCCCCAGCGCAATCAGACATCACGAACTTTTCAGTTCTACAGTCCATTAGCAGCAGTGATCACTGTATTGTCTCATTCCATTGGACACATCGCTTCGCTGTTCACAGTCAACACGTCGACCGTCGGAATTTCTGGCGTCCTGAGACGCTTTTTCTGAAAACGGCCACAAGCGTTGTCGATTGGAGTATTCCTGAATACCTCAATCTTGACGATGCGTGGAATCACTTGTACTCCAGGCTGACGTTGCTCATTGAACAGATTATTCTTTTATCCAAAGTCCCTTTTTGAATCGATCAGAAATTGAGATCAGTGACGAAAAGAAGACGTAAACTGTGGGATCGTTTCAGAATTACGCTATCTGAGCGTGACTACTACTACTACCACTACTGCTACTACTACAAAACGGTCAGGGATGCTTGCAAGGTGAATTAATGCGAGAAACGTCAAAAATACAAGCTGTCATTAGCTACACTTTCTAGAGCGACCCCCAAGACGTTCTTCTGATACCTCAAACGCAACACCAAAGCTGGCAGTGGTGTCCCTGTCTTGTCTCCCTTTGTCCTACTTTACGAAGACGTGGAAAATGCTTGGGTTTTGGCCCAGCAATATTCCTCTGTCTACTTGACCAAAACGCCACTCATGGATAGCGTTGCGCCTACTCCTTCCCTATTGGCGCACGTGGATGTAAACACTGCCGCTGTACTGAATCTTCTTGACCTAGATACGTATTCCTCGCCTGGTCCTGATGGTTTACACCCATTATTTCTCAAGACCGTGGCTGGGAACATTGCCGCTCCTCTCTGTCAAATCTTCCGTTGTTCCATTGAAATCGGAGGGCTTCCAACTGCCTGGAAGGTGGGAGTCGTTAAGCCTAGGTACAAACGATGGAACTGGCAGAATCCAGCCAGCTATCGTCCCATCTGCCTGACTTCGATTTTGTGCAGTCATGGAACGGATTTTGCAACGGGCCCTTCGCCATCATCTCGAGGAGTTGGAGTTCATCTCTCATGCGCAGCATGATTTCCGAAGGGCGCGTTCATGCGCCATTAATTTGCTGGTGACTAGGGAAAATGGGTAAGATTCTTAGATGCTGGTAAGCGTCTAGATGCTGTGTTTGTTAATTTCAGCAAAGTTTTTGACAAGATCTCGCATGAGCGGCTCCTCTTCAAACTCTGGGGAATCGGCCTCACTGAATTTTCCTTTCTGGGTCTTAGATTTTCTGGACGGTGGCTCCATGCAGGGTAAATTGAACGCGGCGTTTTCTGATCAAGTTCTCATGACCATTGGGGTCCCCTAGAGTTCTGTACTCGGCCCCGAATTCTTCAATATCCTTATCAACCACCTGCCATCCGAACTGCAGACCGACTGCTTAATCTACGCGAATGATCTGAAACTGTGAATTTAGGTATCCAGTCTGGAAGATGCAGACAAATCTGCTCCACGATTGGTCAATAAAGTGGTAGTTGCCCATTAACCGTGACAAATGCGCTGTCCTTCCAATCCGTGCTCCTGAGCCATTTGGGGCGTACCATATCGGGGGTTTCTTGCTCATAAATGTCAACCAGGAGAGGGATCTCGGAGTGATTGTCTCCTGATCTCAAATCAATCGAACACACCCGGAAGGCCGTCGCTGCTGTTTACAGAATGTTACACGCTATATGAAGAGCCTTCTCACGCCTGACCCCAGCACTCTTCAGACTATTATTTGCTTCGCATGTGCGCCCAATTCTCGTGTACGGGTTGCCTGCTGCGTATCTTCTCACCAACTCTGAACGTGACATGATCGAGAAGATTCAACGGCGTGTATCCAAATCCGTTACAGAGTTGCGGGACATCCCTTACAGCTTCAACAGTTGAACCTGTTCCCTTTGGATTATCCTCGTCGCCGCAGAGATATGATATTCACTCGGCGTATTCTAAGCGGTGAACTAGGGAGTGAGCTGCAACCCTTCTTTCGTCTCAACACAAAGAGTGCAGCTCGAGGCCACCGCTGGGAACTTTTCATACCGCGGTGACTCCGATCTGGCTCGATCCACCTGGGTAGTGCATGACTGGAACAGCTTGCCAGAGGCAGTCGTCGATGCGGAGACTGAGGAACGTTTCAAGTGACTCTTGGATTCCCACTCTCTGAGTACGCAGGGATTTTGCTTCCCCCAATACAACTACAGCGGTCCTCTGCGGAACCTTGTTCCGCAATGATCTCAGCAACCCTCGCAATGATTGGGAAGTGACGGAGCTGACAAAGGAACTTCCTTCTGCTCTCTACCAACCAATGAACCTTGGCTGTATTTATAGGTCTCTTACAGGCCTCCGACTTCTGGAATAGGAAGGTTAACAACCAAGCTTACTTGTTCCCCTTAGTTTTGGCCGATCTTCAGGAGGTTGCTAGTCACTTGCAGGCACTAGAATATTTCAGAACTTTCGAAATCGCTGCGATAATAGGTAACGATCGATTAATCGCTGAAATAATGGATTGTTCGGGAAATTCTTATCTCCAGGACAAAACCCACTCTAAAGAGGCAGTCCGGTTAGGAGACGGCAGCAGACGTGCCACTGGTATCAACTGCAATCCCTGCCGTGTAAACTCACAAGGCAGATAACCTGGACTCCAACCTTGAAGGCGAGGCTGACCAACACTCAGTTTTCTACTGTGTGACTTCATTTCCCCTTCCAAGTTAAATTTTGTCAACCTCTAGCCTTGCGCCACCTTACATCTGACAAACAAAATAAGGCCCTTCTCGATAAGACGTGACCGGGCATATGTAGTGCGTGCCCAAGCCAACACAACTTATTCAATATTCTCTGTCGTTTTGAGGAACTAACCTGATTATCACTGTCTAGCACTCGCCTACGCACCTCATCGTTGTGGGCAAGCCAATACCATCCGACATCAGTAATGCTTCGCAGACAGTGATGATCAAGGACTTAAAAACACCGCAGCTCCTAAGTTCGAAGGGGCCATGTCTGACTACTATAAAGTAGGATAGCCCTCACTGTGGCTTTGTAAACATGACCTTAGAGACCGAGGGAACTCCTTTCTGACGCCACGGATGTCGCAGATACAGGAAAACAATTCTGACTTTTACAATGCTTGAACTGACTCACCTTGTGATTAGCTCGAGATTTTACGGGACATGACTCAAAGTCGACATCACTGGCGCGTTTGTTGCCGTCTCCTAACCGGACTGCCTGTTTCAAGTGAGTTTGGTGCTGAGTTATCTGCGGGGTAATGGCTAACTATGACGCCGGGCGGTAAAAGCCTCGAGGAACCTGTCTCGCTGATTCCGTCTTATCTTTACACGACAGCTGTTTGTGACGGTATGTTGTTGACAAGGTGTAGGCGCCTTGACCCTGAATGCTTGCTTTGAGCATTGAGGTTCTCCGGTAAGTCCCCTTCTTATTATTCTTTTCACAGATCATTGTGATTGTATAGCAAGAAAGCCTCAGTTCAAGTAGCTCATGTGCTTCTGTTGATGATCATAATGTTGACGTTGGATGAAAATGGTCCAGATTCAAGTGGCTAACTGAACTGATCTAAAAAGTAGTAGTAGTGGTAGTAGTAACCTCAACAGTCTATCAACTGGACAGAGCCAGCAGAAAACCATGGATATCAGCGGATGAGCAAGAGTCATCGCGTCATAATCATTGTGACATGGTGGTTGAACGTGAGCAACACACTTCAGCTAATATGCTGCAGGAAGAATGGAACATTTTGACAAAAAGTAAAACAAAACATTTTTAGTTTGTTTTTCACACGCCGATTTTTCTCTTTTTTGTCATTTTTAATGTTTGTAGTATTAAACATATGAATTAATACAATACTGTACACAATTCTTCCACTGATTCCGGGTGCGGGCCATGTCTTCAAGAATGCTAAACCATTGGCACTCCTCATCTTTGGGTCCCCATCCTGGAAGACGTACGGATCCAACAGCGGCTAGACACGATGTCAGCGATTTCATGTGCTGCCGCCAAGTGGAAAGCTGACCACCACGCGGTCGCCTCCAGCCAGGTCCTTGACGAGCGAATAGAGCGCGACGCGGTAGACAGGCACCATGCGTAGGATGTGACCGAGCCATCTTAACTGACGCAACAAAACCAGTTTGTTGAAGGGAATACTCGCATTCCCAAAGATGCGACATCATCATCATTACACGTTAGCTGGAGGTGGAAAACACCTCAGCTATTGTGCCGCAATACAAGGCAAGAAAAGAAGAAAAATCCAAACAGTGGCACGCCCGCTGAGTCCCCAGTAACGGATGGACATCGTTCCAGAGAGCTAACAGCTGGCTGCCGTAAAAGAAAGTCATATTATGCCTAACGATTGAGATCATGATTGGAGGGGGATGCTAAACAGGAGGGGGATGGACAAAGGAACTCACAACACAAACGCCATTGATGCCGGCTCCGAGCCATATCAGCAAGTGTGTCCAACCAAACGTGTTCACCGTCCTTAGGACCCCAACCAGGCAGTCGGGATGCACCAACCGACGCCAACTTCGAAGTGAGGGTTTTCATTTCTCTCGACCAAGTCATCATTTGGCCTCCCCTCCTCCTCTTCCAACCGCACCCACAACGCGCAAACAATGCACGTCGCGGGAGTCGGTGTGCTGGCATGCGCAACACGTGGCCCAGCCATCGGAGCCTGGTGCGTGATATACCGGTGCTGAGCGGTTCACTCGCTCTTCCTGCACCAAATACGCGACGCCGAACACGCTCATTGCTCACGCGGTGTTCCCACCAGACATGAGCTAAGCTGCGAAGGCAGCGATGATCGAATGTGACGAGTCTCTTCATGTCTGTCGACCTGATGGGCCAGGTTTCACAGCCATATAGGAGAGTTGAACGGACGGCTGCGTTGTAAACTCTGCCCTTCAGGGCGAGAGTAATGTCGCGTCTGCGCCACAGGTGGCGGAGATTGGCAAAAGCACCTCGAGCTTTTGCTATACGGTTCGTAACCTCATCTTCAATCCCACGGGTGCTAATATAGCTGTCCAGGTACTTAAATTCCTGAACGACTTTTAGCAGATCACCACCAAGCGTTAGCGCAGGGTTGGGTCCATGCCAATCTTGGAGAAGTACTTTGCATTTCGATGGAGCAAAGCATAGCCCAAAACGATTGACAGCCAGTGCTAATCGGTTCAGTGCTGTTTGGCATGTTTGGGAGCTGTCACAGATTAGGGCAATATCGTCTGTATACTCCAAGTCAAGAAGTCGCTCACCAGGGAGTAGCTCCACACCTTCTAGGTCGTGTCCAGCGAACGCTGTTTCCATGACTTCATCAATAGCGAAGTTGAAGAGGAAAGGTGACAGCGGGCATCCTTGTCTCACACCGCTGGTGATACTGAAGGGTGGCGAGAGTTTGCCATAAACCCTCACCCTGCCCGAACTATGTGCGTACAGCGCTTCGATAATGTTTACATATTTATCAGGCACACCTTTCCTCAACAGACAGTCCCAAAGGGCACATCGATCGACTGAGTCGAAGGCACCTTTTATGTCAAGAAACACGACAACGGTGGGTCGCCAATAAACATGGCGGTGCTCCAACACTTGACGCAATGTGAAGATGTGGTCGATGCAGCCCCGACCTCGACGAAATCCGGCTTGCTCTTCACGAATCTGGCTTTCACGAGTGCCAGTCAGTCTGTGGAGAATGAGAGACGCAAGCAATTTAGAGGCAATCGAAATCAGACTGATCCCTCTATGATTGCCACATTCTAAACGGGAGCCTCCCTTGAAAATTGGGACAATGACGGAGCGGTTCCAGTCTGTCGGGACTGTCTCCTGCTCCCAAAGTTTTACTAGCAACTCGTGTAGATCATCTACTAGAGCAGGTCCACCGAACTTGAAAAGGGCTGGAGGAATAGTATCTGCTCCTGCGGCCTTATGCAATTTCAACAGCCTGATCTCACGTTCGACTTCTGCGCGTGAGGGCGGATCCAAGGAGACGGCCCAAGGAGAAGGGCGCTCAATGCCCGAAGAAGAAAGCGATAACTCAGGTTGGTTAAATTGCTTTGCAAAGTGTTCAGCCCAACGCTCCAAGCGTTTTGACAGGCTGTGGATCATCTGCCCACTCTCGTCGCGTATGGTCTCGCTAACACCAGGTCTCCTGCTGCCTGTTGCCCGTATCAGACGGTATAACTTACGATGATTACCAATGGCAGCGGCTGTTTCCATCTCAGAGGCACGATGAGACCACCAGGTTTCGCGGTCCTTCTTTAGGCTACCACGTAGTTTCGCCCTGAGGTTTTTGCGAGCTTCATTGTATACGCTTCCAGCCGGAATATGTCGGCGAGCATCCATAAGTTCCAGAGACTGTGTAGAGACCCAATGTCCGGTTTTGCAATTTGTTTTGCCACATGAAGACATGCCTGCTAATAGCAACGCTTGACGAGTATGCGACCAGTGATCTTCAACGGTGTTTAGTAGGCGCTTACTCAGCCCAGATGTCAGCGCATTTTGGTACACATCCAGAACATCTGGCTTTGCCAGCTGGCTAATGTCAATCCGTTGACATCGACGTCGCGGACGTCCACCGAAACGCACCAGGTCGGCACATACAAGTGCGTGGTCAGAGTCCACGCTCGTGCTCCAAATCGAGCGACAGTTTTGGACACAGCCTCTCCAGCGGTAACTGATCGCGATATGATCGATTTACGTCCGTGACTGGCCCGAGGCTGGTGGCCGCCAAGTCACACTTCTGCGGGTGCTGTGTCGAAAGTTAGTGCTCGCGAGAAACAGGCGAGCATCTTCACACAGCTGGAGCAATCGCTCACCATTATCATTACGGGAGCCTACACCATGTTGGCCGCCCAGATGAAGCTCATCAGAGGACAATTTTCCGACTTGGGCGTTTAGATCGCCAGCCAGCACCACAGTATCCGTGCTTCTTCTGTAACGAAGGAGCTCGTGAAGTTGCTGATAGAAATCATCTTTTACCGAATCAGTGCTACAGTTTGTAGGGGCGTAGGCCGCAATGACAAACAGGCACCGTTTGTCCCCGCGCGACTTCGAAGCACGGAACGAACCAGCTAATCTAACGGCGCACATTCTACTGTTTACTGGGATCCAATCAAGCAGGGCAGCTTCAGCCCGGGGACTCAAAACAATGCCGACGCCAGCTTGACCGGCATTTGAAGCTGCGTCATCGCCAGATAGGCGCAATGAGGATGTGCCGCCAGTGTCGCATGTGGGGGATCTCAGGGTAAGCACGGAGCTCGAACCTTGCAGGCGGGTTTCTGATAAACAGCAAATATCGATCGATAGGGTCTCTAGTGTGCGGGCAAGTGCTGCCTGTTGGCCAATCTGCGATGCGACGTTGAACGTCATTACTAACCAAACACGAGTGATCCTCCTTAAGCAACCGTTATCGAAGGCAGAAAGACGACGCATGTCTTCCACGCGAATCGGTCAAGACTCGCACCCATACAACAATACTGAGCGAACTGATGCGCTGTAAACGCAGCCCTTTAGTGAGAATGCGACGACGCCACAAGTGCGTCAGATTGACAAATGCTGATCGAGCTTTAGCGATACGAAGAGAAACTTCTTTGTTGATAGTGCCGTCAGCAGAAACACAGTTCCCAAGCTAGACGAAACTACCTACCTGTTCAAGTTGTGCACCTTAGAGAGTGAGCACGGGAGCAGGTGAAAGCCAATCCTTGAGCAGTACTATACACTTCGACTGGGGCGAAGCTCATGCCATACTTAGATGCTTCAACCGCCAAACGATCTAGAATGAGTTGCATACTCTGAGGATCGTCACCAAGCAAGGCGATATCATCAGCATAATCTAAGCCAGTCGCGCGCTCACCCGGTAGAAGCTCTAAGCCAAAATGTTGGAAACCTTCTAGAGCATTCGACAGAACGTCTTCGATTGCGAAGTTGAAGAGGAATGAGGACATAGGGACGAGCAGAGATCCAAGCCTTCAAGGGGCGTCGAATTAGGCCGCAGCATGTCTGTCCGGCAATGGTGCTCCCCTACTGAGCCATACGGCGCTTATAATTATGAATCTGGGAACCGATGTTGTCTCACTGACGCCTGGTTTCCTGGAACTGTTGGTGTGGATCAGTTGGAAGAGCTTGCGATGGTTGCCTACTGCTTCCTCCTCCTCTATTTCTTAAGCCCGACTAGTGCACCAGGCTTCCTTGTCAGCACACACTCGGCCGGTGGCCGAGTGGTCGGCACGTTTGCTTTCCAACCATAAGGTCACCGGTTCGAATCCGCGTAGGAGTGGGCGTCCTCGCGGTATACTCAGCCCGCGCGCGACTAGTGGTGGTCGCGCGGCAGCGAAGCGCCGTTACGGCGTATAAGCTGACACCTTTCTTTATTTTCTTCTTTCTTTCCGCTTTAGTCCAAGTCTCATAATCCGCCTGTTAACATTATGCTCATACCTAGCCGGAACTTTTCTTCTGGATTCCAACAGATTCAACGTACTTTAGTACATCTAGTGACTGCTGTGATAACGATTGATGGTGCCACAAGCAGCGGCTCCCGCATCGTGTATGGCGGCCGAGATCCTGTTCCACTGAATCTTAATGTCATTTAGACGCGGAGCATCCTGGTAGGCTTGCCTGGCCGAGATAACTTCTTAGTTACCAATCGAGTGAGACATTTGGTTCGCCTCCCGGTAAAATTCATGGAAACACGACAGCGTACCAAAACATGATTAGCCTCGACGCAAGTACTCCAGACAATCCAGGATGGAACCACGCCACTTGTAGCTTATGGCAGTGTGATCTATTTGCGTCCATCGCTGGTCAGCTATAGGTGTACGCCAAGCGGAACTTCGTCACTCACTGTCTAAATGCCGTGCTACTAAGAAACAGCCAGTGCTCCGCGCACACTTGCAACAGACACTCATCTTTGTCCGTCCGTTTTGGAGTTAAGCCCATAATTACCGCCTAGCTGTGCTACTAAAAAGCCCAGCCGACTTGCTCATTCATATCCTCCGCAAATACTATGATATCTGGATTAATAGCACTGGGTAGTAACGTGTTCAGTTCGTGATATAGTATGTTCTTGGCAGCATCAGAACTGCAGCACAGCGTCTTGTACTACTTCGTGGATTAACTTTACTTTATGTCGTCAAACAGGCTGCACACAAACAGCTGTTCACCGGAATCCAATCAACCGAAGTTGATTCAGCCTTATAGCTGCTAAAGATGTCCATCCCAACTTGACCGGTGGTTGCCGCAACAGCGTCTCCGGATGCGTGCAACCAATAGCGAGAGGAAAAGTCGGACGCAGCTAACTTAATATCCTGTGAAAGTCGATCCTAGTTTGCGCTACGCGACACATGCCAATACCCAGGGGGTCTAACGTGAGTGCGAGTGCAGCCTGTTGACCTATTTCTCTTAGAGTGCAAACGTTGAACACCGCCAGGGAAACGGGATCTCGTGGCCTTATAAGGGATTGTTGCCAATAGGCGTCCAGTGGGTGTTGCGGGAAGGTGGTTGGGGATGGTTTGACTCCACTGGCATTGCGGCTGCTGCGAGTTATAGAAAGAACTTTAGTAATGGGGGTTGGAGCGATAGGTGGAAAGGAATGATGGGGGCGCCAGCAACAGCATATTTTCCCTTATCCGTCCTGTGTATGCAGCTGATAAGATGACCCTTGATAATCTGCACGACGGCCGATGCAGGATGTGGTTGAAGTTGCAAAATATAGTCTTGACTGTACGTGAGCTGAAATACTGCCAGGGCGTCCACACATAGACAGGAGGACGATCAAGGTCCTCGACCAAAATCTTTGGCTCAATAGCCTGTCCGGGAGACAGGGGGAGGTGGCATTGATTTAGTTTTACAGAAATGAATGCTATTCCATTTCCCAACCTAGTTGACTAAGGGACTGCCTTTGTCTGATTTCTAACCATAGCGCTCAAGGAGTCCGGGGGCCCACCTATTATATCCCAAAGTATCAAAGAGGTACGCAGACGCTCGCACTAGTGAGTGCTGCTGCTTCTCCATTACGCATCCAATCTTTAGCTGCCTCATTGGCTGGATCTGTTTCAATGGCAGATAAGGACAGCAAGGTGCAAAGACAAAGATGAGTCCCGATTCAACACAACACATGAGGACTGCATGCCGTTCGGCACGACATGCAGCACCACATTATCATCATCATCAGACTACTTATCCTCTGTTTTCTGGATGTTCACAAAATGCAATTCTGTTACCACCTCTTCCCAAGCATTGAATACTGGGAGATTCACTCGCATTGCAACTCTACTTCGTGGGTGCCAAGTCATTCCTTTGTCTCCTATCGGATGCGCAAAAGAACACTAACACATACTTCTGGTTAGGCAGTCACGTAATTTCATACTCACTTACAGATTGTAGCAAAACCAACCCTACGCGATTAATGAACGGGCGAAACGTGCCATAGGAAGAATCTTCGCGGATTCATCCAAGCAAGCGGAAACCCAGCCCCCTCTATGTTCGAACGATCCCACCTGCATACCGGCCGCAGGCACTCCAACGCGATGTCCATGCGTTGCTGGAAACTCAGATGACGTGCTTGTGTTGCGTCCTACAGACACTAACATTCCGGTGTGCGATAGCGCAGGCTTTGAAGGCCAATGGAGAATGCAGCGAAGTAAAAAAGGAGAAGACAATTGCCAGTAATCAGTGGCATCGTAAGGTTATGATATTTCACCCGTCTGAGTCGACAGATGCTAATCCTCAGGCTCGTTATGACCACCACCTGGATTTTCTACAGAGTCTGATTGATAGGCTTCTCGGCGTGAATAAACAGGGGTTGCAGGTGAAGCAAATCACCCGTCTTGGAAAGAGCGGAGGGGAAATCCCGGCTTCTGCGAGTCACCTTTGTTGGTACAACGAGTCCGACGCTGATACTATCCGGCCTCGGTAGGCTAAGAGGTCTAAAGATCCATATTCGTCCCGATTTGGATCCGTCGGACAGAGTGAAACTGAAGTCCGCTATCGTGGGGTTGAAGCGGTGGACTGATATTGAGAAACCAATCTTCACATCGTAAATTTTCTGGTAGCTCCCCGAGTCCGCCGAACCCGGATCAACAGATCGATGACGCTTCTTGCACATCTGCTAGTTCCTACCGCGGCCTGCATATAGCTTTCACAATTGTTCGTAGTTTAATGAATAAACCTGCCGATGTCTTTCACTTCCTTTCTTCATCTTGTCCGATCATACTAGGACTAGCCGGAACCTGGTTACATCCTGAGGTCATTACGTAGGAAGTCCAGCTCAATGGCTACTCGTACTTCCACTGCGACAGTCTATCAAACGATCGAGGCGGCGTGCTGTTATACATTCGGTCCTCGCAGTGCGGGAGGCTGGTACACACTTACCGTAGCAAAAATGGCTTGTGCAAATAGTTATGGTGCTCAATCCGCCTGAGGCAGGGTGAACTGTTTGTGTGTGCTGCTTATCGCAGCCCGTGAAGTCGATGCCTGGATTGCTTGCCGTATGCCAAACTACATGAGTGGGCCCCGCTTCCTGCTTATGGGTGACTTTAACTTACCTCGAATACGGTGGCTAGAGGTTCAACATTTCCCCGGGCACTGTGCAGTCGACGCACAGTTTGCAGAGATGGTATTTGTAACTGAGGCAGCACATGTCTGCCAACCAACGCGCGTTACGCCGCATTCCGCTCCATCGTGCCTAGACCTACTAGTAACGAGTTGCGAACAACGTGTACATGAAATTCAGGTCCTGGAGCCTCTGGCAGCTAGTGACCACTCGATGGTGCTAGCCAGCTTAGAGCTGCCGCTATCCTACTCACGTCTGCCGGAACCATCCTACAATTATTGGAATACCGATTTCAATGGTCTAAATCGACGCGCCAGTGGAGTAGATTGGTCGCTTCTGCAGGATTTATCTGTTGAAGCTTGTTGGTCTGTTATAAAAGAGGGTGTGCAGTCGTTATGCGCTCGTTTCGTACCCCTAAGTGTCGGAAAGCTGGACCAGTAAAGCCACATTGGTTTGACAGAGAATATAGTCAATTGCGCGACGACGACAGGAATTGTGAAATAAATTCCTCGTCTCTGGCTCTGCCGACGATTATGTGGCGTACAAAAGGCAGCGGGGTCTATGCAAGAGCGCGAAATCGTCGGCAGTTCCAATAGCAGCTTACAATCTCAGCGAAGACGGCCCCCAAGATGATTTTTGCTTACATGTAGCAGTGTCTGAGGCCCGTAAGTGCCGTAGCTGAGGGTACTGACGGACAACCTCTGACTTCCAGCACCGACCGTGCGTCCGCATTGGCGAAGCACTTCGCTTCCCGTATATACAAGTGAGCATGCGCCTATGCCGAGCTCGACATGTGCAGCCCCTACTGAACTCGAGGGTCTTGATTACGGTGTAGATGTCCGCAGTCTACTCGCCAGTTTTGATGGCACAAAACCTGCCGGACCCGATGGATTTCACCCACTAATTTTGAAGTCCTTATTGGCCATCATCTCGCCCGCCGTGATGGATCTGTTCAACAGATCACTGTCCGAGGGTACATTGGCGAACGACTGGATATGCTCGGTAGTGAAGCCGATTCCGAAAGGTGATGACCAACGCAATGTGAACAATTACCGGCCGATTTGTCTCACCTCTGTTTTGGCGAAGGTGCTCGAACAGATTGTGGATGAGCATCTTCTCCAGCTGCTGGAGTCGAAAGATCTCACGCCGGCACAGCACGACTTCATGAAGTGCCGCTTGTGCATCACCAACATACTGTTGACGCGGCAGGAATGATTGCAAGCGTTGATTCAGTCGCAACGAGACTGGACCTTAACGTGGTGCGACGGTTTGCGTACCTCATTGACCCATTGAGCTATACTGGGTGATGCCTCCGAGCATCTTGAGAGCTACTCCTACCAGGTTGGTCAATGGTGAGAGGTCAGACAAACTCAGTCTCCTGGTCCTCCAGGTTGGGGGTTTGAAATGGGATGGCGTCCATTTCTGTAAAACTAAATCACTGCCACCTCCCCGCTGCCTTGCGGACAGGCTTTTGAGCCAAAGGCTTTGGATGAGGACCCTAATCGTTCTCCTGTCTAGGTCTGGGCGCCCTGGCAGTATCCCAGCCCACATACAACCATGACATTTTCTTCAAACATAAACTTCATACTGCATCGGCTGTCGCGCAGATTATCAAGGCTGGCTTGCCGAACAACCTCCTCGTGGTGCCAGCTGGGTGGTTCGGGATTTTCCCGTTCCAGCAAATGGTTCGGCGGCAGTGTTCCAGGACGTGGTGGGTTTTCGCCTGGCAAGCGTTCTCCCTATAAAAAGCCACATATGTCCGTTTAACAACACTGTGACGTGGCGGACGTGACTCGCCACTAAATAAAGTCACTGCCCCTTGCTTCATCCTGGCGAAGCATTGTATTCCAGCAAGTTGATGCTGTAATTTCGGGGAGCATTGGGCCCCTGTTTGGCAAAGGAACAAACGAAAGGCGTATGAACTGATCAATCAGTCACCGGCTCCCAATGGGCGCGATTCCCTGAATTCGCTCCGCTGCCTTGCGGACAGGCTATTCAGCCAAAGGCTCGGGGTGGTGTCCCCTAAGTCAACACCCTACTTCGGCTTGGGCAACCGGGTAGTATTTCGCCCTCTGACGAAACCGTGGACATTGTTGTGTTGTGTTTTCTTTTACTATTTCTGTACCTTGTTTTGAGTTCCATGGTTTCCGATGGTGCAATGTCTATTCATAGACTGTTGCAAATATATATATATATATATATATATATATATATATATATATATATATATATATATATATATATATATCAAGGGTCGCCTTATCCGCTGCATACAGCAGGGCGGATAAGCGAAAGCATGCTACTGCTGGCGCCTTCCTTCTTTCTTTTCCACCTTTTTCTCTTACTCCCATCCCGGCCCCTATTACTAACCTTCATTTTATAATTCCCAGCTTAATTGACAGCAACCGAAGTGCTACTGGAGTAGTGCCGTCTGCAGCCACCATCCCACAGCACCTATCGGACGCCTATCTGCAAAAGTCCCTTATAAGGCCACGCTGTCCCGTTTCCATGGCGTCGTTCAACGTCCGCACTCTAAGACAAACAGGTCAGCAGGCTGCACTCGCACGCACCTTGGCACACTGTGTGTTGATATGTGTTGTGTGTCCGAAACTAGGATTAATGACCCTAACGGGGTTATTGAATTGACTGCACCCGACTTATCCTCTCGTTATTGGTTGCACGCATCAGGAGACGCCGATGCGGCACTCACGGGTCAAGCTGGTGTAGGTATCATTCTCAGCTCCAAGGCTGAGTCATCGTTGGTTGATTGGATTCCGATGAACAGCCGTTTATGTGCAGCCCGTTTGACGACATCAGCTAAGGTGAATTCGCGAAGTAAAACAAAACGCTGTTTGTTTGTGCTTTCCGTTTATGCCCCCATCGACTGCAGTTCTAATGCAGTCAAGGACACTTTCTATCATGAACTGAATGCGCTACTACGCAGTGCTACTAGTTCAGATATTATAGTACTTGCAGGGGATATGAACGCACAAGTTGAGCGTCTGAGCTCTTCAGAAACTCAGCTGGATGCTAATTATGGACTTAACTCCGAACGGACTAGTAACGGTGAGCGTCTGCTGCAACTGTGTGCGGAGCACCAGTTGTTTCTTAGTAGCACTGCTTTTAGACACAGTGGGCGCCGAAGTGCCACTTGGCGTCCACCTGTAGCTGGCCAGTGATGGACCCAAATTGACCACATAGCCATAAGTTACAGGTGGCGTGGTACCATACTAGATTGTCGCTCGTACTGGAGTACCTGCGTCGACTCTGACCATGCCTTGGTGCGCTGTCGTTTCTCCATGAACTTTACCGGAAGGCGCACAAAGCGTCCCCTCCGATTAGCAACGGAGAAATTGTCCCAGCCCTCGGTCAGGCAAGCCTATCAAGAAGCACTGCATACCGAACTCTCGCTGTCTTGTTCTAATGACACTGAACTTCAGTGGAATAGGATCTCGGCCACTATGTACGACGCAGGAGCATCTGTTTGTGGCACTATCAGTCGTCATCGCACCAGTCACTGGATATCCGAGAGGTCCGTGAACCTTTTGGAAGCTAGAAGGCACCTCCCGGCGGATTCTGAACACAATGTGACCAGACGGGCTATTAGGCGTGAACTAAAGCGGAGCCTACGTGCTGACAAGGAAGCCTGGTGGACCAGTCGGGCTCAAGAAATGGAGGAGGCAGGAGCAGTAGGCAATTACCGGAAGCTCTTCCAGCTAATACGCACCACTGGTCCCAGAATACCAGGCGTCAGTGAGACAATCAGGGACAGCGCGGGTGCACTGATACACAATAAGGAACGCCGTATGGCTCGTTGGGCTGAGCACTTTGAACATCAGTTCAGCTGGCCCCCTGCTCCCGGACCTCTTTCTACTCAGGTGATGCAGGACGAGCCATGGACGGTTAGTTTAGAGCCTCCGTCGGAGGCCGAGGTCCGAAACGCGATCACAGCCCTCAATCGTTTTCGTGCCGCTGGCCCGGATTCCCTCCCACCCGCATTATTTAAGGATGGAAGTGAGGTCCTCTGCAAAGCACTGACCTCCCTATTCGAACGTATCTGGAACGATGAGAGTGTGCCGGCTAATTGGAGCGAATCGATTATAGTGGCAATATACAAAAAGGGCAGTTGCACAGACTGTGCGAACCACAGGGGTATTAGCCTAACGCCAGTTATGACAAAATTACTGGCCTCGATTCTCGTTCGGCGCCTCACTTCAGAACGGGAATCTCGGATTAGGGAAGAGCAGGCCGGTTTTCGCCCAGGACGTGGCTGTATAGACCATATATTTACTTTGCGGCAGGTGCTAGAGCAGCGCCACGCATACCGCAGACTCACAATAGCTGTGTTCCTCGATTTCAAGAGTGCGTTCGATTCGGTCGATCGATCGATTCTGTTCGAAATACTTGCGCGAAATGGTGTTCGCACGAAATATGTGAACATCCGACGTGCTCTATACTCGAACACTACAGACCGCGTTAGGGTCTACGGTGGCCTATCGGATAGCTTTTCGACTACAAGTGGCGTTCGTCAGGGTTGCCCGATTTCCCCGTTTTTGTTCAATTTCGTCGTGGATTCTATCATGGAGTGTTCCCTTGCGGAATCTCACGATGTAGGTATTGAAGTGCTGCCTGGTGAACGGTTAGTTGATCTTGACTATGCGGACGATATCGTCTTGCTTTTCGACAATGTTGAGGCGGCACAATCAACCCTGAATAGCCTATCCAGAGTGGTCCCATTATTTGGTATGCACTTCGCACCTTCAAAGTGCAAAGTGTTGCTGCAGGGCCACCAGCCACTCGATGACCCCTTGACCCTTGATAACGAGGAACTCGAGGTGGTTGATCAATTCACTTATCTTGGCAGCTGCATCAGCAATGAGGGGCGCATAGAAACTGACGTGAGCTCACGCATTGCAAAGGCCAGAGCTGCCTTCTTGAACCTGCGTCATCTTTGGCGACAGAAGGGAGTTTCCCTCCGTCTGAAAGGCCGTGTATACAAGGCCACAGTGAGGGCCGTTCTGCTGTATGGTAGTGAAACTTGGCCCCTTCGGTCTGAAGATCTGAGACGCCTTCAAGCCTTTGATCATCGTTGTTTGCGAAGCATTGCTGGTGTCGGATGGCACCAGCGTGTCCCCAACGATTATGTGCGTAGGCGAGTACTAGGTGGTGATGATCATGTTAGCTCCCTGGAACAACAGATAGCACTGAATAAGTTGCGTTGACTCGGACACGTGCTACGCATGCCTGGTCACGGCTTACCTAAGTGGGCCTTGTTCAGTCTACCAGGTGTAGGTTGGCGCAAGGCTCGAGGTGGACAGAAGTTGACTTGGCAGAGGGAAATGAAGTCACTGACAACCAAACTGGGTGCCGTTGGTCCGTCTCGCCTTCCGGGTTGGAGTCCACGTGACTCACCTTGTGCTTGGCTCGAGACTTTGCAGGACATGGCTCGCAACCGACACCAGTGGCGCGTCTGCTGCCGTCTCCTAATGGGATTGTCTGTTTAAAGTGTGTTTGGTACTGAGTTATCTGCGGGGTAATGGCTGATTATGACGCGTGGCAGTGAAAGCCGCAAGGAAGCTGTCTCGCCGATGCCGCCTTATCTTTGCACGATAGCCAGCTGTTTGTGACGGAATGTTGTCTACACAAGGTGTAGGCGCCTTGACCCTGAATGTTTGCTTAGGGCATTAAGGTTTTCAGGTAAGTCCCCCTTCTCTCCCTCTTATTCTTTATTTCATAGGTCCTCATGGTTGTATGGCAGCGAAGCATCAGTTCAAATGGCTGATGTACTGATGATGATGATGATGATGGCTACTACCACTACTACTATCACCTCCACCACTCCAAGGCACAGTACTGGGGCCCATTTTATTCCTGATTCACATCAACCAAGTATTTTAACTTCTTCGGTCGCCCTGCGTGTTATTTACGGATGACCTGAAGATTTGGAGGATTTTTGATTCTCTCCACGACTGTGATATCCTTCAGCAGGACCTTCCGCCTATCCCGATGGTCTGCAGTAATTGACTTTCCGGTCAACACGGCCTGGGTAGGGGTAGTTATGGGCGTGTGCACACCGTTGCCGGCCGCCCGCTGCATCCCACCAGTTCCGTAATGGATCTAGGCGTACTCTCACGCTGTGATCTGAAGTCTGTCGACAACACGCACACTACGCAGACGGACTACGCCTGTCTTGAGCACTTACGCACAGCTTCTGCACTTGGTCTGTAGAGATTGCCACCCGTCTGTTCTCTTCCATAATAAGACAGGTGCTTGAGTACGGCTCACCCGACCATTGCCCGATCACAATAGGTCAGGTGCAGCGACTGGAACTGGTCCAGCATGTAGCTACCCAGCTCATCCCCAGTTTAGGGGGTATGTGGTACGAGGACCGATATAGGAGACTAGGGCTTTATACTCTGTCCTATCATCGGCTTCGAGTTGATCTCTATGTGACGCACCGGATACTGCATCTGGGCCATTTCTCCATGTTGAAGCCGCTGCTGCATGTTCGTGCACCAAGCAGCACACGCGTACACCGGTATAAACTAGTGGTACCGGATTTAAAACACATCGTTCACCGTCCATGCTTCGAGTGTCGAGTGGTGAAATATTGGAACGAACTGCCGGAGACTATCCCCAATACGTGAATCATCCTACCATGAAGAACAAGCTGGTATCCGTCTCGGCCGCGGATGCATGGATCAAATCCTCACGCTCCGCCAGCTCCTCGAACATCGCCTCATTTATCACAGGCCCACTATCATTGCATTCCTAAACATACGTGCCGCTTTTGACTCTGTTGATTGACATGCTTTATGGCATTGCTTGCTAAAGAACGGGGTACCAGAGAAATATACCGCCATCTTACGAACACTTTACCTTCATACATCCGGCAGAGTGAGGGTCTATGGCAAACTTTCCTCGAAATTCGCTGTCAATAGCGGTGTGCGACAGGGCTGTCCTATGTCCTCATTCCTCTTCAACTTCGCAATCGAAGACGTTCTGTCGAATGTTCTAGAAGGTTTCCAACATTTTGGCTTAGAGCTTCTACCGGGTGAGCGCGCGACGCTTAGATTATGCTGATGATATCGCCTTGCTTGGTGACGATCCTCAGAGTATGCAACTCATTCTAGATCGTTTGGCGGTTGAAGCATCTAAGTATGGCATGAGCTTCGCCCCAGTCGAAGTGTACAGTACTGCTCAAGGATTGGCTTTCACCTGCTCCCGTGCTCACTCTCTAAGGTGCACAACTTGAACAGGTAGATAGTTTCGTCTAGCTTGGGAACTGTGTTTCTGCTGACGGCACTATCAACAAAGAAGTTTCTCTTCGTATCGCTAAAGCTCGATCAGCATTTGTCAATCTGACGCATTTGTGGCGTCGTCGCATTCTCACTAAAGGGCTGCGTTTACAGCGCATCAGTTCGCTCAGTATTGTTGTATGGGTGCGAGTTTTGACCAATTCGCGTGGAAGACATGCGTCGTCTTTCTGCCTTCGATAACGGTAGCTTAAGGAGGATCACTCGTGTTTGGTTAGTAATGACGTTCAACGTCGCACCTTTGGGAATGCGAGTATTCCCTTCAACAAACTGGTTTTGTTGCGTCAGTTAAGATGGCTCGGTCACATCCTACGCATGGTGCCTGTCTACCGCGTCGCGCTCTATTCGCTCGTCAAGGACCTGGCTGGAGGCGACCGCGTGGTGGTCAGCTTTCCACTTGGCGGCAGCACATGAAATCGCTGACATCGTGTCTAGCCGCTGTTGGATCCGTACGTCTTCCAGGATGGGGACCCAAAGATGAGGAGTGCCAATGGTTTAGCATTCTTGAAGACATGGCCCGCACCCGGAATCAGTGGAAGAATTGTGTATAGTATTGTATTAATTCATATGTTTAATACTACACACATTAAAAATGACAAAAAAGAGAAAAATCGGCGTGTGAAAAACAAACTAAAAATGTTTTGTTTTACTTTTTGTCAAAATGTTCCATTCTTCCTGCAGCATATTAGCTGAAGTGTGTTGCTCACGTTCAACCACCATGTCACGATGATTATGACGTGATAACTCTTGCTCATCCGCTGATATCCATGGTTTTCTGCTGGCTCTTTGTCCAGTTGATAGACTGCTGAGATTACATACATACATACGTACGTTTCTGGATTAAGCCGCTGGTGGTTATGGGTTTGAATCCGAATGGATCCGATGGATGCTCACTACTGATGATGCCCAACGGGCTGAAACTGCGGTCTAGTACTTTTCGGGCATGTGGAAAGCTATCTTATTTGGAAGCTGGCTGTGACGAACCCCAGTTATCTACTTTCAAGATCAGTTCAGTTGCCCCCTGTCCCAGGCTCCTTTCTGACTCAGATGATACAGGACGAACCGTGGACGATTAGTTTAGTGGCTCCATCGGAGGCTCAAGTCCGAAACGCGATCACAGCTCTCGATCGTTTTCGTGCTGCTGGCCCGGATTCCCTCCCACCTGCACTATTTATGCATGGAGATGAGGTCTTCTGCAGAGCATTGACTTCCCTATGCAAGGAAAAGAATGTCCCAGCTAGTTGGAGTTCATTTACTATAGTGGCAATATACAAGAAGGGCAGTCACAGGCTGTGCTAACCACAGGGGTATTAGACTAACGCGTTGTGAAAAATTACTGGCGTTGATTCTCGTTCGTCGCCTCAGTGTGGAACTGTAATCCCGGATTAGTGAAGAGCAGGCAGGTTTCCGCCCAAGATGTGACTGTGTAGACAATATATACACTGCGTCAGGTGCTAGAGCAGCGATACGCATACCGCAAACCGACAATAGCTGTGCTTCTCGATTTCAAGAGTGCGTTCGATTCAGTCGATCGATGCATTCTGTTCGAAATACTTACACGGAAAGGTGTTCGCACGAAATATGTGAACGTCGTACGTGCTCTATACTCGAACCCTACAGACCAAGTCAGGGTCTATGGTGATCTTTCGGATAGCTCTCCGACAACAAGTGGCGTTCGTCAGGGTTGTCCGATTTCCCCGTTTTTGTTCAATTTCGTCGTGGACTCTATCATGGAGTGTTCCCTTGCGGAATCTCACAATGTAGTCGTTGAGGTCCTGCCTGGTGAAGAGTAGCTTGATCTTGATTATGCGGACGAGATCGTCTTGCTTTTTCGACAATGCTGTGGAAGCACAGTCAACCTTGAATAGCCTCGCTAAATTGGTCTTATTATTTGGTATGCGCTTCGCAACTTCAACATTCAGTGTTACTGCAGCATCACCAGCCACTTTATAACCCCTTGACCCTTGCTAACGACGAACTCGAGGTGGTCGCTCAATTCACTTCTCTTGGCAGCTGCATCAACAACACTGGGCACATAAAAACTGAAGTCGGTTCATTTGTTGCAAAAGCCAGAACTGCCTTTGTGAACCTGCGGCATCTTTGACGACAGAAGAAAATTCCCCTACGTCTGAAAGGTTGTGTTTACAAAACCACAGTGAGGGTCTTCCTGCTCTATGGGAGTGATACTTGGCGCCTTCGGTCCGATGATCTGAAGCGCCTTCAAGTCTTTGATCACCGTTGTCTGCCAAGCATTTCTAGTGTCGGATGGCATCAGCGTGTCCGTAACGATGATGTGCGTAAGCGGGTACTAGGTAGTGATAATCATGCTAGCTCCTTAGAACAACAGATGGTATTGAATTAGTTGCGCCGGCTTGGGCACGTGTAACTTATGTATGTTCACCGTATACCTCGGGGAGCTTTGTTTAGTCTGCCAGGTGTAGTGTGGCGCAAGGCTTGAGGTGGACAAAAGTTGATTGGGCAGCATGGAATGAAGTCAATGATGATCAAACTGGGTGCCGTCGGTCTGTTTGCCTTCCGGCCTGGAGTCCACGTGACCCGCCTTGTGCTTGGCTCGGGACTTTACAAGACATGACTTGCAGCCGACACCAATGTCGCGTCTGGAGCCATCTCCTAGTCAGATTGCCTGTTTAAAGTGTTGTGCTGAGTTATCTGATGGGTAATGGCTGATTATGACTCGGGGCAGTGAAAGCCGGATTAAGCTCTTTCGCCGATACCGCCTTATCTGCACGGTAGCCAGCTGTTTGTGACGGTATTTTGGTATCACAAGGTGTAGGTGCCTTGACCCTGAATGTTTGCTTAAGGCATTGAAATTTTCTGGCAAGTCCTCTTTCTCTCCCTCTTATTATTCCTTATTCCCTAGGTCATCATTGTTGTATGGCAGCTGAGCACCAGTTCAAATGACTGATGTTGATGATGATGCTCAATGTGTTGTATTTGGTGCTGAAATAGCGAATGAACCATTTACCACCATTATTTTTCGTGCATCAGTTTCCGATGACTTGGCCATGTGTTGTGCAGCTCAGAACGGCGCCTTATACAATGTGTTTTGTTTGCACGACTGAAGTCTGTATGAAATAACAGGAGGAGAGGCCAAGCGATGATATGGTCAAGAGGCATGAAAACCCTCCCTTTTAACTTTGCTTCAGTTGGTGCCTACCGACTGTCTGTCTGGGGTCTGAAAGACGATATTTGATTCGAAATACTTGTTCACATGGCGAAGATCCGTGTGTTGTGTTTCTTTGTTTCTCCCCGTCCCGCTTATCTTCCTCCTCCACCCAAGATCTCACACCTGAAACGTAATATGATACTAGGCGTCATATTGTTTTCTGATTTCTATATTGCATTCTGTAATATCTTGTATCTTGCTTTTTCATATATCACCCCTTTTTTCACTGTGGCACAATGGCTAAAGTGTGTTTCTCACCTTTAACTAACGTGTGCTGATGTTGATGATGACACTTTGTCCAGTCTTTCACTGATCTAGCTCCTCAGATGTCTTTTAGCGGAGCCCCGCATAAGACAAGCAGAGGCCAGTTCCCAACAATACGTTGACTCTTCAGCGGTACCTGCCAGCTTTCCCACACTTGTACTTTACGGATCTTAAGTACAGAACTCTTATTGAAAACCGCAAGCACAGTATCATTTACACAATTTCAGTGATCCCCCGCTTGGAGTAACGATATACACCCTATGGGCTGGTGCTGAATTCTAAAGTCGTTGAGATATCTGGAGGGCTATCTTTACCGGCCCCTTTATTCGCTAGAACTTTGGCTTCACAAGCATTGTTGCCAGTTGCATTTTGTTGTGCTCATAACACACGTCTCATCAGATTAACTAGCGTTTAATAGCTGACCATGTTGGATTCCATTTGTGTTCATCCGTTTTTATATGCATGATCGTGGTCTCTATCTTAGAACTCTTCATCTAACTTAAGCACCCCATTTCCATCTCGTAGACCAAAATAGCAGTTACTCCCATTGGACCATTGTTATCCATGTCTATGCGTAGGTGTGCAGAAGTGGGAGCCATTTAACGATTTACTGTACCTGAATCTATGGCTCCCATAGCTTCTCTGATTTTTTTTCAAAATTTGCAGTCTAATACTCCTTACATCTAGAACTGAGCGCTCCATTCTTGGCTTTGAAGTACATGCTAACTGGCGCATAGTTATATGGCACTTGACTTTTTTGATTCAGGTTCCTCTTTCTCCGCACTTTTCGTTTGTCCATTTTACTGTGTTTGATTTTTACTGAGCTCTGCTCCTCTCCTCACGCTAGAGCACCACATGATTTTACTGACATTTTTTACGCCTATTGATTACTTAACACCCTATCAGGTTTCTTGTATCACTTGAATCGACGCAAGGCGTGTTGTTGCATCTCCTTAGAGGGCGTTCTTCCTTATACTTTTGGGGCATAACATACTTTTGATGGTCGGATATGTTATGGTCACCAAAATCGCTCCGAGCCGCTCTGATTGGCTATTCGTCCAAACCTGCCCGCCTCGATTGGCCGTTCACAAAGGCAAGATCTTAGCTACAGTATGATGGCCGCCCGACACGAGATGAGTACACAGCGCAGAGTACCGATATTTCTTTGTTCGTAGCGAACTTCTCTGTTCTCTTCCATATTTTCTTACCAATAATAGTATTAGATTTTGAAAGAACGTTATTTTGGTCAACCAATGCGATTATTCTCCTTGATTTCCTGAAAATGGCTGGAGTTTGATCCGTTTAACGTTTACTGATCCATTCGTTAGGAGGTGCTTCTCCTTATCCCCCGTTTGGAGTCAACTATTGTATGGTTTCAGCTTAGGGTTGACCTGAAGCGGCGTGACAGGGGCTCAGCAACGACCTGCCCATTTTCTACGCTGACAACCAGATGCAGGAGAGTTTAGTGGGGTGATAGGCTTATCTTGCTGAGTAGCTTCTCTGCTTGGCAGTTTGAACACGTTCATAAGTATTTCAAGCGTGGTTAAGTCACCTTCTCTTCTGCTGAATGAGGTGTAGCTCCTGAGTTGGTCGGTGTGGGTAATCCATCCCCTTGGAGGACATTCTTCCCCCTACTTTTGATAGTCGAACCGTCTGCTTTAACGTTGGGTTGTGTCGCTTGCTGAAACGATGTCGTAAGATGAATACTGATAATATGCAGTGAGTAGAGATGCCTCTATTTAGCTACATCTTATATCTGTCTATTATGTTGGTCATTATTCTCGAAATCTCAAGTCGAGTGCCAATCCAGAAGCCGCACTTGACACTTTGGCGGGGCAAAGCACATTCCATACCTAGGTGCCTCAATCGCCAAACGGTCTAGAATTGTTTGCATACTCTGAATCCTCACCAAGTAAAGCGATATTATCGACACAAGCGCGATAATACCAGTATACCAAAATTTTGGCAAACGTCTAGAGCTCTCGATAGAATGTTCTCAATCGCAAAATTGAAGAGGAACGGGGACATAGGGCAGCCTTGTCCTACACCGCTAATGACAGCGAAGGATGACGAAAGCTTGCCATGCACCCTCACTCTGCTAGAAACGTGGATATACTGTGCGCTTAGGATGACAGAGCACTTTTACGGGACAACGTTCCTTAGCAAACAACGCCATAGTGCAGGTCGATCAACCGAGTGAAATGTGGCACGGATGTCCAGGAATGCAACGACCGTAGGCCTCTGTCAAAGGTGACGTTGTTCCATGATTTGATAGAGTGTGAATATCTGATCCCCACGCGCGGCCAGGTCGGAAGCCAGCTTGTTCTTCCCGCTACTGCGATCCGCAAATAGGGTATACTCTACGGAGTAGAGTGGATGCCCATAGCTTAGTGGCAACCGAAATGAGACTAATCCCGCGATGATTGGTACACGAAGTGCGAGTATCCTTCTTAAAAACGGGGATAAAAACGGACTCGTCTCAGGAAGAAGGCACCTTTTCTTCATGCCAGATTTTGAAGAACAATGAGGTTAGCTGGCTAATAACTGCGCCTCCATATTTGAACAGTTTCGGAGGAAGTCCGTCTGAGTTAGCAGCCTTGAGTCGTCTTAGGTGTCGAATCGCAAGACAAACTTCCGCTTCGCTGGGTGGATCGTGTGACGACCCAGGGCGGGCAGCTGGGTTCGCAGGAGGTATAGCTGGACGGTGAGGGCCACTTCAACTGAGAATGAAAATGTTCGGGCTATCGGTCCAAGGGTCTCTGTAAGTTAGCAATCGACGAACCATCCGCTTCGCATATAGTCTCACTGACACCAGGCCTTCTGTGGCCAGTGGATCGAATGAGCTGGAAGAGCTTGCGAGTATTGCCAGAGAGGGCAGCGGCCTCCATTTCCGAAGCACGCTGGAATCATCAGGCTTCACGGTCACTGCGTAGGCTTTGTTTGAGCTTCCGACTGACAGAACGGCGCATTTCATCATGATTGGACTCCGCTGGGATATTCCCGCAACGGTCAAATAAATCCAAAGAACGCGTGGAGATCCAGGATTTCATGGGGTGCTAAGACCACAGACGTGCTGTCCGGGAAAGATCATGGTCCTCTGCATGCACGTCTGGTGTTCATCAATCTCTTGCGGTGGACCGCAGCCGAGTGCACCAGCGAGGGAAACTTGATAACTCTGCTGAACTGAAACAGTAGATAGTTTATTTGTGTCTATCTTACAGCGCTTCATTTTCGGGGACCCTCCGAAACTCATGCAGATGTTCGCACAGACAAGATCACGGTTTGAGTCAAGAAATCTGGATCAGGTGGATCTGCAATCCTTTACACTACCCCTCCATCTGAAACTGCTTGCGTCATGATCAATCTGAGACCATCCTTGAGACGCAGAAGGGGGTCGCCAAGTAGCGGAACGTCCCTCGAAGGTCGAAAATTGGTGCTCGAGAGAAACAGATGATTATCTTCGCACAGTATGAGAAGTTTCTCTTCCTTATCTGGGCGGCACTCATAGAGCGCATGGGGACCACCGAGGTGACTTTCACATGCCAGTAGACGACCGACCCTTGCGTTGAGATCCCCAGCACGGACAACAATGTTTGATTTGTAGGCTCTGCTCAAGAGCTGATGAAGTTCACGGTAGAAATCGTCCTTGACTGAGTCGAAACTGCAGTCATTTGGAGCGTAAACTGAGATCACAAACAAATTGCGTCTCTCCTCATGACATCAGTTTAGCTTGCATAATTCCCGAAGTCGAACTGCACACAGTCGGCTAATAATCGGAAACCAGTCCAGCAGTGCTGTCTCGGCTTTGCTACTTAACGCTATACCAACGCCAGTCAAGCCTGCCGCAGTTGCTTCTGCGTCACTAGATAGACGTAGGTGAAATATGGCTCCGTGGTCGGTTGGAGATCACAACTCAATCACAATACTGGGATCTTGTAAACATGTTCCGGAAAGACAGCAAACATCGATAGCGAGAGATTCCAGGGTGCGCGCAAGACCAGCCCTCTCCGCATGAGTGTATGTACATTGAAGCATATCAGACGGAACGAAGACCGAGGCCCAAGGAGTGCGACTGGGTGGGCTCTCTGGGTGTCTTGATCGAAGCAGAAAGAAGACAGATTGCGATATGTCAACATTTCGGTTGTTCTCCTCAGTTGCATATACAGTACAACCAGAAACACAAACATACATATGGGGAAAAATTGGCACCCCAATCAAAACGTCAAAATCAAGACCAAGGCAATCTGATTGATTGCCTCAAGAGTTTCTGTGCACATAGCACAGGTTGATAGGCCCTAATTAGCAACGCTTCACTGATTGCCAACATTATCGGATTCCGGTTACGTAATAGCACTTTGAACGCAGTCTTCGGGTCCACATTGTGACCAGTTGTCACGAGGTGCTTGGTGATAGATGATGACGGAATCCGGTTCATTCTGGGGGCGCTCCGGTTTGTTGCGTCATCATTTGTTCCACCCACTTTGGCAAGTGTTCAGCCACCCTCTGAGCCAACCGACGGTTAGTCCTGCCTATGTAAACGTCACTGCAACTGCAGGTGAACTGATAAACCACATGAGAGGGCGAACTAGCCGAAGAGTAGCTCTGACGGTCATGAAGAACAAGTTTCCGAGTAGTGTGCATGAGGCGCAACTGGGCAGTCGTGTACGTGCGCGTTAGGGCGGACCTGAGCTTGTGTCCGATGTCATTTGCCACATGGTCTCCCTTGAAGGGCAGAAACAGATAAACTGCTTTTTTCTCTGCCGTTAGCACCGGCAGTTTCTTTTTGGGGACTCTGCTGTGCATTTGGATGAACTTTTCAGGATAACCATTTGACACCAAAGTTCTATTCAGAAACTTCTCTTCATCTTCCAGCGTCTCGGGACTACAAATTCGTCTGACCCTATAGAACAGCGTTTTCACCAGGCCGCGTTTGTTTGCAACCGGGGCGAAACTGTAAAAGTGAAAGCAATGTCCACTCCAGGTTGCCTTGCGGTAAACGGTGCGCTGCAATGTACCTCCGCCCGGTCTCTTAATGAGGATATCCAAAAATGCCAGGCAGCCGCGTTGTTCCATCTCGTGGGAGAACGATAAGTTGGGGTGAATTGAATTTAGAGTGGTTAACAGGTGAGTAAATTGTTCGGTGTTGGTGAACACCAGGATGTCATCCACACACCTTTTGTATAATCTTGCTTCACCAATACTGGCAGCGACTTGCCTTTCGACTAAGCCGAGAAAGATATCTGCCAAGACCGGCCCCAGAGGGCTGCTCATGACGACTCCGTCGATCTGCTTGTATGCTGTCCCCTCAAACTCAAAACGCACATTCTCTGCACACAGTAGAATCATATCGCAAATATTCCACAGGGAGACCCACATACATGTTTTAACTCAGGATGAAATGACACAAATCATCAACTGTTTCTTTAAGTGACATGTTTGTGAATAAAGTTCACATCAATAGAGTACATTATTTCCGAACCCAGTGAGAATTGTTCTAGCGTCTCCGCTAGTTCAACTGAATCTTTCAGGCAGTGCATAGTCAAGAGTTTACGCACGGGATCTAAGATTTTCGCCAGCCACCGGGCAACCTTGTGATAACGCAAGGTGTTCATGCACAAAATCAAACGCAGTGGGTTACCTGACTTGTGTAACTTAGGCGCGCCCCTCATTCTTGGTGTCTGCGTCCCAGTCGGATTCAGCTGCCTGTACTGCGACTCAGTGATGTATCCATGTAGCAAAAGGACCTGGAGTTTTCTGGCCACCTGCTTCTCCACCAAGATGTTATTCTCCGGTATCGCGTCTATCAGGAACTTACTTCTATCCCCAAAAATATACTCCATTTTTGAAACGTAGTCATCCTTGTTCATTATTACAAGGCCTGATCCTTTGTCTGGCTGCAGGAAGATTACGTCTGCCATTTCTTTTGTCTCTCTGATCGCGGCATAGTGTTCAGCGTTCAGGCAACATCTCTGGCTTATCGGAGTATTAAGGAATTGTTTCGCGATATCCACCAATTTTTCCCGAAACCAGTCCGCATCCTCCATGGATCTTAGCGAGAGACCACTGCGCTGGTCATACAGATATTTAAACTGAACCTGCGTGCTGAATCTGTCTATCGTCTTTGGTGGCAACCGATATTTCATTCTAAGAGAAAGCACTTCCAACTGCGGGCGAGTGAACTGAGCAGATGATAGCTTATATACGTGCTTCGAGTTATCAATAGAGAGGGAAGCATGTGTATCCCCTGTAAGCGAACTCTGTAGGCTACGAACTGTTTTCATTCGCGTACGACGGAGAACTTTGCAGTAAAAGCCTCAAATTTCAAGCTGCAGATCATGTATCTATTTGTGTGTTTCTGTTGGTATTGTATATGCGACTGAGGAGAACAATCGAGATGTTGACATATCGCAATCTATGTCTTTTCTGCTTTGATCAAGTGGCTGAAGATGACCCAGTGTTTTACTTCTCTGTGTCGACGACACAATCCGGAGTAGAATAATGGAAACGAGTCATTTGCTAACGGATAATACTGATTAGTAACAAATGAACAGATGTTCTGTGAAGGTGCGTGACTAACAGGAGCGAAAGTAGCTGAGAGCGATATTGCAGTTGCATAGTCCATGGTTTTGTCAGTGGGGGTGATACTACCCGGTTGCCCAAGCCGAAGAGGGAGTTGGCTTAGGGGACTCTATCCCGAGCTTTTGGCTCAATAGTCTGCCCGCAACTCAGCGGGGCGAATGTGAGACTGAGTTAGTCTGACCCCTAACTATTGACCTGTCTGGTATGAATGACACTGAAGGCACTTGAAAGTGCCATCCAGCGTAGCTCAATGGGTCACAGGGGTACACAAACCGTCACGCCACGTTAAGATCCAGTCTCGTTGCGATGGCAAATCGTCGATGTGGATAAGGAACAAAATGGGCCCAAGGACTGTGCCCTGCGGGACGCCACTGGTCGAGGGATACCACTCGGTCAGGTGGTTGCTCACCTGCACCCTCCACGTCCGACCAACAAGGTCACGGATCCACTGGTGCAGTGAGCCACCAACACACATCTTCAGCTTCCGAAGGAGGATCTCATGGTTCACCTTATCAAACCTTTTACTGAAGTCAATGTGAATTACGTCAACCGACTTCCCTTGGTTTGGCGCTTGCAACCATTCGTGCCTCGGGAGTAGCAGGTTTGTGATGCATGACCGACTTCATGAAACCGTGCTGCGCGGGCGTCAAGAAGCTTTTCGATTCGAGATGCTGCCGAGTCCACGCTTCACGATCTTCTCGAGTGTCTTAGCCAAAACAGAGGTCACACATATCGGCTGGTAGTTGTCCACCTTGCTCGGATCGCCGCCTTTCGGAATCGGTTTCGCCGCTGAGCATTTCCAGTCGCTCGGTAATGAACCGGCGGACAGTGACCTATTGAAGAGTCCAGTCACTGAAGGCGTGATGATTGCCGATAGCGATTTGAGGATCAACGGATGGAACCCGTCAGGCTCGGCAGGCTTGGTACCGTCAAGACTGGCGAGCAATTTGCGCACATCCTCAACGCTGCAATCCAGGCTGTCCAGGTCGGTAGGGGCGATATGCATCAAACTCGGTACGAACACCTGGTTATCTACAAAAACGGAAGCGAAGTGCGCAGCCAATGCAAAAGCATGCTCAGTGCTGAAACTAATGGCTGTCCGTCCAAGCCCTCCAACACAAGCACATCACCAGTCGGCTTCAGGCGTCGCTTCACATATGCACTGATCCTCTTGGGAGCTGTTTTTGCTGCGGTTTTAAACTGCTGTTTGAAGCTTCGCCGTTAATTTGTTTACGTGCTGTTGCAGGCATTTCGTTGCCTCTTGTACGCCTTGGAATCATCGGTAAAACCAGATTGCACTAATTTATCCCATGGCTGGCGTCGCCGTCGAGCCAGTTTCCTGTACTCCTTGTCAAAGCAGTGTGCTTTGACTGGTCCAGCTTTCCGATCTTTGAGGGGCACAAAGCAGGCGTACAATGATTTTACTCCCTCTTTTATGGTAGACCAACATGCTTCAACTGATGAATCTTGTGGTAGGTCCGCCTTCCAGTAGTTGATGGTTGGCTCCAGCGGAGGAGTAAACGTCAGTGGCAACTCTAAGCTCGCCATGATCATCGAATGATCACTAGCTGCCAGGGGCTCTAGGACCTGAACATCACACATATTGATCGTAGCTGGTCAGCAACAGCTCAAGACATGATGGAGTCGAGCGCGCGATAATGCGCGTCAGCTGAGTGATGTGCTGTGGGGCCCCAGTTTTAAATATCATCTCCGCAAACTTCGTCTCGACCTCGCAGTGGCTAGAGAGAAGCTCGACCTCGGCCACCGTATTCGAGGAAGGTTGAAATCGCCCATGATTAGGAATTACGGACGACTCATATGATTGCACACATGAGGCGACCAGTCCAAGCTGCTGCCCAGTGAACTGCGATGCACAACACCCACGGGGAGTTCGCCGCGTCTCAGGTGGATCGAACATCATGGCTGCTCCCACAGACCATCACCGCTTCTGTAGATGCTCACAAGTCTTCCGCACAAGGAAGACCGTATGTATAGCAGCACGCCAACGCGATCATTTGATGGCCTATCACAGGGGAAGCAAGAATACCCGCTTATTTCGGCTTCTTGGGCGGTTATCTCTGAATTTAACCAAGTTCATCTAGGTCCAATATGTCTGTTGGGGCTCCTTACCTGCCGCTATCGTAACGCGATACCTAACCAGTGTCCGTTAGTCCTACTCAACGTGCGTTTTTCACTCCCCTGTGTCTTTTTGCACTGTGCAACCGCACGACGGGGATGCATCAGCCCGCTTTACTCAGGGTGACAGCGAGCTGCGTTCATCAACAGTACGCCGATACGTCGTCGTAACAATGCTTTGCCGCCACGTAACCGTGCTATTGAGGGCAGCCGAGGGTTATTCCAGCTCATCCGGAACACGTATCCGAGAAAATCATCAGTTAGTGAGACGATAGCTGAGAAAGACGGACAGTTGATTCTTAGCCTCATCGACTGGCCCGTTGGGCGGAACATTTTGAAGAGCATTTCAGCAGACCAGCTGCGACACTGCCGCTTGCTGAATCATCAGGGCCGACGTGGATAGCAGCTGTTACACCACCCACTTTGGAAGCGATTCGACATGAGGTCTCCGTGTTGAAACGGAACATGGTTCCTGGACTTAACAACCTTCCTCTATCTTAGCTGAACAATGGAAGTGACTCTTGGTTAACTGGACTTGCTTCTCTATGTAACACGATTTAGAACACTGAAGAGGTGCCTTCAGACTGGCGACTGTTAACTGTCGTGCTCATCTTCGTGAAGGGTCAGCGCACTTTACATGAGGTCATAGGGACATTAGCCTTCTTTCTATTGCCTCCGAATTTCCAACGGGTACCACTCTTCGACGACAGTAATCCCCGTGAGAACCAAATACTGAAAGTTAGGCTGGTTTCCGCCCTGATCTTGGTTGTGTCGACTACCTATCTACTCTTCGCCAAGTTTTAAAACAAAGACACATACAGACGACCGACTATGTTGGTTTTCCTTGACATGAAACCCGCCTTCGACTCTGTTGACCGCACCAGCTTGTGGCATTGCCCACCCATGAAGGGCGGGCCGGCTAAATTACTTTCCATTATGCAGTCTCTACCGTGGCTCCCGAGGTCATGTAAAAGTCTACGGAAACTTCTCTCTTGAGTTCCCTATGACAAGTGGAGTTTTCCAGGATTATCCTAAATCTCTTTTCCTCTTCAACCTATGATCGAAATAATCATGAGTGACTCTGTTCTGTCAAACTCTACTGGAATGGGAGTTCTGCCCGGTGATCGGCTGACAAACCTAGAGTATGCGGATAACGTAGTTCTTCTTGGGTCTGATGCATTGGCTATGCAAACACCACTGGATAGACTGACGCGTAGCGCTGCACGCTTCGGCATGTGCTTTGCAACTTAAAAGTGCTATCGCAGGACTGGACCGACACACCTCCAGTTCTACCTATTTCCGAACAGCCACTGGAAGTGGTGGATAGGTTCACTTACCTTAGTAGCTATGTCACCTCCGGTGGTCACATCATTGAGAAAGTTACTTCGTGTATCAGTAAGGCCTGTGTGGCTCTCCAGAGACTCAACCTTCTGTGGCGATGACAGGATATCAGCTTGTCAGTGAAAGGTTGGATTATAACGCTGCGCTTAGGCTGGGATTAACGTATAGATCTAAGATCTGGCCAGTTCGCGGCGAAGACATTAAACGCATCACCGTGATTGACCACTGGTGCTTACGGAATATTGTTCACATTTGGTGAGAACACCAGGTAAGCAATGCTGAGGTCCGCCAGTTGGTTTTTGGCAATAAGCTTTCTGGTGTCTCACTTGAGTGTTTACAACATCTTAATCGCTTATGTTGGCTTGGCCATGTCCTCTGTATGCTCATTGATCTGCTTCGTCGGTGTGCATTGTACCTCGTGGCTGCACCGATTTGGGTGAAACCGCGAGGTGACCAATCGATGAGGTGGCATAGAGACATGAAGAAATTGACTGAGAGACTTGGTCAGGTCTTCCTTATTGGGGGCCTCGGGATGGCCCACACCAATGGTTGAAGACCGTATCAAATATGTCGCAGTCGCGCAGTTAGTGACTTTCCTGCCTTCGGTTTCTTCTATCTAGTTGTTAATTTTCGTTCCATCCTAATTATTTTAACGCACTTCCCTTTCACTTCCATTTTCTTTACATTCTATCTGCATTCAATCCCACTATCTTATCGTTGTTTTTTATTGTTATTCTTACGATGTGAATCATAGCAACTTGATCCACTGCACTTCGGTGCTCGGATTATACTTGTTCAACTGAATTGAACTGACCAACAATAGTCGCATGTGGTTCATGGGCGCTACAAAGTCGCCCGCACCTTTTCAAGCTCGAACCAGCGACTTACAGATACTTGAACCAATTGTCCCCCGGACCGGCTAACCGAATCCGCCTCGCATGCATTACATAACGTGATGTGCAACTCTTCCTCCGTCACAATGTATTCGTCATATGCTGAACACAGCGGTGCCCTAGCGTTATTTTGTGAAGTAACCCAAAGTTTGCGCTAACCATTTTATCTTTCTTTCTTAGGTTGCAAATTTGTACCCAATCTATCATGTTTGACTTCGGTCCCGCTCCCAACGAACTGACTCAAAACAGCTTGCTCAGGTGCCCCACGAATGTATCAATTGCAAATCCTTTTCGCGCTCAGAATCATGGTCTGCTTGATTCCTCTCAGAGAATGGAACAGTCTTCATCTGGTGATTGTTTCATTGCTTGCCCAGAGCTTTTTATGTCCATGGAGCCGTGGAGACAATATTCCCTCCTTACGCTTCCTCGTGGCCGCAATTCCGTTGCACTCAGTGTCGGTCAGAGCTTTCTGCCCATCACGACCACTACAGTCTCTCCTGCTTTACATCATAAATCCTCTGTGTTGTGGACACGTAGCAATCCTCCGGTTGAGTTTCGTGGATCTCATCACGATGTTGTGTGTGAAGGATCAAATAGGCCGCAGCCGCATTCAGCCTTTCTGAACTCTCATCCGCTAGTTGTGTCCCAATCGAACTACCCAACCGGAGACTCTCTTTCACCCTCCTCCCTCGACAATTCTTCTCAGGGAACATCCCAAGATTTGGACGAATTTAGGGCAGATTTAAACAGCACGGACCCCCTTATGACCGACGTTGTCGGGGACCCCGGTAAGTCGAACAGGTTTTCGTTATTTTCTATTTCCTGACATCGATCCACGAAATCTGCTATTACTTTTCAGAAGTCACTCCGTACCTAGCTACCCTCTTCCAGCGCTGCAAAAATGTTAATTTGCTGTCGACTTTGCCAACTGATCTTAACTCATGGAGCCACAAGTGGTCATCGAGTTGTAGAGCCTCGTTTTGTGTCGGTTAGCACGTTCCACCTCCACGGTTTCACTTGATTTGCCTTTCTTTTTGGCTTTTTTATCTTTGGGAAGACTCATCCGTTTACTTATTACTTCATCTTTGTGACAGACAGAGAACGCGGTCTTTCGAGTCAAGTTAAACAAGTTCTTTTATTCACCTATAACGTGAATTTTCAGCTGTAGCACACATGCTATCGATATGGTAAAAGATACTAATGTGATCGCGGAAAAACAGCAGCAAATGAAAAGTTTAACGAAAAAATAACCTACCTGATAAAATTTCCCGATCAGTTGTTGGATAATAGCGTTTTGGTCAAGTTGAAAGCTGGCTAAATAGAAAATGACCGAATAGCCATACGCCCAAGTGCGGGCGTATATTGTTCTGTACCTTCATCTGGTCGGCGAGGTCGACATACAGTTGGAGAGTGCACTGTGATGAGAGTGGCTAATGTCAGTTACTAATTTGGTAACAAGCTTGTGCAAGAAGTAACGTGCGTACATACAATTGTTTGAGTCATAGTTGGCTTCGAAAGGCCACTGCAGTGAGATAAGTGCTTTAGCGACCCGTCAACAGCTCAAAATGCAATAGGTCTAGAAACACCACAGCAGAGCAGTAAGTCCAGTGTGACAGAATGCATGCATTGGAGAACTTCAGAATCAACTTGTGCATTACGGAGGAGAATCGCAATCGTGCGACGTAAAACGAAGATTGCCTGACTGGTGAACATTTCGTTCAGGTAGGGTGACCACAAATAATAAATAGCTCAATGTTGATCCAATATGCTTTACTGAGGTAGATAAATTCAGGCTGTCATCACCGATCTGAAATTTGGGACAGCCCGTGACAACTTTTTGGTACTTGCCTGCTTTATGAAGTGAAAACAGAATGTCATTGCGCTTGAATGTGTTCAGCATCAAGCAGCCGGATTTTGACCATTGCGCCAGTGCATCCAAACAACTTGCAGTTTGGTTGAAAAGGTTGACATTGGATACTTTGCGCCAACGATTATATCATCATAGACTGGTACAGAGCTGACATGGGTAGTGGATAAGAATAGTGACAAACTGGCTCCTCGAGGGACACCGAAAGTTGTGGCAAGTGGCGAGGAGCTTTTGCCGCCGAACCTGTTGACCTGAGTACATTTGGCGAACTAATACCTTATCAAGAAGACTAAGGAAAGTTATATACCAGAGGTGTGTAGATCTTGCAACGGCAATTCATTATTAACACAGCGGAAAGCGTTGCTATAGTCGATGAAGCAGACACTTGTGGATTTTGATGCACTCATGAGTAGGGGATTTTGATATAGATAATTGAGGTTCATCACAGCCAGCTTCCAAATCAGATGGTCGTCCACATGCCCGGAAAAACACTAGGCTGCAATTTCAGCCTGTTGGGCATCATCAGTAGTGCGCATCTATCGGATCCATCAGGATACGAACCCATGACCACCAGCGGCTTGAACCGCCAGTCAACAGATTGTGCCACTGGGCCACGGGGGACAGCTTCGGACCGTCATGATTTACAAGCGAACTGTGATATAACGCGTCTCATCCTCTACTGCCATGCAAGTTACGAACGTTGCAGAGGACAGGGTTGGCCCCGAAAGACGACGTCCACTAACAGTAGCTATGTACGACACAGCATTTAGAAACTGTTAGGACGGATATATTTTGATGTACTTGTGGATTTGTTCTCATTGTTTAGTGACGACAACGCTGAATGCACTAGACGAGCCATTGTGCCTTGTGTGTGGACCTTGAACTTTTATAAGCAAACTGACGTGGATCGTAAATGGGATTGGGCCAGCATTTTTTCAAGCTTCTCAAAAACCATTACGCAACTGACCTAATCTCTGGAATTTCTCGTGTTCATTCGGTGTACGAAAAAAGAGAAAACACCAGCAACCCACCTGTATCTTTTACGGACACTTCATTGCCACGACACCACCACCAGTCGCGTGCGGGTTATGAATGATCAGAGGTCATTCGCACTTGTGCTGCAAGCTCAAGTCGGCGGCCTGAGAAGCACAAACATGACGTCTTATCCATTCGATCATCGGCCAGATGGCGCCCGTCAGTAGGTGGCTAGAACATCTGCGTCAGCCAACTGCGTTTGTTTTTTAGGGGTTTCATCCTCTTCTCGTGCGATGGAATCGGTAAAATTCTCACCTTCGTTCGACTCTATATCTTACGACCTCCTTGAGCTAAGATGTGCTGCTATCCTCACTATCCTATGTTGCTCGTCAGCAGTGGCCGACAAGTTCGTTTAACATTGTGTGACGGGCAAAATTTCTTTGCTTATTTCTAACATCTGGATTACTTTTACGAATCTCTTTTATCTCTGGTGCCGACGTGACCTGAGCTACTCAAAAGCCAAGTTTACATTGTTGCTGTGCAAGCGATTCTAGTTTGTTGCAAAACGCTCCATTCACACACTTAAGTATTCAGAGGCTGTTTTTGATCACCGCTGCTTTCGAAACATTATCTATATACCATGACAACCTCACGTTTGTAATGCTGGTGTTCATCAATAAATTTTTAACAACGACAGATGCTCCAGAGCGCCACATAAGTGCACTGCACATGCCTCGGTGTATTGGACACGCTTCGTATTCCTGTTCACCGGTCGTCTAGTTGTGCTGTTTTTATGCGTACCCTGAATTCGGTTAGAATCGGCAACGTGATGTGTGATCAACGCACGACATTTGCTCCGTCGAATCCTCGGTTGGAAGTGCAAGGACCACCACGAGCACACCGGATGGGAAATGTTCTTTAGTAGTGGACCTATTGTGACACACTACCTCTCTAAGTACACCTTTCTTTTAACTTTTTTTCTTCAAATGTTGTGGCATTCTGCCTCTATATCTGATGTCCACTATGAACTCTCTTCTATTGGTAGAATTATGTACGATGTAATAAAGTACACATACGAACGTTAAGGTACCCTAACCGGTGTAACCTATCCAGTCCAAAGTTGAACCTAAACACGTTGTGATTTCTCAAACAAGAGTTACGTTTATCAACACAAAATGACGGATTTATTTCTGAGTTGTCATGCTTTAGTGCAACCATAGACGCTTTCCTAAAAGTTGTTGGCTTATTTCAACCTTCAGGATGGAGAGGAGAGGCACTTAGTCAAAACTTAAAACCTATAGAAGTACTGTGTTTGGTTTGACGACTATAGACGTTCGACGGTGACATTTGGTCTCACAGAAAAGATAGACTTACCTCACAAGTTCAACAATGAGACCTCTAGGAATGTGAGTTCGGTGATTCGGACAAAGCCCACATTATCCGGTGAGTTGTCACCACTTCCGTCATTTTTATCACTTTTGTGTGCGAACATGCGCGACCAGCAACCAAGGGAACTTCATAACGTATCCACTAGTTGCTTACAAACATTTTGGTTACAGTTTCCCCAGCTTTGGTTTCGTCAGGCCATGTTACGAAATTAATCATTTGCATAATAATGCCTTAAATGTTCATCATGTAATTTCCAGACTCTCACTAGAATTATTGCTCCTGGCACAGGATATCCTAAAAAGAAGCTCTGCGTACCAACAAATACGTGACTTCTTGGTTCGCGACCTTAGTCTTAGTGAGCGTAAGAGAATGTAACGCCTACTTACTGAAGAGCAATTAGTCGATCGCACCCCACGCAACTATTGCGAGTCATACAAACTCTGGTAGGTGACATCCTTCCAGAGAATTTCATTGCTAAGCAGCTATTTACAGCACGGCGTCCTACACATGTACAACCAATATTGATTAACGGTCATCAGGATACCGAAATAAAAACTTGGCCTTTATGGCTGATAAAATAATGGAGATCTTAACTTTATCGTGTCGTACATCTGATGACTCACTCGTGAAAGCCGTGCGCTCCCTGTAATAACAACTGGCTTCCATTGCCATCGTCATACGAAGGAGCAACTCTCGATCTAACAAATGGGGTACTCGGAGAGTTAGTCATTCTAGTGGCATTTGCTGGTACCACAGTAGTTTCGTAACAAGGCTCAAAAATGCATAAAGCCGTGTCGAGTTTCCAAATTGGAAAGGAACACGCCAGCTCCTATTGGCGACGATGCTAGCTGGCATATGTGAACCAGGTCGACTCTTTTACTTGTTGGACGTAAGATCTGGCATGTGCTTCCTCACAGACACTAGTGCTCAAGCCAGTGTGGTTCCCCCACACCCGGAGAACCTGAATCACTGCTCGGTATACAGCCTGCAGACAGTAAAATGCACGCCATTCAGATAAGATGGAGAACGTTGGATCACGCTGTACCTTGGTCACCGTAGGCCTTTTCCTTGAAGTTTCATTATGTCTAAAGTGCCAACTGCAATTCTAGGTCTCAATTTTTTCAGCAACATGGCATTATTGTGGTTTCCAAACGCTGTCAAACCATCGATGGCCTAAGGCAACTATCATAGACTGGGTTCCAAAGTTTCAGTATATCTGTGAGTCCGCACCTTGTCCCACCTCTGTCCCTTCTAATTTCCTTGGATCTGTTGCAGTAAGGTACCACCATAACGAAGCCCGGATACCAACCTGGTAATATCAAGCATGAGATCGTTCACAGCATAGTGACAGCATGTAGTCCGAGAGTTCAGCGACTACGGCGATTAGCGCTTGATGAACTTTCCGTAGAGAAGGCCGAATTCGACCATATGTTACATTTGCAAATAACACGCCCTTCCAGAAGTATGCGGGCATCATGCTTACATATGGTTCAGAAGAACCAATCTGATGATTGGAGACCTGTTGGGAATTATCGGGGGCTGAACGCCATTACTGTCCCAGACAGGTATCACATTCCGCCTCTCCAGGATTTCTCATCATCGCTGTATAGAAAGAAATTGTTCAGCAAGACAGATTTAATGCGGTCATACCACCAGATTCCCGTCCATCTTCAAGATCTTCCTAAGACTACCGCCACCACTCCCTTAGGCTTATTTAGTTCTTGCGAATGCCGCTTGCTCTTCGCAATTCAGCTCAGACATTCCAACATTTTATGGACTAGGTCATTCGCGAACTACATTGTTTGTTTTCGTCTACATTGACGGTGTTTTGGTTGCAAGTAGGAACTAGGACGAACATTTGCGCCACTTGCGACAAAGTTTTGTGCAATTTGCGCATTATGGGGTGGTTATCAACGCTGCAAAGAGCTAACTTGATGTTGATACGGAAGACATATTTGGCCACCGTGTTTCATCAGACGGAATTTTACCCCTACCTGACAGTGAGAGCCCTCACTGAGCACTCCATACCTGATTCCCACAAGAAGTTACGCCGGTTTGTTGGCATGGTTAACGTCTACAGAAGATTCATTCCGAAATGTTCGGAGTTAGCCCAGCCAATTACCGAGCTAACTACCGAGCACTGTCTCCACATGACCCTTCGATCATTACAGCGAGTAATTTGTTGGTGGTTGTTCTTGCTATAGATGACAGGTGAAATCGTGATTGTTGAGTGCTCAGAATTGTCAATCGGAGCCGGTGCAGATACGGAGAACCGCGTCACATAATTAACAAACACCAGGTCCAAGGTTGCGTTTAAACTGGTGGGCAGATTGACGATGTTTCGCAACCCGAGAGCGGTGAGAAAAATAGTGTCACATCTGTTGAACTCTCTGCCGAAGATGCACAGAGAACGATCAATGTGTTGTACGACAGTTGCAGTAAATTCATCGTAGAAATGCTCAGCCTCAGGTTTGGGACAGGTGGGATATATGTAAATGTTAGCCAACCATATTAAGCCGAAGCCATTCGATCACCTCGGTTTACATTGTAAGATGATGCAATTGATAAATTGTGATGTAATGCAAAAAGCACGTTTTGGTACAATATACCAAGACGAATTGGTGTAAATAACTACTCCACCACCTCGGTTTCGCTAGTGCATGGGCGGGCAACCTGAAGTCAAATAAATTCTCCAACGGATACGACTGTATTATCAACTTCTTCATGGAGCCAAGTTGCATGCAACATAACCATTCCAAGCTGCCAAAGCTCACTTGAGAAAACAATGTTTGATAGTTCATTTAATTTCCCAATCAGCGAGCGGATTTTGGCGCTAAGCAATACTGGGACGCCCAGATCACACAATTTTTTACTTCGAAGAGAAACTCACCATCCAGGACGATGGTTTCTAACAGAATTGTTACACTTCTTATGACTTTGATTGAATTTATTTCTGATGGCACAACCGTTCGAAGATGCATGACCTACGAGCGTAGCAAAAGGTAGCAATTTTAAAATGTCACGTGAGTAGATCTACATCGCGGGACAAGTGGTGAAGTAAAACAATAACCGATAAAGCAAAATGTAAGATGTGAGAAGGTGGGTGTTGATAAACCCCAAAGAGAGAGAACATAAAGCACGGCCAAAATTGTAGGCCGCCGCGAAAAGGTAAGCACAGCGCACAGCGTAACCCAATCCACCACACTAAGTGCTGCTCCTGAGAAGAACGGGCAGTAACACCATTAGCAAAACGACACTAAGAGCCCAGAAAATCGACTGTTGTTCCAAGAACAGAGGTGGCTCACATCTAACTAATGCGGCTTCCAGTTCGATCGGAGTAACTAGAATTAAGGCCACTTCCAAACTCCGGACGGAGTGCATATAAAAAGAGCAAGCCGGTAATAGCGAAAGTGGGGTTACAGTCGCTTCCAAGAAGAGCCGTCATTTAAAATTAACATCACCGCCAACTGAAGCGGAAACTAAGAAGCGTAGCGCAGTTATTCTGGTGCAAAAACCACCGGTTTTCTGCGGTACATCCCCGAGTATTTCAATCACTAACCGCGACATGTCGGAAGATATAAAGAAACAACTACTTGTACAGGACTCCAATAACCCAAAATCAAAGTTGATAACAATAAGAGGCAGGCAGTTGGATGACCTTAATAAGTGTGATATTATTATTAACCTAATATACTGCAACAATCAGCTCTCGAACGTGACTTTGGTGTCCTGGTTCAAGATGACTTGGGTTGTTCCAGGCAATCCGAAAAGGCTTCAAAGACCGGGAACCAACACGTCCGGCTGTTGCGACGGGCGTTTGGACAAATAAACAGCTCCATATTTCCACAAATGCTCAGTGCGTATGTTCGCCCCCATGTCGAATACGCAATTCAAGCCTGGCATCCATGGCTGAAACACGACCTTAATGCACTGGAGCAGCCACAACGCCGGGCATCTAAGAACGTAATTGAAATGCGCAATCTTTTCTACCAGGAGAGGCTGCAACGATTGGGGGTGTTCAGTGGAAGCTATCGTAGACTACGAGGTGACCTGATTATGGCATACTTGATTCTGCGAGACCCACATCATGTGTGCCGCCCTTTACTGCAACTCAGCAGCAATACAAACCTGTGGGGCCACTCATAAAAACTCGCAGAACAATACAGTCGTCTGTAGTGCTGCAGAAATTTCTTTTCCATTTGTGTCTGTCACCCGTGAAATTCTCTCCCAGAATCAGTCGTCTCTGCAACGACACTAACAGTATTTAAATGACGGTTGAACAATGCACTCATCCACTTACACTTTGTCACTTAACACTACGTCTCCATCCTACAACTGGAGTATACCATGGAATTATTTGTTGTTAACTGTAGGTGCTGTGAATCTAAGAGCATCGCATGACTACAGCGGAGCAAAAGATAAGCCCACATTTTCATATTTCAATTAGTAACTATGTTCCTACCTTTATCGTCATTACTGTTATGTTGATATTCCCATCAAATATCCAACGGGACTTGTAAAGCAACACTTCTTAACCCGCATAAATTCATTGTTCATTGTAATGGGAGTTGTACTGAAAACTGTACACGTAGTGCGTATTACGCGACACCCCAACTCTAAACATTTCGGAGAGCCAAGACTTCTGCGCGTTGTGCTGAACTTCATCACTGAAGTATAATCAGTACTACTGTCTACAGGTAGACTCAGAAGTGAACAGTGCTCCATCTGTGTCTTTCCAGATATCCCATGGGGCGGGTGTTATCGAGTTAACCGCAACTAAGAGAACTACCGGAAGGACACTTTAACAACAACCGTTCTTCTTCACGGGGTTCCTGAAGCATGAAGTAATAATACATGAGAAAAAGCAATAGTGCTATATTCATGAAATACTGCTTAGATGATGTGTTAGCGAAATCTGTGTCAAGGCTGCGGACCTCACCAAACTACAAAACAAGTGGCCCGAGAGTGTTAAAGCTGGTCCTTCAGTCAAAACTAATGGTAGCACGGCTGCGAAACGCTGGTATTTGTTTCGTTGCAGACTACCATCTGAAATTCGGCTGAAGACAGTCAGCGATAAGCATCCTAGAGAAGATATGCCATAGAACGAACCAAACGCGATTGGACCTATAAGAATACAATGCACCAGTAGTGTCTCTACTGAGCCCATACAACCTGTTGAAGACGATATTGACCAGACACCTTACACCGTACATAGAAGATTAAATACGGAACCAATTACACAGACGGTGAAAAATACCTTGAACCCTTCTGTAAGTACACACCGAAAAAGCCATTAGTTGCCGGCCACTCACTGGTCGGCGAAACTTCAAGTATGAGTTACACAACCGAAGCATTGCTTAAATCTGAGCAACTTTCATGTATGTAGACTAACGCCCTAGGGCCCCTCAGTCAATTTACTGAACTTCGGCTACGTTACTTCGCGAACGCTTGGGACCTAATTTATATTCCGAAACTTGGTTACACCAAGAGGTGACCGACGCTGAGGTTGAGATAGCCGGAATGTCACTCATCCGGAACGACCGCCCCAGCAGAGGAGATGGGGTCCTCCTATACTACCGCAGCGACCTGCAATGTGTAATAGTTAATGAGCTGGAAACTCAGGTTATGGAATCAGCATATTGCCGTCTCCTACTAAGACAACGGCACAAGTCTGGTAACTGTCGTTTACCACCCCCAACGTCCACTCCGAAAATGGATTCCCGCTTGTTACGTATCCTGAACAAACACGCAATAGGTAAGGCCACATTCTCATCTCCGGGGACTTCAATCTACACGATCTGGAGGTTTCGGCGTCACCCAGTGAACAGTTTAAAGCAGACTTACATGAACTGATCGCTAAGATTCCCCGGTACAATCATGTCACCAGGCCCATTAGATTCAGGACAGCAAAAAATGTCTATATTGGATCTTGTGCTCACGAGTGAAGAGTTCATGGTTGACAAGTTATTGATGGATAGTCGATTAGATCTCAGTGAACATGTAGTAAGTAACAACGTTCAACTATGCTTGTTATGCAGAGTATCCATCAAAACACTCAGAACCAATTCATACAATCACACGCCACCACGTGTTGAAAGAACTCGTCGACGCAGCTGCTTGGGAATTCTCGAAAAACAGTCACCTTGACAACGATTGGACTGAGTTCCTTACTAGACTTAGCGACTTGCTCAACAGAGCATCAGAGACCAAGCACCTAGGTCCCGCAAAAATGCCTTCAATTCTAGGGAGCAGAACCCGGAAGTGCATGTCGATAAGGGATGCAGCATGGCGTGCCTACAAGACTAATCCCGACTCAGACTTGGGGCAAATTCATGACTCATGGCAACCATTGCACTGCACTTGTTCGTGAGGACAAATTAACTTAACAACAGTGTCTAGCCAAAACTTTTCTGGCGAACAACAGGATGCTATAGAGGCATGTCAATAATCTTCTTAAAGTGAAGCATGGAATCCCTTCACGTTTCACGACAGGCGGTATAGTACAAAGCACCAAAGAAGCAGCTACTGCCCTGCAGCCACAATAGGCCCCAATTTTCGAACTCGCAGCCTCTACCTGGCCCATAATGGCATGCACATTAACAAATCCATGGATTACACATGCAATTTTCAACCCATCATTTGTGCTAAGGATGTTATTCGCATTGGAAGATCATAGCTCTCCGGGAGCAGACAACATTCGCCCGAAAGCACTGAAGACCGGGGCCAACAAGCGAGCTGAACCACTGTCCCAGTTCTTACAAAGGTTGTTCGATGTACAGCGTGGCATTACCGCCCCAAATTTTAAAGGCTGTAGCCGTTCTGAACCTGCAAGCTACCGCCCATTGACTCTCCTCCCTGCGCTTGCGAAGGTGATAGAAGCGGTCATCGCGGAGGCTTTAATGGACTACCTGGAAAAATGCAACACCTTGGTACCGGCGCAAAATGGCATCCGTCAACACCAGTCATGTATCACCAACCTACTGACTGCACGAGGTAGTAGGACAGAGGTGACTGATGATGGGGTCGGAGTTGACGTCATCTATCAAGACTCCTCCAAAGCTTTCGACCGGCTGAATCACCGTACCCAACTTCACAGACCTCAGAGCTACTAATCGGAGATTCTGTACTTGGTTGAATTTACAAGTTTCTTCACCAACGGAAGCTTCAAGTACGCTTTAGGGGATCACTCCCTAACTCGAATGAAGTGGAAGGTGGTATTCCACAAGGCGCAGTGCTTGGACCGCACTTATTCCTGGTGTTTATCAACGACCTAACAAGAGTTATCTCCTCAAATTTCCTGTTTTTCGCCGATGATGTCAAGATACGGTAGGCGATTAGGAACAATAAGTTCATGATCTACTCCAACATGACCTCGATTTCATTTATGAACGGTCAACGAGGAACCTGCTTCAATTGAACATAGCTAAATGCAAGGGGATCCATCTGCGTCACCAGCCGGTGCGCGTTTACAAGTTTGGAGACCACATCTTGCAAAATACCTCACAGGAGCGTTACCTGGGTGTAATGGTACAGGAAGATCTCTGATGCTCAAAAAAAGCAGAGAAGACAACGAGAATCGACAAGCAACTACTTAGCCCTCTTCGTAGAGCGTTTCTCAAGGCTGAACCCTCAATCTTCACCCGAATGACTAACGTTTACATGGAATACGACATCTAAGCGTAGCAAAAACTGGATCTCATTGCTTTCGAGACTCCTCAATGTAAGGCAACCAAGAACGTCAGGGGACTCATTCAACTACTTAGACTAAAGTCTGTAAGAACGAACAGCAGTCGCTAGCGGCTTTTGCGGGGCGAACCCGGTACGCTCTATCAGATTCCGTAGAACCGAAACCACATTTTTTATCTGATGCAACACTAATCTAAGAGGTCATTTTCTGAAACTGACAATTCAGTATAGCCGGCTTGTATGCCGTAGAAATTTCTTTTCCTCCGTGTGTGCTAGCCTTAGAACGGCCTCCATAATTATGCGGTCTCTGCTCCCAATCCGGTGATGTTTAAAAATCGAGTTGACCATGAGTTGTCTCATTCGCATTTCATTTTATAACTTGGTAGCCAGGAGGGTACAAATTGCAAACAAACGGTGTCTGGCCAAACTCCCAACCAGTCGACCTATACATTTAATATGCGAACATCTCGCTATTATACTAAATATGGTGAGCCCGCCAAAACGCTTTTCCCTTTATCATGCAAGTTTATTTTCGCAATAATTTCCATCCCACGGAACTTGCTAAGTATTGCCTTTTTACCCGTAATACACCATTGTTACATTGAAAGAATCCGGCAATTGTTTGAGCTAGGTGCGTGACTGCTACCTGCAGTGCTTTAGGCCGAATGTTATCCACTCCAGGAGAGCTCTGTATGCGCAAACAAAGTAGCTTTTAAGCACCGTTTCTGCTTTGAATGTGATGCTGGATAACACTGATGGTGTGTTGACTGAAGCAAGTGTAGGGTCCGAAGCTTGTACCACTTAAGGCGTTATCCGCCTCTTTTGTTGTGTACGTATTCCCACAAATCGTAGTGAGTGATGGGAACTAGCGAATTCTTTCCACATGTCTGCAAAGGAGATTGTACGTCGAACAGAATCATTTCGTTAATTCCTGTTGGTATGTTTCCTTCTCTTCAGGAAGCAACTGCACAAAGTAGTCGCACTGAGCTAAGTACACTGTCCAATTTTCGGAGCGGTGATGGTTTTTGTAAGCTTGCCATGCCCGACCCCTAAATGCCATAAATTTTCGTGCTAGGCTTCCCAGAATGGATTTTGATTTGATTGGCGATGGAAAGCTTTTGCCTCTGATGCTTTTGTGACTAATGACGTGAAGGCTTTCAGGAATACTTCCCAGGTTATTTCTGGGGTGTAGTCAGTCGAATGACCTACTAGCCTTTTCAACGAATGCGGACAGAACGCGATAATGGGTAATAGATTGCATTTTTTCGGGGTATTCGGCCTAGCAAAGATAACCAAACAGAAAAGTCACGTGATCGCTTTGACCCAAAAGACTGCATACATTTAGCCCCTCAACCATGAGCTCCTCTCTGGTGAGCACTAGATCTAACATTGATGGCTTATTCATTGCTCTGAACAAGGCAGGAGTGTTAACTTGATGGTATAGAGGTGTGCCAGAGATTAGCTCTTGCAAATAAGCCTTAACCTGTTGTTACTCGGTTGTTGGAGTTTCCAGATCTTGGATGCGGAACTCTCCTGTTATGAGGACATGGGTGTATCACTTATCACAATACGAAATGCAGATATTAGTCTGTGGTCCATCACCGAAATGAATTTGGATGGTTAGTAAACTATGGACACGACGCATGTATCGTTGTTCGTCAACCAACGTTTGCACAGAACAAGATCAGTGACACACGTTTGAGGATCATCTAAGAGCTCACAATAAAGGTTTGTTTTGTAATAAATGCTCACTCTATCTCCCCCACACATGCTGTTGTTCCGGAGAAGTGACATACCGCATAGAGCAATTTCGGCGTCAGCAATTACATAGCTCAGCCACGTTCCGGTGATCATTATGACATCTCGAGACTGGAATACCTGACGGTGACGGAGTTCAACCAACTAACTAGTAAGGCATTGTGCATTTGAATAAAGGTAGGTCACTTTCTCAGTGATAGAAAGTGAAGCACGGAAGGTTGAACAAGGATTGGAGGTTGTGCCGACCGTTGACAGCTCAGCAACCAGCCACTTTTTTAGTCATTGTCGTTTGAAGATCGGTTGCGTTATACGACTGCAATCGGCTCTCCTGGCCTTGGGGGTCTCCCGTGTTTTGTCTCACTGCGTCGGATGCTGAGGTTGGCGTTACTTCCATCGCTTCACAGCGGAAGATTCACCAACTTGGTCATTCTCAATAAGTCGTTAGCCGCCCGTGGCCGTGTAGCCGCCGCCTTTCACCGAATTTCTGTAAGCAACCTCTTATAGAATTTAGACCAGTTTTAGTGTAATAAGCAGTGTCATTAGGTCAGACTGCAGCATCACCTTCATCAGCCGGAGACCGTTTCCATTGTGGTGGAGTGAAACTGAAGTTTTGTCAACCGCTTTGCAATGTCGAAGGAAAGTTCTTAGCGGATGTAACTCCATTGCTCCCGGTCGTGTGCTTTGGCTCCCTCAGAGGATTTTTGTAGCTCAGGAATCCCATAAACATCAGTCATCCGTTTTCCGTCACGTTACGTTGCGTTCTAGCTCGATAGTTAAAGTTATGTTACTATGTGAAGAGTTAAAGTGTGCCAATAGATTATCGACGCACACTCCATTATCCGGGATACAAAGCATGTCTATATATCGACCATAATGCACCAAGCTGTTGATGGATTAGTTCAGTGGGTTGCTTTCCGATTTGCTCACAAAAACGTTCGTGAGCAACGGTCTTAACGGTGAACAAATGGTCACCCGTCTATTTGTCAATATAGAGTTCCGTTAAACCGAAAATGAATGTTCGGCGTACACATCAGTAGCATCCGTTTCAGTCGACCTTGTGTGATACCAATGTCGATGTCGCGCAACTAGTTGAAGTCCCATAAATCGTCTATGGTCGCCTCTAATGGAAGATTGGTGAAAGGAGACAGCACAATTAATGAGAACATCTTCCGACCGGCTAGCTCGTTGCCATACCGGTGAATTAGTACAATCAAATCTGTCTAAGGCGAGTACTCAAGGGACGAACAAAATGTGGTCGCCTTGGACCGGTGGTCACCATGGACAGGTTCATGCATAGGGACATTACTCATAAAACGTTGGGGATGGTTTTGACTGGTCGCTATAGTCAGGTGGTCGCTACAGCAGACTGGAATGTAGTACAATTCTGTGCTCCTAGTCACACAAATTAATCATCCTTCGCTTGAGGTGGCATCCCGCACATGCGAACGTACAGAACTATTTGGGGAATACCCTGGATAGTGCATGCATTCGTCAAATCCCAAGCAATGTAGTTGTGATGTGTGTGTCCTATCAAAGTGAACGGATGGACCAAATGAGCGAGCTAGACAACCAGTGGGAGACGCACATAACGGATTCGCTCGCTGGACACGAATTGACCGGCGTTCGTGTGGACTCCACTGCTCGTCTAGCTGAGTCAAAGGATGAACATTATCGGCCATAAAGGCCGTTACTTGTGGAACTGAACGGACAACACATGTCGAGGAGTTCGGCGCGCCCAACATGCCGTAATGTTCGCTTTGACCTTACGGAACAAACGCTTGTCCCTAAAAGACTGAGTTCCGAGGCAATGACGTTCACCCAACCCGGTATATCCGAAATGCTATCACCACATGCTTGTAGTAAACAAAGCCGCTCGAGGGGTGCAGTATTAGGAGTATTGCTAAAATGGACCATCGCCAAATGGACTTTTCTAAAAAGCTGTATCTATCTCAAGAGAAAGGCATCAGAATTCTGAGCGTAAAAAAATGCGCCAGAACTGGTGCACATAGCCAGAGTTATTTTAGCCTGGGGAAAACGAAGCACTATTACACGGGGAAGGTAGACATTAGCCTACAACCTAACTCATGGTTATCCGGATCCATTGCCTGAGTGGGGTTGGTTGCAAATGAATGCGTTGTGGTTGTGACCGCAAAATTCTGATACACTGAAAGCCGGTGTAATTTCAATTGCCATGTTGAGACAGCACTCTGTAATGTTTGACTGTCAATGGTAATGCACCGGATGTGAAGAGACGACATCGACTGGGAGGTTAGAATAGTGTTGATGAGAGGTTGCTTGCCGATCAAAGAGAACGCGCAGCCCGCTGTGCTGACGCTTCATACCGTCGGTTGTGGTGACATCCGACAACATCGCCAAGACTGGTGGGGAACAGTCCATGGAAAATTGATGACTCAGCAGATGCCGACAGTGTGACTAAGGGCTCAGAATCACCCACGCGTATCATGAGCCAGCACGTGATGTGTGGTTGTTAAGATAATATAATACTTGGAATCCTTGGTTTCACCACGGTAATGACGGAACTATACTACATCTAATTACGTCGCACGAAACCTAGATGACTAACGCTACTTCGTTATGAATCTAGACTACACGTACGATCTGGTCAGAAGATTGGAGAATATAATCCTATAACCCTGGTTAGGAAAAGTCGAATAGTGTTTAAGACAGAACCCAAGGTCAAGTTCGCAATGTGCGGAGACAGATAACGGCAACAGTAATGTTAATAGCAGACTGATGAAGACATGAACTAGACAGATAAAGCGCTTGAGAATATAACGGTCTAAAACGCGCAAAGTTAGAACGAGGAATGGGGAATAGGGACACTGTTAGGACTGTAACAGTCTAACCGAGGAAAATTTCCCCGTCTGAGAATTAAGGGGAGTTGGCGCCACTAATTCAGACCGATCCTAGTAAAAAGGGATAAGGCAAACACTTTTACAAAGTTGACGGAGCAAAGTAGGGGCTAAGGAAAGCTGAACTGAAAGTGACAGAACTGGCCAACATTATTCCAAAAAAAATTCAAATCGTCAAGTTCAGAAGAGAAATAAAACACGAAGCTGTAAGCGAACAATTGTTTCTGATTGATTCTTCGTCAGGCTTATACATTAATATACATTAGGGTAAGGTCTGTTGCAATCGTCAGCATAACAAGGAAACAATTGATCAGATAATTTAACTTGTGGTCATGGTGGCAGTCATTTGATCATATGATTGAAGTCAGGTGGATTTGCAGAGTACCATCACTTCTTTCCCGTCTGGTGGTCAGTCATGGAAGTTGTCGTGTTTGTACCATCTTCTTCTGGATAAACAAGTCCGGACTTAACAGCCGTATGCATACTGCCTCGGCGGTGGTCAGTAGGCTTGCTCTTACACGATAGGTATGCCTTGATGGTATTCGGTAAAGAAGCTGAAAGGATGTTTGTTTGTTTATCTGGTGGCCTGTGTTGATTAGATGGTTTGTAATCGCGCTGTAGTTTGTCCTATTCTCGCAAGCCAACCTGGGACGTGTTCCTTAATTCTCTTATCTAAATGCCTGATCGTCCGTCCAATGTACCTGGTCCCACACGGGCAGATGAACCGGTGGACTAACATTGATTGGAGATGATCAGGCACTTGGTCTTTGAATCTCGGAACTACTAAAGGCCTGCTAGTGAAAACCACATTGAGTAGAGCCGCATTAAAGGTGTTTCTGCAACTTTGCTGTAGTCTGCGCGTGTATATCTCAACCTCACTTTTTCCTTTGAATGGAAGAGTAAAGAAAAAGGTATTTCTTTTCGACGGCTTGTTTTGACACCTTTGGGATGCATCACCTCATTTGAGTCTGAATACATCTCTTCGGATAGCCACTTTGAGATGCGTTGCTTTGATTCGTACCAGTTCGTCTTTTATCGTGTCCTCGCCGTAGATTTTGTATGCCCGATCAATTAGCGTTCGCACCAGCGTTCTTTTTCGGCTGAGTGGGGCGAAGGTATGAAGTGCATGTTTTGTCTCGTCCAATATGGTTTCCTGTATACTTTTATTTGGGTTGACCCATCGGTTCTTCTGATGAGGCTGGTGCCCGAAAAAGTTCATTTGGTTGTTGTTTGTTACCTTGGCCGTAAATGCGGCATTAGGGTGAGCATTGTTGCAACAGTCGAATACATCCTGGGGTGTGGTGTTCCGAGCACATACAAAATATATCATCTACATAACGCCGACAGAAGTTCAGATACGATGTGACCAGTTTAAATGGACCGCCTTCTAGCATTCCCATATAAATATACGATAACAAAGGACCAAGCGGAAATCCTATTACAAAGCCATCAACTTGTATATAAAACTCGCTATTGGATTATAACTGAACGTTGTAGGTACATCTGAGTATCAGTTGATTGATTTGTTGCCAATGTTTATGCCTTGTTGGTCAATTTACGATCATAGGTAGTCAACTGTTTTTATCAGATGCACCTCGGTAAACAGTGAAACGTCTAAGAAAAACATCCGGTAATCCAGATATATTGCGAAGTTCGTTGATAAACTGGAATGTTTCTGTCAGTCTAGGAGGGGTAATCATTTGCCTGATGGGATTCAGCATTCTTATCAGCCACTCCGCAATGTTGTGATACGGCGAATTCCTTATATCTAGTACGGGTCTCAATGGTGTGTCAGGCCTATGTATTTTTGGGATGTCACAAAGGCGAGGAGTAGTGGAGCCTATGGGAGGAAGTTAGTCATACGTTTCTTTGGTGACGGCGTCGTCGCTCACTAGTGATTTCAAACACCTGACAAATCGGTTTTCTACGCAGTCCGTTTTAACTTCCTGTTGCACATCTTTAACGAAAGGCGAAGTATCCGAAAGTATGATTTCAGAAGATTTTGAATACAAATCGATTTTGGTGGGGCTTTATTGTGGCAAGGTTTCACCCTTGACACAAGAGCTTCTTCAGGCTAGCTGAATCGGTACAAAATTGGCTTAGCTTTTTGTGGAACGTAAGGTGAAGGTTGCAAGACATAACATGAACCATTGGATAATAGTGTTACAGGTCAATAGGTTAAGTGGCCATGCGAGTGAAACAACAAGAATCGAGCGTTTCTCATTGATCCACGTCACCGGTCGTTCATATGTGAGGCATTCCTTTCTTACAGCTGCTGATTAACGCTCCGAAGTCAGTTCGTCCGCCGACACCTTTTCTGACTGACCGGGTTAACACAACCCGCCACGCGTTCGATAACTCTATCCCGTCTGTTATGTTCATACTGTTAGGTCAAGCCAGAAACGAAACAAATTGACTTGTTCGGGAAGGCAAGACCGCAATTTCCTCAAGTAACCATGCGCATTGTATCAGGCCGATTCTGTGAAGTGTTTTAAAACCCGTATCGACGATTATTTTGGAAACCTGTGCTTTTGTGAAACGGTGCACATACAGTGCCAAAAGAAGACATTGTATGCCCGGAAATAATGACACTAGTACAAATTTCTAATCGAACAAGGATAAACGATTAACGGACCAGAACCAGCTGCTGATAATTTACAAGTAAAATTTGCTTTTTTGTAATTCGATAGAGTTGTACAGAAACCTTACTACTTGCTCTTAAATACAGTCTCAGTCTCAGAACAGTCTCAGTTACAAGCAGACTAGAGTTTTTCTGTGTTGCAGGACATTTGTTACTACCGCTTGTTTCATACCACTCTCACGCCCCGTGATTCTTTGAGGTCGATAAATTCAAATTAGCACGCAGCCGTGATTTGAACCGTAATCAGTGTGTTTTCATACCCACGTCTGCCCGTGTAGTGTGTCACAAATATACTTCTCGTCCGGTACGTGGTCTTTTGACTCGCGAGGCGCAATCTGGGGACACAACAGATTCTGGTGACGGAGGTGTTGCACAATAATGTCCATTTCATTTGAGCAGATGCAGCAGCTTCTCCATCAGCAGCAGCTCCAGTTCGAGAAATCCCAGCGACAATTGTTCGAGTTATTTGCGCAGAAGTTGAACGTTCAATCTGAGCCCCAACCTGCTTGTTGCAGGACATTTGTTACTGCCGCTTTTTCATACCAATCTCACGCCCTGTGATGCTTTGAGATCGATAAATTCAAATTAGCACGCAGCCGTGATTTGAACCGTAATCAGTGTGTTTTCATACCCATGTCAGCCCGTGCAGTGTGTCACAAATATACTTCTCGTCCGGCGAGGCGCAATCTAAGAAGCTGCTAAGTCGAACCTCTGAGGACACAACACACAGTTATTAGTCTTAGCAATCTCGATCGCCTCAGCAATTAACCTTTGGCTTGTTGCTGGTAATCCACTCCTAATTATTTCCACATTGTCCCAATCAATCGCGTGTCCTGCCTCTAGAGCATGTACGGCCACCGCTGAATCTTTTAGTAGGGTCCTGTATTCAGGCTCATTTCTCGGTGGACGCGAAACGTACCACTTGTGTTCTGCTATCCACGTGCGTAGCTCTCTCGCTGTTTGACCTATATACACGTGTTCACTGTCTTTGCAATTGATTTTATAAACACAATTTGTCGTCCTGTCTCTTGGAAGTGGATCATTCGAACGTACAAGCGCTGAGTAGAGCGTTTGTTGCCTTTGGAAGTGAAAAGAAACGTTGACCAAAGTTGATTTGAACTGTTCAAGTTCCATATCAAAGTTGGCCACCAAGTCGTTCGTCTGCTTTATTAGGGGTTTGTGCATTTGTTTACCAGGTGGCCGGTGTTGACTAGATGGCTCGTAAGCGCGCTGTAGTTTGTCATATTTTCGCGGTTGTAAAGCCAACCTGGGAGGTATTGATGCTCTTACCTAAGTGCCTGGTTGATCAGATCAGGCGAGAGGAGTCGGACAACTCGCTGACTTCGTCATGAATCATGGCCAAGTCGAGATGTGAAAACACACTCGGTCGTCCTCAGTGCTACATAAGGAGGGATTCGCGCTACGGCCAAGGCAAATTTAAAACTTGCAACAGCATCTTCTATTTACAAAGCTCTGGTTACATTAGCTTAATCGCAAGCACTTCGGATATCCTTAGGAGGCGCGCCCTAAGCCCCTTTGCGTATTGCTTTGGCACTGTGTGGAAAACGCGGAAAGCATCGCTCGTCGGAATTTCGTGTCCGCTTTGAACCGAATGTTCAAGGAGGGAACTCCTGATACTTCTGATGATACCTTTCCGCAGACAAGGGACAGTGCTCAGCTATCCTTGTCGACAGACGCCTGGTCGTATGTCCGAGGTACTTTGCACCACAGGTGCAAGTAAATTGATATACCACATACGATTCAGACTTGACCGGTAATCTGTCCTTAAGGCGCTGAGCAGTAAATGGGGTGGCCTCCGCAAGAATGTGCGGATTGGCTGCCGGATAGGTTTTGGCCATCGCAGTGAAAAGTCTTCTATCCAACAGGTCGAAAGCGATGTCTCCCTTGAAAGGAACCGAAAGAAATACATCCTCTTTGGGGACTGTGATGACAGGCTCATTGTGTTCATGGAATGTAGCATGATTTTGGATAAATGAGGCAAGATAGCCGTTCGAAAGCAGCGTCTTGAATATGCGTTCTTTCTCCTTTTCTAGGGACTCAGGGCTACAGGTTTTTGAGGCGCGGTAAAACAAGCAACAAACTAAGTTACGTTTATATCTCAAGGGCACAAAACTTAGAAAATGCGTATATTGTCCCACCCAGGTAGCCTTCCGGAATACACTAATCTCAAGAGAACCTTTTTATCGCTTCTTCAGTAGTACGTCCGAAAACGCCAACTATTCTTCTCTTTCGATTTTTTAATGAACCTCAGTGATGGGTGTGCAGCGTCGAGTTGATACAATAAACGAGCGGCATCAAAGTCAGTCACAGACAACAAACGTGTCGTCCATGTACCCGCAGTAGAAATCCAATGACGTAATAACAGCTAGCATAGGACTACGTCTGATTTTAGCGAGAAAGACGACTGCGAGAAGAGGTCCTAGGGGCGAACTCATAACAACACAGTCGATAACAGAATCCGTCAAACAGGAACCGCCTGTTTAATGTGCATCGCGGGACTAGTTCCCTTAGTTTTGGCACTGGAATGCCGACCTTAATTTCTTTTTCGGATATGCATTTACAAATGAAGTTGACGGTCTCAAGTAACGGGACGCTGGTGAATAGTGAATCCACATCAAAGGAGAGCATCAACTTGCCGCTTACTCTTTAAGTTCCTTACTAAAGTCAAATGAGTCTGGTTCCAGTACTTCGAAAATTCATTTCGCGACTGAGAAGTAGACCTATTAGTTAGGGGACGTAGGGGGAGTTGCACCTTATGCACTTCGGGTGAACCATAAGCAATCGTGTTTTCGAATGTTCCCATGGGCATTATCTACGAGTCGAATTAAGGAACTTGCGTGGAAAAACAGAGTCCCAAGGTTAAAAATCAAATGTGCACAGAAACGAAACAAATTAAAAAAGGCCTCCTTAAGACTGGGGAATCGATAGCGATCAAGATAACGCAACCGGAGCTTTACAAGCAGAGGATGCTGTTACAATCTCTCAAGCTGCCGTGGCTGTGATAAGGATTCATGAGCATGGAACATTGATGATACCGAGGGGGGTAACAGATCTCGTCTGACCCGATTTGCTTCGCGAATCGGTCAGCGAATTGTGTCAAGAGGGGTCAAAGAAGGTCAGACTTCATCGTCAACACAGGCTTTATCAATTGGCTCGATCAATTTAACTTCCTTCCGAATAACCAGACACTGCTACTTTATTTTCAGGTTTCATTAGCTTATGCGTATCTCAGTTGTGTTTGTAAACCTATTTGCCTGTTGTGAGTTACCGAAAAGAAAACTCTTTGCAACCGTTGAAAAAGTGCGGGCAGCCCGCAGCATTTGCTAACCTCAACAAATTGATTTGTTCAGCAAGATAAGTGCGCAATTTTTCACAAGCAACTGTGTAATTTGTATCAGAACAGCCTCAACCACAAGCAGACCAGTGTTTTTTCGTGTCGCAGAACATTTGTTACTGCCGGTTGTTTCACACTACACACAACCCTTGACCCCTCGAGACTTACGAATTCAAACGTGCCAACAAGTGTGATTTGTACGGTATCGGTCTCTTCGTTCAGCGTCGGCTCGTTTTGTGTTCGCCCATACATTAGCCGTAAAGCGATTTTACATCAGCAAAACAACAACAGCAGTGCATCGCCCATCTGAACTGATGCTTCGCTGTCATAGAAGCATGATGACCCATGGGACAAAGAATAATAAGAGGGACTTAAATGAAAAACTTAATGCTCTAAGCAAACACCCAGAGGCAAAGCGCCTACACCATGTGTTAACATACCGACACAAATAGCTGAGTGTCGTGTAAAGAAAAGGCGGATTGATGAGACAGCTTCCGTGAGACTTTCACTACCCCGCTTCATAATCATCCATTATCTCGGGGCTAACTTAGCACCAAACACAATTTAAACAGGCAATCCAATTAGGAGACGGCAGCAGACGCGCCACTGGTGCCGAGTGCGAGCCGCGTCCTGTAACGTCTAGAGCAAAGCCCAAGGCGGATCACGTAGACTCCAGCCCGGAAGGCGAGACGGACCAACGGCACGCAGTTTGGTCATCAGTAACTTCATTTCCCCCTGCCAAGTCAACTTCTGTCCCCATTGAGCCGTGCGCCACCCTACACCTGGCAGACTAAACAAGGGCCTCCTAGGTAACCGGTGACTAGGCATACGTAGTACGTGTCCAAGCCAACGCAACTCATTCAGTGCTATCTGTTGTTCTACGGAACTAGTTGGGGCATCCAGGCCTAGTATTCGCCCAGGCACATCATCGTTGCGGACACGCCTCGGATCTCCAGACCGGAGGGGCTGTCTCATTCTCATAGAGCAGGACGGCCCTCATTGTGGCCTTGTAAACACGGCCTTTCAGACGGATAGAAATTCTCTTCTGCCGCCAACAATGCCGCAGGTTCAAGAAGGTAGTTCTGGATTTTGAAATGCATGAACTGATACCAGTTTCTATGAGTCCATCGTGGTTGATGCAGCTATCAAAGTAAGTGAATCGATCAACCATCTCAGGTAAATGGATCATCAAGTGCCTAGTGGTCCTGAAGCAACACTTTTCACTTTGGTGCGAAGCGCATACCAAATAATGGGACCACACTGCAGAAGCCATTCAGGTTTGATTGTGCCGCCACATCATACAAAAATCAAGACGATATCGTCTGCATAAGCAAGATCGAGTTACCTTTTACCAGGCAGAACGTCCACGCATACATCGTGAGATTCCGTAATGAAACACTTCACGGTCGAGTCCACAATGAAATTGAATAAAAACGGGGAAATCGGACAACCCTGACGAACGCCACTTGTGGAACGAAAGACATCCGACAGGTCACCGTAGACCCTGACGTTGTGTGCATCGTTCGTGCATAAAGCACATAACATGTTCACATATTTCGTAGGAACAGCTTTCCGCACAAGTATTTCAAAAACAAGGCATCGATCTACTGAATCGAACGCACTCTTGAAGTCGAGAAGCACGGCTATTGTCGCTCTGCGGTATGCGTGGCGCTGCTCTAGCACCTGCCGCAGATTGAAGATATGGTCTATACAACTACGTCCTGGGCGGAAACCAGCCTGCTTTTTCCTAATGCGAGATTCCCGTCCCACACTGGGACGACGAACCAGAATCGAGGCCAGTGATTTGGTGACAACTGGTGTTAGGCTAATACCCTTGTGGTTAGAATAGTCTGTGCGACTGCCTTTCGTGTGCATTGCTACTATAATCGTTTCACTTCAATTAGCCGGGACACCCTTCCTACCAGATATGTTCGAATAGGGAGGTCAGTGCTTTGCAAAGGACCTCACCTCCATACTTAAATTGTGCATGTGGGACGCATTCCGGGCCAGCAGCATGAAAACGATTGAGGACTGTGATCGCGTTTCATAGCACAGCGTCCGACGGAGGCTCTAAACTAACCATCAATGGCTCGTCCTGCATCAAGTGAGTAGGAACGGGTCCGGAAGCAGGGGACCAAGTGTACTGATCTCGAAAGTGTTAGGCAAACAGGCCATACGGTCCTCCTTATTGTGCATCAGTGCACCCGCGCTGTCTCTGATTGTCTCACTAAGGTCTGATTTTCTGGGACCGGTGATGTGGATCAGCTGAGAGAGCTTGCGGTAATGGCCTACTGCTACTGCCTCCATTTCTTGAGCCCGACTGGTCCAGCACGCAGGCTCCGATTTAGTTAGCAGCTAATAGCCCGTTTTGTCGTTGTGCTCAGAGCTAACCGTGGGTTTTCTTCTTGCTTCCCGACCTCTCGGATATCCAGTGACTGGTGCAGTGCCGATTGATAGTGCCACAAGCAAATGATCCTGCATCACACATGGCGACCGTTTCTATTCAATTGAAGCTGTCATTAGGACAAGACAGCGTAAGTTCGGTACACGGTGCGTCTTGATAGCCTTACCTGACCGAGGGCCGAGACAATTTCTCATTTGTCAATCGGGGGAGACGCATGGTGCGCCTCACAGTAAGGTTCATGGAGAAGTATGTTAAATACTCGCCAACCTTGACGGCACCAAACCTCCGGATCTGATGGGCTCCACCCACTGATTCTCAAGTCACTTACCACCAACATCTCTCCTGTTGTGACTGACCTTTTCAACAGGTCGCTGTCCGAAGGTTCGTCGCCGATTGACTGGAAATATTCGGTGGTGAAGCCTATTCCGAAACGCAGCGACCCTAGCAAAATAGACAACTACAGACTAAGTTGTTGACACTTATTTTGGCAAAGGTTGCTGAGAAAATGGTGAAGAAGGGGTTGCTGCAGTTGTAAGTCAGAAGAGGTCATGAAGCCCGCACAGCACGGTTTTACGCAAGGCCACTCATGCATTACAAACTTGCTTGCGACTAGGTATGAGTGGCTGAAGGCAATAAGCAAAGGGAAGTCTGTTGAAATGATACTCATCGATTTGAGTAAAGCGTTCGAAAAAGTCAGCTATGAGGTCACCCTTCGCAAACTCACGATGTGTGGTGTCGGTGCCTCACTGCACCGGTGGATCCGCGAGTTTCTTGTGGGACGAAAGTGGAGGGTACAGGTCGACGACCATCTAACTGACTGGTATCCCTCTACATTTGACGTACCTCAAGGTACTCTGCTGGAGCACACCCTGTTTCTGATCCACATCAACGATCTACCTCAGCTTCTCCGGTCGCCGCGTATCTTGTTTGCGGACGACATGAAGAGTTAGGAATAAATTGACATTCCCGACGACTGTGGAGTACTTCAGCAAGACTTCAACCACCTACCCACATAAACTGCAGAAGTTCATCTCCCGGTCAACCTAGCCAAGTCTGTATTTATGAGCCTGGGGAAGGGTGCTGACGGCCGAACGTACACGCTTGACAGCCAACCGCACACTCTCTACAAAGAACCTAGGTGTACTCTCGCGCTACGATTTGAAGTCCGTAGACAACACGAGCAGGCTATTTCGTAACGGACTGCGCATGCTTTGGGCACTCAAACGTAGCTTCGACACATGGTCTGAAGAGACTGTTATTCGCCTCTTCTCTTCCATCACTCGACGAATGCTAGAGTACGGTTCGCCCGCCTACTTTCCGATTACTCGAGGCGACGCACAGAAGATCGAATGGGTCCAACACGTTGCTAGCAGACTTATCCCGAGTTTACGTGGCTTGCGGTATGAAGACCGGTGAGAGAGATTGGGGCTCTATACCTTGTCCTACCGTCGACCTCATTATGACCTACCGTATTCTACATCTCGGTGACTTCCCAATGCTAAGACCAATGCTGCACCTACGATGACCATGCAGCACACGTGGACACATGTACAAACTTGTGGTGCCGACTGTGAAGCAAGTTCCCCACCCACTGTGCTTCGAACGGAGAGGTAACTATCCGGAACACGTTGCCCGAACATGTGATAGAGGCCACAGCAGCTCATAACGTTGTTGGATTGTCATTTTACCACTATTCGATTCATAGAAAGACTGCGCAGTTCCGATGACATCTCACATTTGTGAGTCCTACAATACCGTGAGTCAGATATTTTACATGATGCATGAGAACGATAACGATTTTCACATGTGATAAATTTTAATACGCTCTTCACCATATTTCGAAGGGGTTGTACAGAATTCATTGCTAGTTGCTCCACAATACAGTATTCAGCATTTTCGCTTATCCGCCCTGTCGTATGCAGCAACTATTGATTATCTGCGCGACGACCGATGAAGGATGTAGTTAGATTATGGGGAAAGTGTCTTTGCTGTATGTGGATGGAGATACTACCAGGGCGCCCAGACCTGCATAGGAGGAAGATCAGGATCCTCAACCAAAGCCTTTGGCTACAAAGGCCCGACCGCAAGACAGCGGGGAGATGGAAATGATTTAGTTTTACAGAAATGAACGCCATCGCATATCAAACTCCAACCTGGAGGACAAGGGGACTGGGTGTCTGACCTCTAACCATTGACCAAGCTGATAATAGTAGCTCCCGAAGGACTAGGAGTCACCACCCAGTATAGGTCAATGGGTAAAAGAGCTAGGCAAACCATCGCATCACGTTAAGGTCCAGCGTCGTTGCAGCATCAGGCACTCCGGGCGCAACATGGGAAGTTGTTAAGTCGTAACCGTGCGAACGAAAAAGACACTGAGTCGCCAAGAGAGTGTAAGACATATGGTAGACTTTACAACAACCACCACCACAGTTACAATCTTCATCACAAACGAGATCGAACGAGGAGTATATCCCGCTAAAGTGCTGTCGGAATTCACCTGCATTTCGAATCTGCGAATATTTGTACCATCTCCTGGTCTGACTCCTTGCAGTTAGTTGCATAGATTTTGGCGAATTCGGAACAACGCTCACGAATTGCAGACATAAGTGTGGAAAACGGCAATGTCACTCGGTCAACAATAGAACTTAATTGGGACAGCTGACAGAATAAATATTTGTGGAATGTAACTTGGTATGATGCATATCTCGATAGGACCGCCCATCCTAACTTATGAACCAGTCGTTAGTCAGCTTTGAGGTAGGGTCACTCTGTGCAACATGATCTTGCAGCCGAGCAATTCATGAACGCTTCACTTTGGCTCATGAAATAACCACAAACCGATAGCACCGTGTTATCGTATTTAGTGTACCGCTGCAACAAAACCCATTGGTACTACACGCAGCCGCTGCGTCCAGTGAGCTGACTGACGGAGTGGCAGCCAAATGCATAAGTACGCTTGCTATCACCGCCCCAGAGGTTAAGTGGAGACAAGCATAGAAGAAAAAGGGAGGGGACAGCGAATTTTCAACCGTCACCTAGCACAGAAAATGAACGTCGATGACGATCAAACGGTATTACACTAGCAATCCCAACGCAAAGGGACCGTTTAACTGGTGCAGCTATGGTGAAATTCACTCGATATTTCCACCTTGCCCACAAAGTTGGATGCCCCAACGCTGTCAAGCCGCGTGCATTACTTTGACATTGACTGAGCTCGGAAACACTGCCGGTGACCGAATGGACTGCACGTCTGACTCGCAATCTTTAAGTCACTGGTTCGAATCCGTGTAAGAGTGAGCGTCCGCACGGTTATATTCAGCCCACGCGGGACCAGTGGTGGTCGCGTGGCAACAAAGCGTCTGTACGGTGTGCCGCCGTACTGCTGATGACTTTTTTGACTCTGCCTCGCACTCCCTCCCAATTTCCCAAACCGACAGTCTTGCTTAGGCGTCATGTATTGGTTCAGAAAAACTGGTCTGCTAACCGACTGCATTTGAACGGGACATGCAAAAAGTTTGCATATGATATCGGAAAGATCTAGATGTTTCATTCCAACGTTTAGGAGGACAGCACACCTCAGCATCAAGCCAAACAAGCTGCTTGTGTATCAAAATGGTGGCCAGCCCTTGAGGGAAATTGTTATCGAACATACAACAAGCTGAGATTCTGTAAAGACTCGCAAAGAAACAGAAGCAGGGGTTTCATCCTTCCGGTATTTCTTAATAGCGTGGGTGCACCAAGTTCGATGGGAGTTAAAAATTGTGAATACGCGAAACCGATACGCTTGGCAAATGATGAGATCGGTCTGGGCATAAGTTATAACCAGGAGAGATCAGTGTACGCTGTGGGTTCATTCATGTGGCTGAAAATAGCTACTAGTTAACATTCCGAAAAAAGAAAGGAGCAACATGCAAGACATCTTGAAATGTAGCGATGATTTCTAGGGTGTCGCCAATCATCTGTGATGCGGAGGGAGTCAGCTATTTGCGACAGTCCCGGGGAATCGGTTTGAGCTGGACGGCATTCCGAGCCATGTACATTGCGAAATGATGGTACGCGCAGTGGAAACAGCTAACACAGCGTGTAGCAACAACAAATGTCTAAACAGAACCCATGATTCGAAACCATGGATAATTAAAAATTGAAGAGCGGCGTAAGGATCAGGCAACGGCTTTCGACTGAGACAGTATGGTCATGGAGAAGGAGGGTGCCAACTCACCACTGATCGTTCGGAGGTCACTAGAGGTAAATAATTATGGACGTTACTGGGGATCACTGAGCCCAATGCTACTAAGAAGTCCATGCGAATAGGCATCTACTCAAATGGACACCAGAAAAGGTAACGCCTTTTTGTAAAACTTAACCCTCATTAAGACCAAACCGAAGACGACATCGCTGAAACCACTAAGTAATCATTTCAATCGATCAGCACTTGAGCCCGAATCGAAGGACAAGAAATAACACAACTGAACTGGCATGAGATATTCAACTCTGAGTAGAAAATCTGTGTAGTTCATAGAATGAAGACTAGATCTTTTTGCTCAAAGTTCTTCAAAAAAGCGATTGACGAAATGCGGTAAAAGTAATCGCGACTGAAAGGCATGAAAGAGGAATGAGGTCGGGCCCAGCGCCCTCGGTGATCCGATGTGCTGTGCAGACAAAAGGGGGGGGGGATCCTCATCCGGACAACATAACAGGTGCGCAAGATACCGGAGAGACAGCAGCGACGGTTGGGTGAGATAAGTTAATCGCGTCGGTGAGATCAAGTGTTCCTGATGACGACATGGAGGGATTGCGGTCAGTCACGTGGTGTGAACGAGTTTGTCTCAGAGTGTTCGGTGGCCGACTGAGAGAAGGCTGCTTATGTTTGGCACTTTTAAAAGTTGACCCTGCCGACTGCGAAGGCCTAGATGGACGACGGCGTTTGCGTTTGCTAGGAGCAGTTGATTTTTGGTGTCTCTTCGTCACACATAGAATCTGTCAGAGAGAACAGACCGAACATAATCAAACACAAAACAGATGGTAGATGTGGTAGAACTCTGCTGAGGGTATCGGTTAGACAAGTCACGTGCACGTCGAAACAATGGGTGTCTCGGTGACTGGATTTGATGAGTTACTGTGACGCCCAGAGGACGACAGCACGAGTTTGTCTAACAAACAACAGTGCTAGGATGAAGAGCAAACAGCATGAAGGAATTGAACAACACGACAAGTGTATTTTCAAAGTAAAGAAAGGTAGAATTTGCCTCATACTTTAGATCATTCGTCACAGCTAAACTCAGTTAGACGGTACACTTGCAAAAACGCTGTGTGGTCGTTTCATCCTTTCGGAAATCGTTAGTAACATGCATTCCACCTGTCCCCTACGGGACTAGAACTCGCGGCTCTCTCTAACAAGTCCGTAGTCAAGACCACTATGAAAAGGGAACGAGCGCCAACCGCGGTGGCTAAATAATTGACTGTGATAGAATGCGTATACTGATCCACCACTGCTATCCAAGTTTGCAATGAGCAGGGTTGGCCCCCAGAGAACCTAATCCCCTGCTGAGCCGACATCATCCGTTGGCATTATAAGCGAGCTTGGTCAGTTACTAGTGGTTGGAGTAGTAAAAGGTGACATTTGGACTATATTTTCGGTGGAGGTACGCGTAACAACCATCAAAACTTGTAGCTGGTTACCGGACCTCTCTCGCCTATGTAATTGGTAATGATGGGGAAAATGCAGCGAGTTATGATCCGCCTGAGTCAGATGGCTACAAGTAACCCACGTACTGCTGGCGTTCTTTTTTTAAAAACACCTAAAACATGATTAAGGGATGGATTGGTTAAAATGACTTTAGAATAACAAGGATTAGCCTTTTCTGAATGTCCAGCCAAAATATTGTGAATATTACGTTAATTCAAAACTTTAAATCATACGTTAACAAGTACCCTTAAAAATGAAGGTAGGAAAGGGGTTAAGCCAACTCGGTCGAGTAGCCTAGGTATGCAGTATCAGTGCTACCGAGATCGTATAAGCCGTGGATTAGTCGAAAAGGCTTTTTTGACCATGTCACAAACATAATCTCCAATCGCGACGTTGATAAATGGCGAGCTATCGTGTATACGTCCCCTGCAACAAATACAGAACTCTGAATTCCTACAGGAAGAACAGCGGAGCGACGACCAAGTATGGGCTTGGCAATGGTTTTGGCTGGGGGTGCATGCGCATTGTAACAGGAGGAAGATGTACCAAACAACTAAATTGGCTCCCAAAATTATGTGAAAAGTATAGCCATCGTCAATGGGCTTCAATCGTTAGTCAAGATGTTTCGAGTTTGTGTGCGCTGTTTTGTAAACGAAACAAACATAAAATGGTAGAACGCGCAGAGCGACGACGAGTTGCATTCGATTGTGGTCATCTCTGTTATAATGAGAGCTGACCAACATAAATGAGCAAACTGTGGTTTCTAATAAAGAGGCCGGTGACTATAGAATCCAATAGTTACTAAAGTCTGTACTACAGAGACAATTCTGGTAAACATCTTGAATGCAAAATCAGAAAGCACAAGCCCAAACGGTCAGAACTAGCACCATTACTTGGCCGAAACTACCGTACAGTTTCGACGAATGAACGTGACGACGTGGGATAAGCCGTTGGAAAACTTAAAAGAGCGCAGCTATCTTTGTTATTAAGAGATGCGTTAGACAGATGATGAAGTAGATAGGAGCGACAGAGGCTAGTGTAGAACAACTTCTAATGGTCAATGTACCCATGTGCAAGCCTTGTTTCCTTGAATGTAGGCAATAATAAATGCAGACCATGTCTCCGGCTGAGTCCTCTAGGTCCGCACTAAGTGGGTTGGACGGATGTGTAATGTTGTAGAGGAGAACACAGCAATCACGCAAAGTCCTTCGTGAGATATTTGAGTGGAAAGATGGGGAGTACAACGCCTTGGTGGAATGAGACTCAGAGTGCTCAATCGATGAAAAGGGATCCAGCCTCCCTGAAGAAACGTCACATCAATAGTTATAAATTCTAGTAAGCATGAGATGCATCAAGGTTTCCGCCAATGAGTGTGCCTGAGTCAAAGCCAACCGAGTACGGCACTGCATTCTTCAGGTTCATCATCTGTTTGCCTCTTACTAAGCCACGACAACGCCAAGGTACTCACCTAAGCCCGCTTTTCCATCGGCATCTCTGCCGTTCATTCACGTGTCATGTCATCTTACAGACCTAGTCTTGAGGTGCGAGCTCACGAGGAAGTGAATGAGACTTACTCTTCAAAGGTTGTTTTACATATTCCCTTGCTTACCCCTTCCGTTCGCTCTAGTCTCATGTGGTTACTATACGCACTCATAGTTCCATCTACATTGTTATTCGCCAAAACACCCAGATACCTTAAAATTCACATTTTCATAAAGTAGGGACATTAAATTCATTCTTCTCCTCGGGTTGGCGATTTAGTTGCGCAGTTGTTCGCCGAGCCTGAAAATTTGGTTGCATACGTTTCGTCACCAATCGAGATGACATCATCAGTGCAGAGTTGGATGTCGCTTGGTCGCGAAGGCTCGTACCAGGCAAATCCAGGAATCTCTTCCCCGAGCCCAGATAAAAACGAATAATCGCAGAGAAAATAAAAAGTGTCATGAAACAGGAATGCCAACAATTTAGTCGCCACCCAGCTGATAACAACACTTGAGAAGACCGCATCAATCGGTTACACGGAGCTCACTAATTATGACACAAGGATCGAAACGTTCATCCAACGAGGTGGGGTAGAAACATCGGAGGGTCACAAGCAGTAGTAAGCGAGTCATTATCCTAGCATACATTTCGCATCGACAAATACATATTGTGAGCTGATCCTTCAAGGGAATAGTCCTCGTTAAAACGTGAAATGGAATTCTTTTTCTTCCAGATCAGGAGTGTGACCGCAAAGCCACATCCCGGGAGCTGACTGAGGTCGCTAACACGCAGTCTGGGAGGATTTAGGACAATTTGTAGAGTTTTAAAGCGCAACAGATCACATATCGGCGTCGAGAGCCAGTCGTCAGTGAGGGTTGGTTAGGTTTGCACTTTGGAGAGTAGAAGGAAATGCATACTCAACCACCGCAGCAGCGCTATAACAGCAGATAGTGACGAAACCATCAGGCTGCGGGGACTGTAAGGGGGCGTGAGATGATGTCGTTTGGCCTCTGATCTAGTAAACACGTTAGCTGTAAGGTGAACTAGATCAAACAAACGGAGTAGGCTCATCTCATCTACGCACAAGTGGACTGGAGTGAAGGATAATCGTGTAACACATCTCTGCTTTCCGGTTGACGTTCTTCAGAAGTAGGCTAAGGATCACGCCAAACGGGTTCTGGGCGTTCGGTTGTGCAAATGCGAGTGATAGCATTTTGTGGCAGTCGCCCTCAGTCGAGGAGAAGAAACATCGGTACGATTTTGTACTGCCGAGCGCGTGATAGTGAAGCGAAAACGGCAAACACAGTATCTGAATATCGGGTGTGAACTTACCGAGTTTGCTCTGCTCCCTTTGGACATCTTGATGCCGGGTACCAATTGCCGAAGTGGTCGATTGTCGACGAATACCTCTCCGGTGAAGACATCAACCATAATGCGCGTACTTGGGTCCGATTCCTCTGGGCTCGCGCGCAATGGACCGTGACTGCTATTTGTTTCCATCTGCAGGGAGGAATTCGTAGACTCATTAGCAGGTCCAATGAGAGAACAATCAAGCGCTGCGGTGGACTGTGCATCTTTGGAAGAGGACATGGTGCTTTTCGAACGGAGTGCAGCCCTTCGTGATGGAATACGTGTAAGTCCATGGGGAACCACAGGAGGAGAAGCAAAAACAGTTTTCTCACACTCTTCTTCTGAGTCGTGTGTAAGATCGACTATACGGCTCTCCGGTCCACAACTTAGAGTAGTGGCCTCAGAAACTACAGGTGGGCTGCGCGGCTCATATATCCTATCTGCCGCACCGGTGGGCAGAGGACGAAGGGGACTCTTCCGCCTAGTACGTTTCTGCTTGCGAGGAACAACAGGTACATTCGGGGCTGCCATGGACACAATCGGGGATGAGGTCGAATCGAAAGCAAGATGGTCGATACAGAGGGTTCTACTTGAATCCCGAATCGGTAGTGGTGGGCGGAAAACCGATCGTTTACGAGCGGTTAGGAGAGGAAGGCGATCGTCCTGAAAACATCCCAGAGGTGAGTTAGATTCCAACGACACGTCATCCACTCCCAAGTGCTTCGGTTGAAGGACAGGATCAGAGAGATCATTCACATTCGAGTCACGGTAATCAGATGCTCGCCGGTTGAACAGTGAATTTGTCCTCAAACGCGGTATCTTTGTAGGGCGATCAGGGTAAACAGTAAGGTAAAAGAAAAACATCTGTGGAGGACTTAGTAGATAAATTAGGTAATGGGGGATAAACGACGTTAATTCGTGGAAAACAACGGGTGAAAACCGAGAAAAATATAAGGCAAAGTGATGGGGCGAAACCCCATCTAATAGCATACTGACTGAAGAATTATTTTCGGTAACACCCATCAATCTCAGACCTTTACATATTGTGCGTTACATATTAAAATGTACCGTTGGACTAAATACTGATTAGGATGTTTAATTCTAATGGCAAAATCGATTAATATTGCTGTCAAAAAAGGTAGCAGATTAAGTAGATGAGCACCTTGATACATTCTGGAATAATTCATTAGGTGATTTGTCGGATAAGAAGATGGATATGTCAATTTAAGAACAAAGAAGCTATCAAGTTTGGTGTGTAATCATGTCGGGTTTTCGCGTGCCCTGATTTTGGTTGGCAGGCTGTTCCACAAGACGACATAGCTGAGCAGGAAAAAGAGAGCATGATAGACCTTGGTACAACAAGCGTATATATTTTGTTGCGTAATCTTCGATGTGTATCTGTTTCTAACTCCACATTACATTACTTGATTAATTAATAGGTCAGTTGTACGACGTAATGGAGCTTCGCTGCGTCGCGATCACTACCAGGTGCGCGCTGGCTGAATATACCGCGAGGACTCCCACTCCTACGCGGATCCCAACCGGTGACCTTATGACTGCAAGCCAGGCGTGCAGACCACTTGGCCACCGGCCACATTAGGCATGTGTAGTACATTTTCTGACATAACTAGTTGTGAAGGTGCATCAAGTTTTGCTGCAGACGTGGCAGTCTGAAGGGAACGACGTGAAGCAGCCTATAACGCCCACGGCAGTTTAGGGTAGATGTGCTGCTAAACAAACAATTGGCGAATGGTCGCTGTAAATTTCCCATAGCTTTCCCGTCCAGCTTGCGCATGCCATAGATGAAGTTGCAGTATTCAAGGATAAGAAAGAAAAAAAGAAAAGGAAGCTAGCAGCAGTACGTTGGCACGCATGACCGACGCTTCGTTGTTGCGCAACCACCACTGGTCGCATGTGAGCTAGGAATATTGCGAGGGTCACCGTGCCCCTACGCAGGCTCGAAAGCGAAGCCGTCAGATTACTACACATGCTCGTTACGTTTAGGCTACGGGCCGGGTGGAGGATAGAACGAGTGATGGCTTTCAATAATTCGAGTTTGGCAGGGATTGTATTGAATTGGTGGCATAAGTCAGTCATGGATTCCTTAGCTTTGGCTATTGGTATTGGGGAAAAAACGGAAGATACAAGAAGACCACGGGTAGACTGCCGTAAGGACATAGTTTTATTGTTAGGTTTAAGTGACCCTTCCGGGATGGAGCAACCATGACGTAATGCTTGATTTGTCAGCCGAGAATTATATCAACCACGTGTCGGACCATTCCTTAAGCGCAAAGGCGTTCTGAATATCATCATGCCAGTTCATAGACAATCTTGATATAATCAGCGAATAAAAAGAGTTGGCCAATTTTGATAGGCATGTAATATCATTGATATGGAGGAGAAACAGCAAAGGGCCGAGTACAGTCTCTTGGATGACACGGCTAGTGAAAGGGCGTACGGAAGAGTGTGGTTGCCCGAAGTGACTATTGGATATCGACTGCGAAGGTAGGATGAGGACTCGAAAAGATTCCACCTTTTTCAATAGCTGTTTGCGAGACAGACAGTCAAATGCCTTGCAGAAAAAAAATTTTGATTGCAATACCGGAGTCTATGAATTCTGAAGTGCAAGTAAGGTAGCGTAGCTGGCAGATGATTCGGTCATGTCTACTAAGGAAAGCACTCGTGTAAGCCAGAATCGTGAGGATCAAGCAGGGTTTCGTCGGAGTCGTGGCTGCATCGACCACATCTTCACCTTGCGTCAGTTGTTGGAGCACCGTCACAAATATTGGTGGCCCACCCTAGTCGTGTTCCTCGACATCAAAGGTGCATTCGATTCGGTTGATCGATGTGCCCTTTGGAATTGTCTACCCAGGAAAGGTGTGCCCGAGAAATATGTAAATATTATCCGATCACTATACGTGCGTAGCTCAGGCAGAGTGAGGGCTTACGGCAAACTGTCGCCAACCTTCAATATCTCCAACGGTATGAAACAAGGATGCCTGCTGTCACCTCACCTCTTCAACTTCGCTATTGACCAAGTCATGGAGATTGCATTTACAGGACATGACTTGGAAGGTGTGGAGCTACTCCCAGGAGAACGACTTCTTGACTTGGAGTATGCAGACGCCATTACCCTCATCTGTGACTGCTCCCAGACGTGCCAAGCCGCGCTGGACAGATTAGCAATGACTGTCAGTCGCTTCGGGCTTTGCTTTGCACCCTCGAAGTGCAAAGCGTTCCTTCAAGATTGGCCTGGACCGCCTCCTCCGCTGACCATTGGTGGGGATCAGCTAGAAGTCGTACAAAAATTCAACAACCTGGGAAGTTGTATCAGCGTCCTTGGGATCGAAGACGAGATCACGAACCGTATAGCAAAAGCTCGAGGCACTTTTGCTAACCTTCGACACCTATGGCGACGGTGCGACATCACTCTCGCCCTGAAGGGTAGAGTGTACAATGCAGCGGTACGTTCGACCCTACTGTACGGTGGCGAAACCTGGCCCCTAAGATCAGCGGACATAAAGAGGCTAGTTACGTTCGACCATCGGTGCCTTCGCAGTTTGGCTCACATCTGGTGGGAACACTGCGGGAGCAACGAGCGTGTTCGACACCTTGTTTATGGCACAGGAAAAAGAAATGAACCGTTCAGCACCGTCATTTCACGCACCAGGCTCCGACGGCTCGGCCACATGTTACGCATGTCAGCCCACCGACTCCCGCGACGTGCGTTGTTTGCTCACCGGGGATGTGGATGGAAGAAGAGGAGGGGCGGCCAAGCGATGACTTGGTCCAGAGGATTGAAGGCCCTCACTTCGGAGCTGACCTGGGTTGGAGCGTCACGGCTCCCTGGTTGGGTCCAAAAGACGATGAAAACGTTTGGCTGGATATACTTCCTGATATGACAAGGAGCCGACCTCAGTGGCGTTCCTGCTGTGAGTTTCTTTGTCCCACCCCATCCCTTTTAGCCTCTCCTCTCCAACATTTCATAGCGTAAAACATAATAATTTTTCTTTTTGCCTAGTAGCCGGCTAGTAGCTTACTGGAACGATGCCTATCCGTTGCTGGTAGCTCAGCTGACATGCAACTGTTGTATTTATTTTCCTTTTCCTTTATTTATTGGGGCACAGTAGCTGAGGTGTTTCCCACCTCTAGCTGACGTGTATAATGGATGATGATACGACCAAGGAAAGCACGTGATAGTCTAGGTGACCGGGTCTACCGCGGGTAATTATTGCAACCACAGGCGATGGTGTATACTCCAAACCGAAGAGTTGCAATACAGCTTTTTAACGCAAATCGAAATTGCATAGGGATGCACACGTTGGTCAGTGAGATCGACTACGAACGCCGCCAGTCTATCGAAAAGCGACATTGGTGTCAATGGTCGATTTCCCCTTGATAAGAAATTTGCAATGCGTCGGTACAGCGTAACAATGTTTCACTGCGACGCGGCCACCACCGATCGCGCGTGGGCTGGGGCTATATCGCGAGGTTACCATCAACTACGCGGATTAGTACATAATCTTTTCGGTCCCCGGTCAAGGATGCTGATGAGATATAAGCGCCGATTGGACAGGGCTATCAGCAGTAGGTCAGTACTTTATTGTCATGTATACACCAACGGTGACAAATGATCCACAATTAAGCAAAAAAGAAAGCGAAAACCTGGAGCATGCAGAATGTGAGTCCCGAACCTAAACCACCGCACATCCCACGGGTCCCAAATTAGGGTATCAAGTCGCCTATCAGGTACAGTAGCATTTTAGCCAAAGCGCAATCGAAAGGCCAGAGGCATGAAGATGATGAGAGCACATAGAGTATAACAGGCCTGGCAAATGAAAATGGCACAATTACGTGAGCACAGCAGTTTAATAAAAACCAGTGCTGTCAACGTACAATGGTTTTCGGAGTATACTGTGCGGGACAGGAGTAGTTATGTTCCAGGAGATGAATTCGCGCAGGGCTGGTGAACTCACCCGAGCAAGAGTCGAGAAACGGTAGTCTAAAAAGTACCAGACGGAGAGGAAGCACACATATACCAACGGGACGGGAGCACAGGAATCAGATGACGTAACACCGAAGTGGCTGCTAACGGTATGCAATGGCAAGGCAAGAGACAATCACATTGGACTGGCGCTGACGGGACTGATATAAAAAGATGGGGAGATTGAGTGCCAAAAATTAACCGAATAATAATTAGGAGATACGCTCAGATCATATGGTGGTAACTGGAGTACACGAGAAAAGGTCCTAGAGATATCAAACCAAAGGATGGTAAAATGAAACTAACGTATAAATCAGTGACGACGGAGGAACACCGTGAAGAGTAATGAGGATAAGAAAGAAAGAAAAGCATCAGCAGTACGCCTGTAAGCAGTAACAATGCACCACTGCCGCGTAACCACCAACAGTCGTACGTGGGCTTATGATACTGCGAGTCGTCCGGTCCCCTACGCAAGTTCGAACCCACGAGCTCGAAATTACGACGCAGGTTTGTGATCCTTATGGCCACGGGCCTGGATGAAATGGAATTGCATAATACCTATCAGTTTGCGAAACAAAGGTCGTGAGTTCCTTTTATGAAACCCAGTTAAACAATACCTCGTCAACACAACCGAGGTTGACGTATCCTGGGTGCCAATAAGTCCCCGGGGTAAATGGATGGAGCAAATTAACACATTTTAGTTGATTAAAACACATATACTCTCCATCGACCGCGAAATCGTTGCATCAGTTTGTGTTCAATGCCTCTCGTTAGAAACAGTAGGACGTAGAAATTTGGCACTTAGACTCGACGCCGGTGGTCTTCCAAGAAGCTAAAATTCAGGCCAACACCACTCTACCAAGAGGACCATAGAGAACGCGCCGATAATGTAAACAAAATGAAGTCAGTTGCAGTACAATTCGTTAAATGGATCCTCATTATTAATATTAAAGTAAACTTACCACTAAGGCCTTACGTGTCCCATGCGCTGATCGTGTCGCTGGTAATCTTCACTACATAGCCATGATTGATATGATGTGTACTTCCGCTCAGTGTTCCGCCCAAGTGCCTGCTCGTGTGCGGAAACGCGCGCAACGATATATGGTGTGGGTGATTCGAACATTGATCAATATGATAAGAGTATTTGTACGGAAGGTCAATGCGCCCTTGACCTCAAAAGGATTAGTACGAGCAGGGGATTGAAAAAATAGCCATGTTGTACGAGCCCTACCCGTTCATGATCGATCACCGTACATTCACGAGTGTCCCGAGGAGCATGGGAACAGTGGCTGGACAACGATTGATGGGGAAGAAGGGTGTCGAAAAGAGAAAGCGTATGCATCGACATCACTGGGTCTAGTCTGTTGGAAGGCTAATCTTGCAGGGGTAGTTTAACCCCAGGTTTGTCGGTAAAATCATGGTGCAAATGCATAGATGGATGGAAATGAAAAAGGTGTCGAGGGCAAAATAGTGCCCAAGTAACCGTTAACAATTTCCCTCGGAAAAGGAAGCATCTGTTGACCATAGGTTTTCAGCAACATAGATCAGCTGACCAACAATCAGCCGGTGAACGAAAAATTGCACGTCTGGCTTGCAGCACTTGGGTCACCGAGTCGAATCCGCATAGGAGCGGGCGTCCTCGCGGTATACCCAGCCTACGCGCGACCGGTAGTGGTCGTGTGACAGGGAAGCGTCGGTGTGCTGATGACCTGATGTTCAGTGATCGAAACGCAAATACGACAGTATCGATTTCAAAGCGTTACGGTTCAACAAGACTGGGATCTACTTGCTAGGTGGGTGAAAGAGGCCTATGGGGCATAGAAAATGCCCAAAGAGAGCGCTGACGTGCTCCGGTGAAAAACTCCGATTGAAATTGAATACAATATTAAGAGGAGGAAGCAAGGAAACGGGGAGCAGAAACGCACTATGTGGCTACGAAAGAAGCGTTGTGAGGATGCAAAGCGACACGAGAAGCAATCCCACAAACAAAAGCAGTTCACAGCTAATCAAGCCCATCGAAGCGGTTGTCACTTGGTAAAATAGCAAGAGGAGAAAGCAGCTGGGCAATTACCGGGGTCACATGACTTGATGCGATGACCAAAAGACTAAGTGGTGGGGATCGGTTCACTGTACCGTAGGCTGTATATGGTCAAACGCAATGCGCCACAAATAGACCAACCTCGGCGGATTGTGTGTGTGTGTGCCTGCGTAGAGAATAGTAAATAGTCCCGGTCCTCGATAAACATGCAGATCATCATTCCGCTGACCACCGTAACTGTGCCTCAGCTGAAGAATAGGCAGCAGTACCAGAGAAATGGAAGGTCTCTGTACTGGTAGCCGAATTCCCCATAAATTCACACGGGCCCGGGCACAATGCAATTTGGTGTGAGTGGAGAGGAGGACTAGTGGCAACCGATTCCACTGCATGTCTGCATTCCTCGTCAATGGATTGCGTGGATCGTGCACCAAGAGCACCGGTCCTCAATGCAAAACGCGAAGGGTGAATTGGTTACATATCGCTGATAGAAAAGCCTATGAACAACTACGTAAGCAGTAGCGCACATGTATTCGATGTTAAGTTCTAATCATATAACGATCCTGTGGATCGAGACCTAGCTTGAAAGGCTGGTAACATGGGTTGATTTCGGAAAATGGGAAACTGTGTGTCTCAACTGTTGAAGGAGTTTTGTAGGTGTGTTCTCCGCTAAGGCGTAGACAGCTTCCGAAGACACCGTGGCTTTTTTCATCTAGTGTAGATTTCTCCAGTTTCGTGATTCCGGTGTCAAGCGGTACAAACTTGTCTGGCACCACTGGGGATTTTAAAGGGTAGCAACAGCGATAACCTTCATCCTGCCAAAACTATGCGTATGAAACGCTCTGATAATGTTTACAACGGCCCGTAGCGGAAAAGACAAGACGTCTGTCTTGCAACCGGAAGGCTGCGAGTTCGAGATTGCGTAGGGAACCGGGCGACCCCCCCCCCCGGTATCTTTAGCTTACGCGCGTCTGGTGGTGGTTGCATGGTAACGAAGCGTCGGTAAGGTGTACCGGCGTACTGCTGATGCCTCAAGCAGTACAAAAAGACAACCGAACTCATACTGCCAAAAACCGTTTTCGGATAGACAGAAGCGTTCAGTTTCCACATGCAACCGCGTGGTTCAAATGAAAGAAGGATAAAGAAAGTTAAACCTTGGCTGGACTAGATCAGAAATCGTGGAAAACATTTCGCTGGGACAAGAGAATGGAACCCAAGCAGAACAATGTTGTAGTATTAGTGACGTGATATTGTCCATGATTTCGCTGCATGCTGGAATCATATCACCAAAAGACCGAGTAATTCTGAGACAGTCCAGACAAAACAATCCAAACCAAGAACAATGATAATGTGGAAGCTGGCAGAGACAGCATGCACGCGATTTTATTCGTAGTTAAACGTAAGCTGATGATCGGTTTCGTTCGATTTGATGCAATTTAGCTGGTAGATGCATGCGAAAACCCACACAAAATCCAACGCATTTTTGCAGAAACTCCACAATCACCTACCTGAACTGATTCACAACAAGTGCCGTGTAAACTGGCTAGGATACTTGCTGCGCAAATAAGCCGATTTGAAAATGGACACTGCATTCTACCGATAGACAACGCCGATCGTTCAGTGCAGACGTGCTTACGAAAGGTTATGGATGCTTGTAGGTAGTATTCGATAGCAAATGTTACAGGGACGATCCATCCACATAAACATAGATCATCAGTTATCGTCAGTGCAGTCACGCTGATGATTAACAGGGGCACATGGAGAGCCCAACCGGCCTCGCTCATGCAGCCGTATGTGACGAGCGCAAGTATGCTCACAGGAAACTTCTTAGGGCGCAGCAGAAGATTCTGGAATCGCTCGAACACGCTGACCCTCATTCATTCATCCATTAGGAAGGTTGGCCATGCGGTACCCAAGCTAGCTTCCATAAAAAGGCGGATGCAACCCGTTGTTGAGAAGGAAAGTGTAGCGCTGACGAGAAAACGCTATAATCTCACAATTGATTTGAATCAATGGGGACAAAAGACTAGATGATGGTTAAAAGATAGGGTTGTGCAATCAATCATACAGCAACGAGGCCATCCGTGTGTTAGTGGGTTTGAAGTCCTGCGACAATCGGTACATATTCGGCGTCGCCTGACGCTGTGATGGCATAGAAGCAACAGTGAAAATGCTCAACACAGGTTCGCAACAAATAGATTTTACTGAAGGTGTGATCCCCAATTCCAGTTCAGTTCACGTAAACAACTATGATCTGGGCGCAGTGGATCCAGTTTCTATGCGACGTACATCGTCACCAGGATTACGATGAATTACGGTGGTGATAAATCTGAGTCAGAGCACAAATACAACCAAGATAGGAATCTGAGAAAGACCAGGTAAGATAATTCGGGATGGAATGAAAATTAACGGTCAGATGCAAGAAATGGAATGCAGGAACGCTATCGACTGGGCCGAGTTCGTAATTGGACATCTGACCGCTGCTGTGGCCAGGACTGAAGACAGTCCTCACAAATTATTCGTAGGTTCGGAAGCAGTTCTCGCATGCTGTGCACTGTTTGCACACACTGAGGAAGGAAGAGGAGCGGGAGCACGTAGACCAAGCGACGAGAGATGAAGAAAATGATACCAAAGAGATTTGAAAGTCTGTGTTGGAATGGCAGTTACGAATGAAGACCCCTTTATGATAGCTCCCGTGAATACTAATCGGATATGCATTGTGGTACTAAAGCCAATGATTTTGAAGGTGCGGAGTGTATATGCAGACCGAAAGCCACAGTAAGCTGCAAGACGGATGATGTAATAATAATAATAATAATAATAATAATAATAATAATAATAATAATAATGTATCAGCTATACGCCGTAACGTCGCTTCGCTGCAGTGCGGCCACCACCATTCGCACGCGGGCTGAGTATACCGCGAAGACACCCACTCCTACGGACGATGATGAAATGCATTAATGAAACTAACCTCTTCTTGGCGGATTGCCTTGCATGATTGAATCCTATAATCATTGCGTCAACCGTTGACTCTTCTTCTTCGGACAAACTGGAAATGGTAAGCGGAGATGACAAGGAGGAGCAGGATGGCTGCGGTGAAACACATGAGTGCTGCCTGGCTGACTCATCGTCCAAGTTGTTCGTATCAACGGATACCAGGTGGTTGGCCATCTCGTCCCCACCATCTGGAGGGTACGACGAATTCAGTTGAGCAAAGGTGACGGGAAAAGTTGTTGGCTTTGCGTTCCTGAATAAGTCAAAAGTGGACAAAAATAGGGTTATGTTGTGAAATATTTGTAGAAACATGCATCCAATCACAGCTTGGATAAGTTGCGCTGATGGCGTCTCTTGACGAAGACGGGAAAGTTGTAAGTTGGCATCCAACCAACTTTGCACGGTGATGTACAAATGTACAGGTAATTGTGATGTAAGCGGTGCCAAGCAAATGGTAAATCATCGGACAAGTTCTCGCCCGTGCGAGAAGAGAGGTAACTACGCTGAGCACTGGTCGAGTGGCGCAAATTTCGTAGTCATCCTGATAACGACAGGAGGAAGTACTAGCTACAACCCAAAGTAGTTCGTGCAACCGGTAGTCAACTGGATGTCGAATTCGGATAGAGACTAACTCAATGTGTTCTACACTGGAGCGAAACAAGAGTGAAAAGAGCCCAAAAGATGTGTAACAGTCACCGTTATTGTAGTCCGGATTGCATGAAAAGTGCTCGTGTCAAGTCCCTTTTTTCCATGGCAGCCGCCTACGCTCACTGGTCTACAGCGGTGAGCTGAAACCGGTAGTGACTGAATAGAATAGCAACGAGATGATCTGCTGCGAGAGAATTCTAATTAAAATAGGAGTCGTAGATGGAATAGTCACATTTATTTAAAGGTACAATAACTTTCGTCTAATTTGATGGAAATATTATCTTAAACATAGCGCAAAATGAGTAAAACAAAGACAACACACGTTTGTATAATGAACAAACGTTGTGTTGCAATTCATAGCTGCGAACTGTGAGGATGAATAATTCTGGAGAAGGAACGGTTTCCAAGTTGAAAAATATGCGTGCGCATGATTGCACATAAACTGCCAAACCCGGGTGGTGCACTCCGAAGGCCAAAATCTTAAAAGTAAGACCGATGACAGAAAATAAGCCCTGATATGCAAAACCAGAGAAATTGTCCACAAGACCAAAACTTGATGAACTCGACAATTTGAGGGAATATTGGTGCAAAATAGTGCTTGTTGCGTTCTAAGGATCATCTCAATATGTTTGTGCACACAATAGAGCATCAGCAGTATGCCGGTACGCAGTAGCGACAGTTTGCTGCCGCGCCACCACCACCGGTCGCATTTGGGCTAAGGATACTGCGGGGGTCGCCCTGTCCTTATGCAGGCTCGAACCCGCGCCTTCGGATTACAAGACAAGCTTGTTACTCTTAGGTTACATAAAAAACTGAGAAAACGTTCCCTGTTAGCATTTCAATAGACAGACTCCATTCACAACATCCCTGACAAGCCCCCAGTGCTCTCTCTCCAATGCCCTAAGCAAGCGCAACCAGGCTGGACATGCACACGTAACGTCATCCATAACCTCAAAAGAAAAAAGAGACAGGTTGCCTCGAAATCGACCAACAAATAGTAGGACAAGTCGTTTCGCGACAGGGGACTCACATGGTTTATCTCCCCCAATCGTACATAGCGGAAGCCGAACTGAGCAGCTGCCCCAAGCTCTATTCGTTATATAATCAAGTCACATCTTGTAATTCCGAAGCATACTAATAGAGAAACACTGAATGTCGTCGAGAAGATTCTCGGTAACATAAGCAAACTGTTGTACGTGGACTGACCAATGCAAGACCAGCCCCAATGGTGCCACGTGCGATATGTGGTAGACGGTGTTGCATGCTTTTTTGAAGGAATTAATGGAGGTTGTTTTCGCAGTAACTTCAGTGTTAAAAGACGGTCCCTTCGTGGCGGCGGTTAGCCCGAGGTGGTCGACAAAGCTCTAGATGGACAGTTCGCCGTGAGGCACTAAAGGTGTGTCCATCCGGTAAGAAGGGACAAACGCAAGAGGCACTCCTCGCGTCAATAGTTGCTCGGCTATCCCATTAGAAATGAGGGGTTCCAAGGAAGCTAACGATGTCAATGTGCCGTGACTAGACCAGTGTCAATACAAATAAAACGGGTCGCATCGTAACATTGTGAATCCTTTATCTTGGATGTAAAGATGACATCTCACTGATTTGATATATCCAACGAAATCCATACAACTCGTGCAGAGTTGAGCTTTTTAGATTACTCACGCATCCAACCCTAGAGCACCGCAGCATAATATACGGTAATATGAGAAACAGAGACAGGATTGCTTGAGAAGGACTACAAGGGTTGTTTACTAAACGTCTGTTTGGTAAGCACTCTGTCGTGAAGTATCGAGAAGTTTGCAAGGAATCTCAACTCGAACCTCTTTGGATTCGACGATTAAAGCAGAACTTGTTGCTGCTTTACAACCTGTAGCATAAAAAGATCTATTCCGATCTGCCTACACTCGAAGTGTAACACAGCTCAACCCGAGAATTTCGCAAAGATTAAACATTGAGTATACCAAAGGCTAGAACAAGCATGAGCTCAAATGTCTTCCTGGAATAAGCTGCCAGTCACACTCAGGTTATGTAACAATGTGGTAAGATGTAGTAAAAAGCCCTCAAGTTGCGTTTGACCTGAATACCACAATGACTATCATCGCCATGGGAAAAATCCCTCAATGAGTTAATCCAAAAGGGGTCCAAAACCAAGTGGACATCAACGTTTCCAAACATTGACTTGCGCTTCAATCATCTACTAGAACCCTATTGCATGAACCCCAAGCCCTAGTATTCCACACATGCACATTGGTCATGCAAGAACATGGTTACTTTTGTACAAATTGGTCCGTGTCACAATAGGTGGAACTTCTGGAATCAGTAAAAAAATGTTTATTACTATAAGCCCTGAACCGATTTAGTGCTTCTACCACTAGACAAATAAAAGTATTCTGGTGACATATTGGCCCAATCCTGCACCAAACTTTCAAAGACGCTCATTTGTGGTTAGATCAGACTTCAACCGTTCGCTAGCAGGCAGTCAGGTGGGCATCTAGCAGAACACGCAGAGGGTCACATGTAAATGTAGTCTGATCCGGTTTGCAAAGAAAAAGCAATACGAGCGATCAAGTGAGACTGTGGTATTTTCGTGGTTTAGTGGGAAATGAGTAAAAACAGAAAGATAGGCATTTAACATTTTCGCCCTGTAATTGGTCGCCTCAAATGAACAGCGTGGGTACCATCAGAGGTTGTTCTGAACTGGAATGTGGTGTTTAGTCCGAAGTAGAGAACCAAGTTACTCTCTAACAAACTAAAGAAGGCCTGTGTGCAAATGCGTTTATGCTATAAAACGGATACACTTTGAAGCCAGTGTAATACAGAGTGTCACATTCAGGCGCATCCGCTGTTGATGCATCATTGGTCGTTCAAGGCCCTGCCATCCACATTCGACCCGATGATTTGACAAACCGGAATGCCGAAAGAGGATGTATCGTAGTGCCTTGTGATCTTATGTGTCAATAAGAGATGAAGTAGGAGACTCGTGTAGCAGTGGTCCAGCAATCTGTCTGCAACATCTACTCTCCGGCCCCGAGTCTTGTGTTTCGATACCCTGGTTGCATCCTAATCCAATTACAACTGCTTGTAGTGGCGCGTAGTACAAAGCGCAGGCACACGGTACCGACGCTTTGCTGTCACACAGCTACCACAGGTCGCGCGTGGCCTAGGGGCATGCTACGAGGTCGGCGCCTACGCGGATTCGAACCGGCTACAAAACAAGTGCGTAACCCTTTTGGCCATCGACCAACACTAGTGAAACCAATGAGGCCTTTCAAATCCTTGTACTTCGGACTAGTCTGTGATCCAAGATTGCTCAAAATCGATGAGTACGTAGTGACCGGCAGAAGCACAAGAGAGAACAACATCAGTGTCCACATAAAAACAGCACTATAAAGCGGTGTAGTTATGTCAGGTTTCACAACGTCACGGAACATATCAGTCTAAAACAACACATTACCTAGATATCAATTGTCTGGATGATTCGACAATAGGCGATACCTCGTCGACGCTTGGGGAGGCTACAACGGACACCGGAAGAGAGGAGCAGGAAGGCCCCGGTGATTTGCATGATGCATGCGGAGATAATGTGATCAGACTGTCGCGTGTCTTGTCGGTGTGAGAAGGTACCTGATGATCGTGCGAGGCGCTTTCAACTGGTGACGGGCTTGAATGTGCAGCGATCTGTGAAGTTGCCGGGCGTTTATCACCGTTGGCATCATCAGTGCTGAAGATACAAGTGTGGAAACTGCAATATTCTAGGATGTAAACACTCGGGAAGAACGTGAGCAAAAAATACGCACCAAACAAGGTTTGTGCGAGAATGCATGAGTTCAAAAGTGTCAATACTTATGGTCCATACGTAGCCAATGAGGAAAAAGACGAGACGATGTGTAAACTAATCATTCAAGTTGACTAGGTGCATTGGTGCGACAAGATGACTAGTGCGTGACGGCATTATAGCAAGACCCGTTAATCGGATCCGAAGAGAATGTAGTATCAGATGACAGTACACAATGAGACGCGACCGGAGTGACTGATGCGTCGAGGGGCCATGCAGAACATAAAGCAGTGAGGAAAATAGAACATCACAAAAAGGGAACCAGAAGCTTGTATCAACAAGCAAGTGCTGATAGTTGCTAACTGACACAATTCTCGAAAAGCTCATCGGGATCCTGCGGCCAATGCCACACAGATAGGAAATGCATGCAGCTTGTTCAGTCAGACAAGTAAGATCAGGGCGTCGAAGTGCGGTGAATCCAAATGCGTCATGACTCGCGTAACCAGGACAAGTGTAATTAACAAGGAATATGGGGTAGAACGCAAACATAATATATAAAAATGGAAAATGGGAAAGTTATTCAAACTAATCGAAGAGGAATGTCAATAGCTGGATGTAAGAAACCGAATGTAAGTGCATCATCGAGATGATACCAGTGCTTAGTCTGATACCGTCTCTCAGTAGTGATGAGAACAACTCCGAGGTTCCCGTCTACGAAGTATGACCAGGTTGATGTGCCAGTTATTCACGCCCTTATGACACGTTGTCGAATGGTCACATTGAGCTTGCACCCAACTAGATGTAGCGAAAGTAAGTTAAAGAAGTGAGTCAAAATGTATCGGAAGTATATGATCTAGTCGGAGGGATTCTTACTTTATTATGGTCTGTCTAGCAACGCCGTCACTAAAGGTAAGTAATGTTTCTCAACAACGCAGTTTGAGATGCACCACGCGATGAGTCGGTACGCTACCCATGTGAAATACAAACGGAAGTTGATAAAGTGAGATAAAAATGATTTGCCAACTCTTCTGAGTAGCCCAACTTGAGGCACATACCTACTAACAAAGACAACGAAGAAAAGCAGTGTAAGAGTAAGTCTGTGTAGTGTAATAGAATGAGATAAGGAATACGATTAACGCTTCGTGGTGTATCTGACTTCTAGCGGTATATGGGTACAGTGGATGCACGAGCACACATTTGACCGAACTAACGCCGGTCGGTGGCTAGGGTGCGATGAGCTGGCGCACGCACGAGGTAAAGATGCACTTCAGCGATCGAACTGGTCCATCAAAGAAACCCGCAAATCTGCAATGCAATAACGAACGTCAGCATGATGATAATCGCGCGTGACCCAAAAGTGGGGAGGTGCCGATTTCCCAACAAACTCCCTGAATAACAATTGAATTTTTATTTGTTCCTTGTATAGCGGACAATCAGAATGGTCCGTAGCGGGGATCTGCCTGTCGTAGTTTAGTGAACAACAGAGCCACCGATTAGTCAAATTTATGTAATGTACCGCGTTCTGTCAGTGTGCTCAAGTGATGAGGAGAGAAAACAATGCGGCTAGATATTTTGGTAACAATGTGCTGCTGCACCACATGCATGGTGTGAGGTAACAAGCCCCATCTGCCTACGGCGGTGAAATGTGACCGTTGAGACAATGCACCAGAAGAAGTGGTTCAAAGTGAAAAAGGATATGATCCGACGAAAAGCTAGTTTAACTCTAGTGCGGTTAATGTCTTACTAAACAGCTATCAGCACTCGCGGGAGCAAAATTAAGTGAATACCACCTAAAAATGTTTTGACTAAGTGGTGTAGAGCTCACACACACGGATGCTTGGGGCCGCATTGACCCAAAAGTAGCGCTATGCAGATTAAAATAATGAACAGCCAGTTCTGGTGGCCTCCGAGAAGCCGATGGAAAATGCACACCGTCTGTGGTGGTCAGGTGATCAAACGTCGATCAAATACAAGATAACAGGTCGTCAGCCAGTAGAAGTCGGCCGGTGGTCGAAAAGATGAGGCGCATCTGGCTTGTAACCCAGAGGTCACTGCGGTTCGAATAAGCCTATATGCGTGCGACATCGCAGCACCCGCAGTCTGTGCGCGACTGGTGGTTGTTGCTTTGCAGTGAAACATGCCGACGTACTGCTGACGCCAGTAGCAGAGCAAATATCGCTGTAGTGCAGCCAGTTTCAGCGTAAAGATCACAGAAATGTTGGCTATGCGAGGAAGAGCATGAAAACAACTCGATTGAAACCATCGGTAGCTAAAAAGCAATGCGCACATTCGGCAAAGACACTGTGAGACTACAGACCCGAGATTCGACATCGGAATGTATGCGTAACTGTGGCAGTCTATAAAAAGGAGGACATTTGCACGAATGTCAGGAGTCGGCGTCTCAGAAAAAAGCTCAACTATGGTCAAATCACGTGAAATGATAAAATGGTATGAAAACTGCTGAAAAGGCCAAATGAGTAGTGCGGAAAATCCATCTGAGGAGACAAAACCGAGGAGTTTGTCGCATCTGTGAATACAAGCCATCACCTCATACAGTCAATTTATTCAACGAGCATTGTTTTGGACCATTCTCAGTACGCCATTTTGTCGGCGTCTATTCTCCCTATGTTGTTCACCCTCAACAGTCACTAAGGCGCGAAAAGGGACAACTTGGCTCACAGACCTTAGATGATTAAATCGTAGCAGCGTAACTGAACCAAACAAACTACGGAGGTGTTAAGACTGTGTAGACGACCTCTCATGTTCACGTAGGAGGCGTTTATAGGTCTGTACCCGGTGATAATGAAACTCAGAAAAGATGATTGTTAAGCATAGGAAGGAACCATCACAGTCAGACTGCTCTAAGTCACCCATATCGAGCAGATAGGTCGATGAAGTTCGGCATAAAAGCACAACGCACTGACAGACACAGCAGAGGCTTCATCAGTATAAATGAAAACAAAGGGGCTGGAAAAGTCACGTACCACAACTCATGAGTCGCAGCAACGTAGCGAGAATTTGTGTCGGGAAGGGGGAGAGTATAAGTCTCGTGCTGTTCACCGTCTGACAAACTGGAAAGAATCAAGGGAGATGACGAAGAGGAGCAAGGTAGCGACAAGGCTGGCTCTGTAAGTTCCAAACTGCTTTGTTCAGCATTTGTCAAGTGATGCTGGAAAGTAGGTGAGGCTCGGAAACTGGTGTCGACGGCCAATGTAGTATCAAGAAGTTGTGTAACTGGAGAGTGCGACTTCCTGGCGCTGCCGGATAGAATGACGGATCCGGGAATTGAAGTGTGGTCAACCAATGTGGTCGTAGAGACACTTAAAATGAAAAACAAAAGATGACCGATCCATGTTCGACTAAATGTATGAATAGCAAAGTATGTCAATAAACCTATTAAAAAGCAAAAGGCAATAAAAGACCCACCACAGTTGCACAAAAGAAGAAGCGCCGGAGTCATTTGTCGAAGATTATTGGTCTATCTTTGCAGTTTACCGCCGTTATCACTCAAAACCTGCTCTATATTACTTTTCTACACCACTGCGCCCATTTATTATTTCTTGGTTCGTGTTTTCACTGAGCAATTGGTAACGGATAGTTTCTCTTCGCGACCGATTGTCCGGAATTAGCGAACTAACTTTCCTCCAAATCTGATGGTTTCGATTGGTCGTAATTTGCGATAAAGCAGCTATGACTGCATTTTGATCATGTATCCTTCTCTTTATTCTATACAAAATCCTGGCCGTAATGCAATAATCTTTTCCCTCGAAATATCTGTGTTATCGTCGATGTTTGCCAAAGTTTGTATCAAATTGTGATTAGCCCATCGGCTAAAGATTGTAATTATTATTAGGTTTTTTTATTTGTCCTTCCTTATTGACAACAACTGAGTGGATTTCTTGAGGTGGCAGATTACAGATTCTAAGCTAGAAAATTTTTCCCATGAATGGCATACTGCCACTAACTCACTGGCTAATAAAGGATAAATGCCCTAATTTTATGATCCGGATGGCTTAGCGTGCTGAGGCTATATCATCCATAATGTATGCATGAAACAGCCCGTATAAAAAAGCTGTTAAACAGGTAATGGCTTACTTGTTATTTTGCCACACTGGTACACAGCTAGCTGGAAGTGCGGGTAAAAGCTATCGAGAGAATACCCTGTATGGAAGCATGTCCCCTGGAGACGGTTCCATGGTTGGTCGTATTACTTTACTTGAACTTTGAGTAAATTTGCATATTATTGTTCCCAGTTTGTTAACCTCTCTAATACTTTCAGAGTGCTAATCACTTCAAAAGCCCATCTGAAATCTATTGCATAAAAGTGTATAATTAATTGTTTTATGCGATCTCGCTGTACTAGTTGATCAGGCCACTCAATTGGACTGTGCCTAGCACCGTCAAGGAATACGTCACCTATTTACCTATTTATTTACCAAATAAACTGTTCACAATTTAAGGGGAGAAGTACAAAAGTGACATGCAGTCGATGCGGAAGAATAGTGAGAATGCATAGGGACTGTTCTAAGCTGTCAGATAATAGCAGAGAAACGATGACAGCAAGTTAAATTTAGCTAGAAAATTTGCAGTACCTGGCGATAGATAAGAGTACCTACCTCGGATGGGATACTGCGAATGTGGGTGTGTTAGGTTGTGCGCGCGGCAAACGAGCAGCGGAATGAGCGACCACAGGTCCAAGGCTGGAGGCGATCTGCTCCTGCTGGTGGACATCTTCAAGTGAATCATCTTCCGATGACGAATCTGTGGTGATCGCATGTGGTCCATTGGTTAGTGTTTCAAGTATCAGTTAAATACACAAGAAGTTACATGGACGATGTAGCGGAGAGAAGGAATTGATCACGCAAAAGAAAACTGAAGCGCAAAATAAATACAAAAAGCTAACCAAGTGGAAATACCAGAAAAGAGTCGCAGGTGCTAATACTCGGAGAGTGAAGGGAGTCGAAATTTAACATTTGACTAAACACACAGTATACCATTGGGGAACGATGGAATAGAAAGAACAAAAGCGTGGAGAAAAACGCCCGATGTTTAAAAGCAATGAGGTTAAATTCCCCGAAATGGTTAACATGTTGCAGTGGACAACGTGAGCGGGGCCGGTGTAAGAACCCAATGAGAAGTATGTCATCATCAGGTGCAGTCGTTTCGTAGGGAACGACGACTGATAGAAAGAGCAGCATGTATGTCGCTGCATCCGATAAAGCTTGGGTGGAAGGAACTGCTAAATGGTTGTACAACGGAATTCCCATTGTAAATGAGTACGGACTTATCGTGAGGTGCTGATCAACCGAACTGTGTTGGTTAGTGTCTTCAAGCAAACGAAGACCTGGTTACCCGAATGGTCGATGGGAAAGTCAAACAAAATCACCCTACGTGTTCTCACACGGAGCAATCGGTAAAGTAAAAGAGCACATTTCTTTGAAAATTGTAAAAAATGTGGCCAAGTGTCCAAGATCTGTAGAGTTCCAGTTCAGCTTCGCAGGACCCAGCAGAACACCAGTCCATGCACAGGGGTGAAAATTCCGTTTTTTTTACTTAGTAACTCAAACTTATTCGGTCACACATATTGTTAGGTATACAGTTGCGTATGGGTTATTGCTAATGGTACGAGGGAGACAATAGGAAATGCATGTATCCATTAGGTTTCGTCATCTTACTGTGCTTCGCAAATGTGACTGCAACACCTAATTTCAATATAGGCTTTCAGCAAGATGCGTAGCAAACTGGATACACAACTGTACTAGGATGCACTGCAGACTATGATGGTTTAGCCGCCTGTGTCTATGAAAAATGTATCTTTGCGGGATATGACTAGCTGTAACTATCAATTGTCAGTGAATGCGACAGTGAATATGCCGAAGGCCAGTGGAATTCGGAAAGTACCCGCGAACAACGAGCACAACGCGATTAGACGAACAATCTGTGAACTGGTAGAGAATCTGATGGAAACAGAAAGCTTAGGAAATAGGAGAGGCGATAACAGTGAGCAAATATTATAGGCTCCTCCAACTAGCCCACATTACTGGGCCAAGAAGATCGCACATGGTGATCGGTGTACATGTGTGTGCAAGATATGGAAATCTAAGATAGTCACGCACTAGAGTAAGATCACTACGGAAGACATCTAGAGAAGAAAATTATGATAGAGAAGACCGTATTAAACTATGAGCCGATCGTAAGTCACATATCAACAGCCCGTTTCAAGCACAAGCGTTTGAGCAGAATCAAAAAAATTCTCGGATCAAGCCCATCGCAGTGAGGCTGGACCTTACCGTGGTGCGATGGTTTGTGTGCCTCAGCGATTCAATGAGCTATGCTGGGTGGTGATTATGCAACATTAGGGTCACTCATACCAGACTGAGTCAATGATTAGAGACCAGACAAACTCAGCCTCCTGGTCCTCCAGGTTGGGGGTTAAAATGTGGTGGCTCCTTATTCATTAAAACGGAATGCTTGTAGCCCAACACCAAACGCGCTGCTTTGCGGTAAGGTTTTTGTACCAGAGGCTTTGGTTGAGAACCCTAATCGTTCTTCTGTCTAGGCTTGGGCAACCTGACAGTATCCTGCCCACGCAATATAATGAATATCTCTTCAAACAAATTTCTCTTGCTCTGGCCACCGCAGAGGATAATCAGCGGTGCCTTATCTGCTGCATCGAGGAGGATGGATAGGAGTTTGGATGCTGCGGATCAAGACTTCCCATCTTCTTATTCCCCCTCTTAAGCTTGTTCACTCTTACCGTCCCATTCCAGCTTCACTTTTATCCCTCCAGTTTTCAACCCCAAATTCTTGGCCACCCCCACCTTCCTTTGCTAGGCGTTTATCTTCTAATTTTAACTCACATGCTAACCCGGAGCGGCCAAGCCCAGTGCATCGACTTCCATTTGGAGCCTTCGATCCTCCTTCAGATTGGCATGCCTCAATGTACGCACATTGCTACAAAGCGGTCAACAGGCAGCACTTGCTCGAACATTAGAGATCCTCTCGATTAATATCTGCTGCTTATCGGAGACCCGCCTGCAAGACTCGAGCTCTGTGCTCACTTTGCGATCCCATTCCGATGACGCAAGCAGTATTTTCTCATTGCGTCTATCCGGTGACGATGCAGCTTCGAGAACCGGCCAAGTCGGCGTTTTGGCTGCAAACGCTTCGTCACCACTTAAGGTGACATCGTCAATGCGCGTTTATGTAGCGGAGCGGCGCGGTACGAAACGGCAGTGACTGAGTGTGTTCGATCTTCTAGCCGTCAGTCCGAGTTGGATTGTTCGACGGGCACATGACTATCGAAATCGATGTCTGATTCGTGCCTCGTAGCCTAAGAGCAATGCCTCTTCCGTTGACGTCGTCGTTTGACGCACTTGTCCGGCCTTCTGTCCCGTAATATTTAGTCGACTAATTCGATGATCTTTCATCAGCAGTGCTGCATAAATAGCATCTATTTCAATGCGCTGGCTTATTGAATTGTCTGTAGAATACGATGCTTCCAAGAACTCTCTAGCTTGCCTCGAATCTTCACGGACTAGGATCTTTACGATTTCTAGGTCGAAGTGATAACCTTCCTGGTCGTCATACATGGAAACTAGTGAATGCGGGTCCTGTCTACATATGGGCATTTTGTGTCCGTTGATCCGTGTTAAAAGTTTTCTTGCAGTCTGCCTGATGTAGTGTTTGACACTCTTTTAAGTTTATTTTGTAGATGACATCATTCTGACTGCCCTGTTTGACTTTGTCTTTCGGCTTTGAAAGTAATCGTCTGAAAGTAACAGTTGGTTTGTGGGCTACCAAGATTTCATGTGATTGTAGTACTCTCGATGCTAGTTCGGACAAGTTCTTGATGTAAGGAAGCGCTATCCGTTTATTTACGAGTTCCCGCTGTTGTTGAGACACTCTTTCTATTAGGCTTCTTCGGATGAAATTTCTTGGATACAAGTCGTTTTGCAATACCCGGTATAGATGGTTCGCTTCCTTCCTCCTCAATTCTGTAGTGCTGCAGTGTGTTTCGGCGATGAATGCAGCTTTTCTTGTGGTTCAGTGGATAATTGCTGTGGTAGTTTAATATCTGGTCTGTATGGATCTTCTTTCGAGACACACATGTTTGAAGTTTTCCGTCAGTATTTCTGTGGACCAGTACATCTAAGAATGGTAATTGGTTGTCCTTTTCGAGTTCAATGGTAAAGTTGATATCCTGAAATGTGTTGTTGAATAGCTCACGGGTATTTGGTTTGGAAGCTCGTTTGATGGTGACAAACGTGTCGTTCACGTACCAGATCCATACTTTCGGTTTAACGCTTCGTACTGCGCCGCCACGCTACATAAACGCGCAATGACGACGTCATCTTGAGTGATGACGAAACGTTTGCAGCCAAACTGCCGACCTCAGTGAACACTCAGACCACCAGTCTCTAGAACTTTTGGATGCTCGCCGACACATTCCGGCTGGGAGCGAACGCAACGAGACTCGCAAAGACCTCAGGGCGAAACTGCGTGCTAGCCTGAAGAGAGACCGCGAAGCGTGGTGGTCTCATGGTGCCTCGGAGATGGAAATGGCCGCTGCTCGTCGAAATCATCGGAAGTTATTCCGTTGCATACGCAAACCGGGCAGAAAGAGACCTGGTGTTAGCGAGACCGTACGTGAGGAAAGTGGACGGTCGACCCACAGTTGGTTGAAACCATTGGAGCGTTGAGCTGAACACTGAAAAAACAGCCTGATCATTTAGAGTTAGCAGCTTCGGCTATCGATCGATCCTCTCCTTGGGCCGTCCCCACGGACCCGCCCTTAGGCGCAGAAGTCAGACTGTTGTAAGTATACAAGGTCTCAGGAGCAGATAGAAGCCCTCCAGCTCCCTTCAAACTCGGAAGACCTTCTCTTGTAGATGCACAACTTACACACAACTTACTTGTAAAGCAGTGGGAGATAGACACTGCTCCAGCAGACTAGAGCCGCTCGATAATAGTCCCAATTTTAGAGCGGGGCTCACGTTCTGAATGCGGCAAGGAGTTGGCTTCCATGGCGTTTGTGTTGTGAATGGCCTTTTTCAGCATCTTGCTTTTTCACATATCGTATCTTTACGTATTTCGGTACAATAGCTAAAGTGTGTTCGCATCTTCATCTAATGTGTAATCCTGATAATGATGATCACGTATTGCGAAAGCTAGAGATGCTCCCATTGAATGTTCGAAATAGGTGGTATCAGAACGGGGTTTCCCTCAGTCTGAAAGATACGTTTACAAGGCTACAATGAGGGCCGTCCAACTCAATGGAATCGAGACTTGGCCCCTTCGATATGAAGATCTGCGGTGCCTTCAAGTCTGATCATCGTTACCTGCAAAGCTCTGTTAGTGTCGGGTGGTACCAGCGCGTCTGCAACGATGATGTGTGTGGGTGAGTACTATACAGTGATAATCATGCTAGTTCCTTAGGACAACAGATGGCACTGAATAAGTTGCGTTGACTTGGACATGTACTACAGATGCCCGGTCAACACTAACCGAGGATGGCCATGTTTAGTCTGCCAGATGTAGGGTGGTGCCAGGCTCGAGGTGAACGGAAGTTGACTTGGCGGTGGGAAATGAATTCATTTACGACAAAACCCGTTGCACTTGGTCTGCCTCGTCTAGTAGACTGGAGTCCATGTTACCTGCCTTGTACATGGCTAGGGACATTTATGACATGGCTGGAGTCGACACCAGTTGCGCGCCTGCTGTCGTCTCCAAACCGGACTGCCAGTTTATACTAAGTCTCGTATCAAGTGGTCGCCGGGGTAATGGCTGATTATGGCGCGGGGCAATGAAAGCCTCAAGTAAGCCTTCTCGCTGATGCCGTCTTATCTCTGCACGATAGGCAGCTGTATGTGACGGTATGTAGTTGACAAGGTATAGGTGCCTTGACCCTGAATGTTTGCTTAAGGCATTAAGAGTTTCCAGCAAGCTCCCCTTCTCTCCCCTTAATATTATTCATTCCACAGCTCACCGTGGTTGTACGGCGACGAAGCATCAGACCAAATGACTGCTCTACTCCTTTTAATGACGATGATGATGATGACGACGATGATGACGATGATTGGAAAGTCCAAAAGGAAATTTGATGTATCACCAACCTGGATTGTTTACATGAGGACACGGTATCTCTATTCCCTAATTATTTTGCGCATTTACATAGCTTTACTGTACTGCAAGCGGTTACCATATCGTAATTTTATTCCTTTCACTCGATCACTGACATATCCTCGACGTTTCAAGGTCACTCATATTATTATATTACTGTGACACTGCCCAAATACTCGATCCGCCCCACGCTGTACAGTCTCTGCCCACTTGCACTACGATTGCAAAACGTATTCGTAAGTCATCTACTGTATCTAATATGCCTTATAGAACCACGGTTACAGGATAACACGTTTTATGCTTCTGTCCAGACCGTGCGTTAAGTTCAGGTTTATTTGTTCGTAAGTCCAAGTTTAATTTTCGTACGACGTACTTAGTTTAAGCTTCGTATCGTTGGCGCATAATCTGAATGGGGCAGTCATGTCCGTTTCTGATGGCTCTCTTGATGATGCTAAAGCTACTGGTGCTGAAAGGCTTCAAAGAGTTGCATCACGTATTCGTCTGCTGGAGTAGGCTTTAACGAGCATGCGAAAATTGCAAGCAAAGACAACTGATGTTAAGGACTACTGCGAACCTGAATTTGAGTCGGATGCTCTTATCAATGAATGATCGCGATTTATTCCGGCCGACGATTGTGTGCTCCCGCCCGAAGTTGCCATCTGCTAGTCATTGTTAAAACCGGTTAATAGCGTCCCCGCGTTCTGTCCATAGTTCAGTTGGTTTGTCCGTCGGCATCTGTTGGTGCCCGGGTTCGATTCCAATCCCGGGCGCTTTGCTCCGGTCTGCAAGCTGACAGTAACCTGTGTCCGGAACGCAAATCCAGCGATTTGGACCCAGCACGTCATCCTGTCTTCCAAAACGCGAAATGATCACATTCGATGGAGATCCTGCCCGCTATTGGCTGTTTATGCGATGCTTCGAAGCCAATGTTTCCAGAACTACTTCCGATCCAACTACCAGTCTTTCATATCTGATACAGTACCGTTATGGCGAAGCCAAAGAATCTATTGAAAGTTGCTTGATATACGACCCTAGTGAAGGTTTTGAAGAAGCAATGAACATTTTGCACAGACGCTTCGGACGGCCCCACATGATTACTAGGACTCACATTAATGCTTTTACTGATGGCCCTAACATCAGGCCAGATGATTTCGCGGCTCAGTCTCGTTTAGCTGTGGAGCTGGGTTCATGCTACTTGACGTTAAAACAATTGAGGTATGAATTCGAGTTGAACGAGTCCAGAACAAACAGCTGTATCATCAGGAGGCTGCCCAACCATCTGCAATTCAAGTTGGCCGAGCATGCCGTCAGAGTAATCCGCACTGAAAGAGAACCGAACTTCACTGATTTGACAGATTTCGTGGATGAAACCGCAGACATCGTCGATACTTACTTGTCCTTTGCCGCACGTCCCTGTGGATCACCGACCAGCACCGATAGAGGCAGAAGCTTAAACTCTCGGGGATATGCCGCTTGCCTAAACATTGCGGCTTCATCATAACGAAATTTCCTTAAATGTGTTTCCTGTGAACAACGCTACTATTTAGATCAGTGCGATAATTTCCGAAAACTCAACCTCAACAAACGTCTTGAATTCTGTCGCGCCCATAGACTGTGTCAGCACTGTCTCAAACTGAATCATGACTTACCAAGTTGTCGATCATGAAGGTGTTTTGGGTCGAACAATTGTAAGCTGCTGCACCACCCGCTACTCCACGTTGATCGAAACAAGTTCGGAACACCAAACACTAAAGGATCCAGTTTTGCTCCCAGTCACGTCGAACGCTCTGTTGTATCACTTGGCTTGTTGCCTGTGCTTGTTTCTGGGCCTCCTGGCACTACTCGAACATTAGCCTTAATAGATAATTGATCGGATACTTCACGCATTGATTCAACATTACTATAAGTTATCGTGGTTCAAGGGTCCGTGACGACACTCAACATTAGCACCGTTGCTGGCCGATGAAAAGTGGAGTCCCAGTTGGTTAGTGTAACTGTTCGATCTATAGATGGTGATGAGGCGGTCCAATTGGATTAAATTAGGTCAGTCAGTCATCTCACTGAAAAAGTTGGAACGAGAAACAGGAACAACAATTCCAACAGATGGTCCCACCTCTCCGATCTACCGTTACCGGAGCTGGAAGGAAGGGTTGTACTTTTGACTGGTTGCGATAACCCATACCTACACTGGGCATTAGATCAGAGACGCGGGGACCCTGGTGATCCGTATGCTGTTAAAACTCCATTGGGCTGAATCGTACTGGGACCGAACAAACAGCACGAGACTATGAGTGATCAATCCACATTACTGATAGTTGAGCGAACACGGAGGATCAACGCACTTCGCTGCGATACCACTGATCTTCATCAACTACTAGAGCAAATGTATGAAAGGGAATTTGACGGGCTAGAAAGTCCAGGACTAGTCATGTCTGCGTTAAAACTAATGGAAGCTACTAAAAGAAACGTTGGTGCCCACTACGAGATTGCATTACCATGGCAAGCCGAGAGACCTCGGTTACCAGATAACCGACAATTCGCACTGAAGACGCTTGTCGTGTTGAAGAAACGTTTGTCGAAGTAGGCGGCACTGCGCCAAGCATACAACAAGGCAGTGGAAGAATATATATTTAAAGGATATGCTGAACTCGCTTCATTACAGGAACAGCAGACTAAGTGGAAACTTGGTACATACCCCACCACTCGGTATCGTAACCAGGTACGTCCGATAAAGTGCGAGTGGTCTTCGATTGATAAGCTTCATACCGTGGAACGTCTCTCAATCAACAACTTCTACCTGGTTCCGATATATCAAACAGTCTAGTGGGGACGCTTTTACGGTTCAGATTTCACCCGATCGCCGTCCCGTCCGACATTGAAGCCGTGTTTCATCAGGTCAAGGTTCCTATTAAGGATCGGAATTGTTTGAGGTTCCTGTAGTGGAAGAATGGCAATCTTTATTCACCCTTTATTGAATACAGCATGAGTGTACATCCGGTTGGCGTTACTTCGTCATCAAGCTGTGCTAACTTTGCGTTACAACAAGCTATCGTTAACAGTTATTGTGAATCCCAAACAAAGGCTATAGAAGTAGCAGGGAACTGTTTTTATGTCGACGATTGTTTAGTTAGTGTTGATTCTGTTCCTGAAGCAATTGAACCTGTTATACATCTTACCAGCATTCTGTCCGACGGAGGATTTCATTTGACGAAATGGATCAGTAATCGGAAGGAGGTTATCGCGGATTTACCTGACAGCGAACTGAAGGTTCTCGGAATAAGATATTCGACTGAGGACGATTGTGTTATAACTGCACCTGGTTTAAACTGGAACGTCACCCAGGACCACCTAAGTTTTATGCTGAAAGGTTTTAATAAAACGTTGACACGAAGAGCCATCAACTCGTTTGTAGCTTCTGTCTATGATCCTCTCGGTCTCATTGCTCCCATGCTACTTCAGGCAAAGGTAATGTTATAGTTTCCTATAATAAAAGCTGGATTAGGATGAGCCTCTTCCCGCAGAGGATTACCAAGCTTGGAAGAAATGGTTTTCAAACGCCAATGATCTGAACAGATTGTCCGTCGAACGCTGTATTAATCCATTCGGATGCAATGTATCGTCTGTGCAATTGCATTGTTTTTCGGATGCGTCTGATGCTGCTCTATAGTTGCGTTGCGAGGTTGATGAAGGCAACGTTAGCAGTTACCTGATTATTAGTAAATCACGTGTCAGTCCCATTAGAACGGTGTTGATACCAAGGTTGGAGCTAACTGCTTCCGTACTGAACGTATGCACGTCAGCAAAAGTCAGAGAGGAGATGGCACTCCATTGTAGCACAACGTTCTGGACAGACTCGATGGTAGTTCTGAAGCTTCTTCGAAGTGTTAATGAGCGTTTTCCGACGTACGTTGCTAACCGGATTACCATTATACAACAATACTCTCGCCACAGTCAGTGGCACTAAGTAAAGTAAGTAAGCCGAACCCGGCTGATATGGCTTCACGTGGACTCGCAATGTCGCTCAAGAAGGAAATAAACCAATGGGGCCACAATTTCTCGTTCAGCCCCTTTCCTCATGGCCTATGCATCCGGAGAATCTGGGTGAATTACCGCTGGAATAGTTACGACCCGAGGTTGGTTAATTTGGAGGAGCGCTGGATTAATAAATTTACGGTTTGCCCGACATGGACTTCCCTGCGCAAATATTTCGCTACCTTCTTGCGATTCAAATCTTATTTCGTCGCCAAATACCTGAGGCGCGCTGCACCTGACCAACCAGCTGAGATAGAAAGTGCTGAAATTCGACAAGATACGCTTCAGATAGTTAAGTTGGTGCAGTCAGATTTTGCGGAGATGCGCCTCCTTGCGTACAACGAACCCGACATAGCAGTTCGAAATTTAAAACTGAGGTCATGCAGATTAAGACGACTCAAGCCCTTCCTCATTAATGGGATATTTCAGGTGGGCGGTAGGCTGGATCAACTCTCGGTACCGTACAACGCGAGGTATCCGATTTTACTTCCCGGCCGCTACTTTGTCACTCGCCTTCTTATACTTCACTACCACTACATCAATGGACACTGGTGCGCAGCACACCTTGTACAATCTTCATTGACGTTATTGGAAGGTGGGTGAACTTTCATCCATAAGGCGCGTGCTCTACAAATGTGCCAAATGCCGCGTTAACCATGCGAAGCCACTGAGTCAGCTGATGGCACCAGTTATAACAGACCAATGCCTGACCTACCAACCAGCGTTCATTGCAGTGGGGATCGACTATTTTGGACCGCTAATAGTGAAACGTGGCCGCGTACATGAAAAGTGATATGGCTGTTTGTTCAGTTGTTTACGTACCTTATTTACGACGTGATTATAATCACGTCACGTTAAGATCTAACTTCCAAGCGACGAAAGAGACGTTGACTAAGTTAGACGTATTGGAAGGGCGCATGAAGTAGGAGCCGAGTGAGGTGTGTGCCGAGCACTGGCTCGAACGGAGTCATTACATTGCAATTTGTTCCATATGACTACGTGATTGTAAAGTTCGAAGATAACGTTTTGGGAACAACTGTTCAACCTGCACGTTCTTATAGAAACGACAATATCGAAGATTCTGCAGCGTCGGAGATGCAGCACAAGTATGGATGCACCAACACCAAGTGTCGACAGTACGCAACAACAAAACTATAAGAAATGAAGAATCACATTCAGAAGTAACGGATCAAGAAACAATGAGCCCGGAGCCAAAAGCAAGAGCAATTGCTTAGGGTTTACGAATCCATAGCCTTAAGGGGGCGCCAAGGCGCAAGAATCGAAACAGTAAGTGAGGGTATCTTCATTAACAAGAATGTTTCTCAAAACATTAAGAACAACTCACCCAGTATGATAAGCGTTTCAGAGACTGATACCGCTTTCGCTTCAGAGGCGTTCCTATAAGAATGTTGCGGTGATAACTGGACAGACCGATTGAATCTCGGCGCATGAATAGTAGCGGTGCGGTAATCGCTGGTGGTAGCAGCCGTTGGCAGATGAATAACATCCGAAGGAAGTGGTAATACATTTGGAATAGGCGCAGAGCGCATGGATCTCTCTGACGCAGCACTGCAAGTAAGGTTCGATTTATCTAGATAGGTAGATAAAGTGGGTGCCGCAAAAGGGGGAACAGTGGAACCGTCTTGATGGGACATTTCCACAGATGTGGCGTCAAGTATATCTTCCTCTAATCCGCGATAAGTTGGTTGTTCTCGAAACCATATTCCAGACGGTAGGGAAGTGGCATTTTCGTTATATGAAAGCTCACGAGAGCAGCTTCGATGCATCGGGGATGTACTCATAGAAGATAGTGAATGGACCATGGAGATAACAGGTAGACAATTTCTGCCATGCGCTTGGATGGGATCACTTATGAAACTGGTGGGTGTTACACAGTTAGACGGAGAAACGAAAGAGTCATGGGGTTTCGAAAGAAAGGCACAGGGATCACAGCGAATAGAAGACGAAGGAAGCAAGGATGTGGGCATTTGGCAAGGAGTTCCGTTCGTAGGAGGCATGAAGGACACTGAAGAGGAGATAATCGTATGGTTAGCGGACAGAGCAGGCGCGGAGAGCACTGTACTGGTGGGCGTAGGAAAGTGCACTCGTCTCAGCAAGACACCAAACGACAAACTGGTTGACACAGATGCCGGTGCGCCGTTTGCAATTGCGTAACGATGACGTTGTTCCATATGCCGATAGACACGCGCAACTTTGGAGGCCCTATAAAAATAAGACAGAGGGAAACGTGCATAGCAGGCCCACATCATCCAGCTAGACAAGAGAGACGTCGAGGTCCAATCGCACGGGTTCTCATACGTAGGTGAACTTACGTGAAAAGGCAGTGAGCGCAGCGGAAATTGTTGTTGTTTAAGGAGGCGGATGAAGTGACAACCACTGAAGACATGTGTGATGAAGAAACAGGATGCTGAGGACGATAGTGAATAACGCTAGACATGGCACGGCAACCATGTGAGCTGCTCGTGACTTGTGTCAAGTTTCGGGACGAGGCAGACACAGTGATGGGTTGATGAGCAGAGGTCTCTGCGAAAAGAAGAGGCACACGACGGCTGAGAGGATGGAAGGTGAGCAAAAGTGAGCTGCCGACGATGAAACGAATCAGAAAAGCAGGTAAACCGAAGTACTGAGATGGAAAGCAGGCAGGATTTGCGCACGCAGTAGACGCATGGGCTGATCCATGAAAGCACCATGTGAACGTGGTGTTTACAAGACAGTAATCTAAGCATTCGCCCTTCGAGTTTTCAAATGCGATGCGGACATAGCTACTGTGTAATGGAAATCGGAACCTCGGAGGTCAATCACCGTCCTCTACAGTGATGGCAGTGGAGGATAGGTTGCGCTATATCCCAGTTAGCTTGCAAGTGCAGACGGTGTGCATCGGGACCCATTGTCCAGTGACATATTGTCATCATCATACTTATCATACACGTTAGCTAGAGGTGTAAATCACAGCAATTGTACCATGACACATAGGAAAAGAACCTACAGAGGCACGCCAGCTTCGCCAGCAGTAACGGATGAGCACCTTTCCGGAGAGCTACAAGCGGGCTAATGTATCGCAAAAAATGAATAGTATTATGCCTAGGAAATGAGAACGTGATAGGAGGAGGCCAAGGGGGAGGGGATGGGACAAGGAAACTAACAAAAATGCTCAATGGTATAAGCTGCTGGCTAGTTGGCGTAAGCTTCTAACAGCCAGGGTACGATCCCCAGCAGGGGACCGTGGGAATGCGCATTGCTGATGAACTCCAGAAGGGCGAAACGGCCGGCTGGTGCTATTCTAGATTCCAGTTAAACTAATCTTGTTTGTGGTTATTTGAGTTGAACGAGTAAAATAACGTCAAAAATCCTCCTACTCATCAGTAAACAAAAGTTAGCTGGTGAAGACGTCACATGGATGGCGCCTAGAAAGGATCGGGGATCTCAAAAAAAACAAGGGACAACAAACAACAGAACTAAGTTTGTTAGGCAACCAGATGAAAACCTGGTGGTCCAATGCTCAGTCTGCTGTGCAATAGAATGACGTAACGGGTCATATCAACTGGACATATGCTAGTAATAAATTGAGAGAGCAAAATGTCTCAGAAAAAGAAACGGAAGCGCTATGGTTGAGCACCACTGAGTTTCAATGCATGCCGTTCAACTGGTTAGTCAAGCGCTTGGATATACAAAGAAGCAGAAAAACCCATGAACATACCTGGCGGCTGAGCGGAGAATCGCGAAATGGTGATAATACCGAGAGATGGGCGGGTGTGCTGCATGAGAAAAACAAGAGATGCGTAAGGTGGATGGTGTGTGGCAAAAACAGCGTTTAGAAGAGCAATACATGTTAAAGGAAAAAAGCTAGAACGGTTATCAAATCAATTAGGAAAAGTCTAGTGTGGGCTTCAGTGGCTGAACCGCCGATCAACATCCTTGTGGTGCCAGCTGCGGGGTTCGCGTTTATCCTATTCCAGCAAACGGTTCTACAATTGTGATCTAACAGGTGGTGGATTTTCACCTGGCGAGCTACCTCTCTGTGAAAAGCCACATATGTCCGTTTAATAACATTATAACGTGGCGGATGTGACTCGCCACTATCCCTTGCTTCACTCCAGTGGAGCGATCTGAAGCTGAAATTGGGAAGAGTGGTCCCCTGTTTGGTCAGCGACCAAACAAAAGGTGAATGAACTGAATAATCAATTACTGGTTCCCAATGGGTGCGATTCCATGAATTCGTCCTGCTGTCATGAGGGTAGACTATGCAGCCAAAGGCTCCGGATGATGTCCCCTAGGTCAACCCCAAGTTCGGCTTTGGCAAAAGGATAGTATCGTGCCTTCTGAAGAAACCGTGGATTCCTCTGTGTTATATAGCGTTTTATTTTTCGAAAATTGTACGTTCTTTTGGTTTCCATAGATTTTGTATGTTCGCAGACTGCTGGAAAATGATATCAGTGGGAGCGATGCTTCCACCTCAAGTCTACACAATTGGAGAAAGAATGGAAGTCGGTACCTGCGGAGAAAACATTAATGCGCGATAAACGCTCATGCAATTATGCGGTCTATCCGCTGTGCACGGATGCGGAGCACGGAAACAAGTAAGGTCACAAGCACTCACCACAGGGTTAGAAATGGGTTGTTGCAGAGAATCGCACGCTGGTATGCAGCTGCCATTTGAAAAGGCTAAGGTAAAAAAGAGAGGGCAATCGAGGTATAAAAAAAAGCTATCGATGAACGAAGGGTGTGCAATCAAATGTCCACCTCAACGGAAGTTGCGTTGAAAAGAACATCACAAGTGTTAAAGAAATGGGCGCCATTTTTAAACCTCAGTCGTCAGGAGTAGTGAGAGTAAAAGGCGGCAAATTGAACAGTGAATGACTCGGAGTAAGGTGAAATGGAAAACAGGCAACAATGACAATTCGTTGTTGATGAGGTTCGTTGCGATCAGAATCAGCCAGATAGAAGTTGCACAGCTAAGTGGCCGTCTAATCTAATTGGGGCTCGTCAATAGAGTCCATCTGCCCGATCCCGTCTGATCTGAAATCGTGACTTTACTCTTACGAGCTGTCGGATTAAGCCAGTGAATCGTGAGCAACGTCGGTGGACTGCAATGATTATTTAGTGACTGGAATGTAGTGCTGTTCACCATCCAGTTTCACATTTTATGAAGGTACAGAAAGCTTGAGTGGCCGTCATAAGTAAGAGTACTTTTGCAGACCTTTAGCAATCGGTATGGCCCGAGTTCGGATTCAGCAAAACCCCGAGGATGCGTGCTACTGACGAGCCCTACTAAGAGGAAATAACGGTCTAGCTCTTTTCCGGCGACGAGGAAACTGGTCAAAACACAAAAATTCCCTTACCGTCCTCACATGGCAGGTGGTCAAAAAACCAGGGCATGAAGAAAAGGAAAACTTGTACAAAGGAAGTCTGTAAAAGATGAAGCAAAGTTTTCCGAAGGAAAAGTTATTTCATCAGGAAAATTAACTAGGTCAGTAGGACTGAGGAGAGGTTAGCGGTTCAATACGGAAAATTTAAGTACATATCATTACGCATCGGTTCACTAGCAAATTGACAGAACTGGCCGTGGACTACGATGTTGGACTACTGATCTGATTGTTTCGAAAGACAAAGGTCCGTAGCCAGACAGAAAGAGACGTTGAGCGTTTTAACTCAGTTACACTGTGTCCAGATTAATATGACTGTCAGTGCGCTTTGTTATTGAGGAGAGTGAACCTGATTGAATGAAAGGTAGTTGACTATGAAGGCTTGGAATGTGGTAAAAATTGCACTCCGCAGTATTTCTGCGAATGGATGCTTTAAATGTCAGACAACACAGTTTCGTGAAAAATGATATTGCAGAGTGTGGCACAGCGCCTGGGTCGACAAGCATATGTAAGCGGGCGCATTAGAGAGGAAAACTACCACTGGAAAGTGATTTCATACGGAAGAAAAGAATACTCAATGTGCGCCCTCGGTCAAAGGATTCACCGTTCCGTTATATCGAAACTAACCACAGGGTGACCCAGTTGGAAGGCGGTGATGGGAATATTGTCAGTTGTCCGGAGCACGCACTATATACTAATAAACACGGAGCATCAACACAGTGCACCGAGTAAGGCGATAGCTGAATTCAGTTATGTCGAGCATTTTCGACACCCAGTTTGTGAAATTGCAGGTTGTACGATGAGACGCTGGTACGATAGTTAGCTGAACTTATTGAGCCCACTCGGCGAAAATCGCAGACCCGCTGTCGACCGACGTCGATAAGAAAAAAGTGCCCCTAACACTGTGATTCAGAAGGGACCAACTTGACAGAAGATTCAGACGCCGTCCCTGTCAATCCATAAAGAGATGTTGTTGCGCTGTCGAGCTGGCAGTTTTTCAGCAACTAGAAAGTTGCTGTTCAGATCCAACCTCTCGAGTTACCGTCTTACGCATTTAGCAGTTCCAATATGCGTGCGGTAGCAAGTACGTCGACCAAACGAAGACACAGTCTGCAAGAGTTTTAGAGCATATTCTGTGAAACGTGCTCGCGAATGGTCCGCCCGACAAATAACTGACTGCTTCATATGTAAAAACCCGCGTAAAACATTTAGAATGACCAACAATTACAACACCGCCCGACATGACCATAAACCATTTTTCACAAACGACGGTAAGCGTTTAGTGATTGCGAGGATACAAAAAAATTAAGTACTCACATACAGAGTGAGCGCCGATGTTTTGCAGAACACGAGTCCCTGAGACCACCGGTGGCTGAGAAGGAGGAGATAACTGGGGGAAATGTTTGAAGAAATATAATCAGGTGGAGCGAATATGTAGCTAAAAGCAAAATGATAACAAATGTTAAGAGTAAAATTGCAAAGATTAGCCGCAATGAGAAAAGGATATGAAGCGTCGCATCGCAGCTAGCGATAACATGGAAAACCTCTAGAAAATGTGTGCCTACTACACAGGTATCCGGGAGAACTGTGTCACGACAAGTGGAGTGGGGCGACCAAACTAAGAGTAACAATAGCTTATCAGTTATGTCAATGAAATACAGGAACGCGGGTTAAACGTGAGTAAAGTGTGCTGGAAATGAAACCAAATTGATCGGAAGTCTAGGCCTCGAAGAGGCAATGCTCAGATTTGCATATTGGAAACAGTAACCGCTGCAAAACAATTACTCACTAGTTGCAAGCATCCATCGCGAAGAGGCTAGACCTTGACGTGGTGCGATGGTTTGTGTGCTTCAGTGATCCATTGAGATATGCTGGGTGGTTTTTTGCACCTTCAGAGTCACTCATACCAGATTGGTTAATGGTTAGATGCCAGACAAACTCAGCCTCCTGGCCCTTCAGATTGTGGGTTGGAATGTGGTGGCTCCTAACTCCTTAAAACGGACTCCTTGTAGTCCAACACCAAACCCGCTGCTTTGCGGTAAGGTTTTTGTACCAAAGCCTTTGATTGGGAACCCTAATTGTTCTCCTGTCTAGGCCTGAGCAACCTGACAGTATTCTGCCCACGCAATACAATGAACCTACCGTTTAGCCATTTCTTGATGCTCTGGCCGTCGCAGAGGATAATCAACAATGTCCTATCCGCTGCATCGAGCAGGGTGCATAGCGTTTGAATGTTACTGCTCAGACCTTCCCGTCTTCTTATACCCCTTCTTGCGCTTCTTCATCCCTATCGTCCCGCTCCAACTTTTAGCCTCCATTTTCAATCCCCCAATTTTCGGCCCTCCCTCACCTTGGTTTAATAGTCGCTTGTCTTCTAGTTTCAACACAGACACAACCGCAGGGCGTCACTCCAATCCAGTCGACATGTCCATGTTTAACCAAGCAGACATGACTTCGTCCGTTTCACTTTGGAATCCTCGATCCTCGCTAAGACTAGCATGCCACAACGTGCGCCCCTTGCAACAGGTAGGCCAATAGGCAGCACTTGCCCGCACCCTAGAGACCCCATTGATCGATATTTGCTGTTTATCAGAAACCCGTCTGCAAGATTCGAGCTCCGTGGGTTACCCTGCGATCCCCCACATGCGACACTGGCGGCACATTCTCATTGTGCCTGTCTGGCGATGATGCAGCTTCAAATGCCGGTCAAGCTGGCGTCGGCATTGTTTTGAGTCCCCGGGCTGAAGCTGCACTGATCGATTGGATCCCAGCCAACAGTCGGATATACGCCGTTAGATTAGCTGGTTCGTTCCATGCTACAAAGTTGCACAGGAACAAACGGTGCCTGTTTGTCATTGCGGCCTACGCCCCTACAAAATGTAGCATTGATTAGGTGAGAGATGATTTCTATCAGCAACTCCACAATCTCCTTTGTCACAGAAGAAGTACGGATACTGTGGTGTTGGCTGGCGATCTAAACGCCCAAATCGGAAAATTATCCTCCGATGAGCTTTATCTGCGCAGCCAACATCGTGTAGACTCCCGAAATAATAACGGTGAGCGATTGCTAAAACTGTGTGAAGATGCACGGCACTTTCTCGCGAGCACGAACTTTCGACACAGCAACTGCAGGCGCGCACCAGCCTCGAGCCAGCCATGGACGTAAATCGATCACATCGATCAGTTACCGTTGGAGAGGCTGTGTCCAAAACTGTCGCTCGATTTGGAGCACGAGCATGGACTCTGACCAAGCAGTTGTCTGCGCCGGCCTTCGGGTGCGTTTCGGTGGAAGTCCGCAACGTCAATGTGAACGGATCGACACCAGCCATATGACAAAGCCAGGTGTTCTGAATGTGTATCAAAGTGTGCTGACATCCGGGCTGAGTAAGCGCCCACTGAACACCGTTGAAGATCACTGGTCGCATATTCGTCAAACGTTACTATCAGAGGCATGTCTTCATATGACTAAGCAAATTGGCAAACTGGACAGTCTCTGGAACTTATGGATGCTCGCCGACGTATTCCGGTTAGAAGCGAATAAAATGAGGCTCGCAAGAATCTCAGGGCAAAACTACGCACTAGCCTGAAGAAAGATCGCGAAGTCTGGTGATCTCATCGCGCATCAGAGATGGAAACAGTCGCTACTGTTGGCAATCCTCGTAAGTTATTCCGTCTGATACGGGAAACAAGTAGTAGAAGACCTGGTGCTAGCGAGACCATCCGCGATGAGAGTGCGCAGCCGAAACGCAGCCTGTCAAAACGCTTACAGTGTTGGGTGGGACACTTTGCAAGGCAATTTAACCAACGTGTTATCGGTTCCTTTTTCGGGCATTGAGCGCCCTTCTCTCTGGGCCGCCTCCTTGGATCCGCCCGCACGCGCAGAAGTCGAACGTGAGATCAGGCTGTTGAAATTGCCGCAGGAGCCGACAGAATTCCCCCAGCCCTCTTCGAATTCGGGGGACCTTCTCTAGTAGATCATTTACGCGAATTGCTAGTGACACTTTAGGAGCAGGAGACTGTTCCGACAGATTGGAGCCGCTCCGTCATTGCCCCAATTTTAAAGGGAGGCTCCCGTTCCGAAAAGGGCAATCATAGAGGGATCAGTCTGATATCAACTGCCTCTAAACTGTTTGCATCGCCATTCTCCACAGACTGACTGGCACCTGTGAAAGCCAGATTCGTGAAGAGGAAGTCGGGTTTCGTCGAGGTTGGGGCTGCACCAACCACATCTTCACCTTGCGTCAATTGTTGGAGCACCGCCATGTGCATTGGCGGCCCACCGTTGTCGTGTTTCTTGACATAAAAGGTGCCTTCGACTCAGTCGATCGATGTGCCCTTTGGGACTGTCTGTTGTGGAAAGGTGTGCCTGATAAATAGATAAACATTATCAAAGCGCTGTACGCGCATAGTTCGGCCAGACTGAGGGTTTATAACAAACTGTCGCCACCCTTCAGTATCACTAGCAGTGTGAGACAAGGTTACCCGCTCTCACCTATCCTATTTAACTTGGTAGTTGACGAATTCATGGAATCAGTATTCGCTGGACATGACCTAGAAAATGTGGAGCTACTTCCTTGTGAACGACTTCTTGACTTGTAGTACGCAGACGATATTGCGCTCATATGTGACAGCTCCCAAACATGCCAAGCAGCATTGGACCGATTAGCACTGGCTGTCCATCGTTTTGGGCTATACTTTACTCCATCGAAATGCAAAGTACCTCTCCAAGATTGGTAGGGACCCACCCCTGCGCTAACGCTTTGTGATCTGCTAGACGTCCTTCGGGAATTCAACTACCTGGGTAGCTATATCAGCGCAAGTGGGATGGAAGATGAGGTTACGAACCGTATAGCAAAAGCTCGAGGTGCTTTTGCCAATCTCTGCCACTTGTGGCGCAGACGCGACATTACTCCCACCCTGAAGGGCACAGTTTATAACCCAGCCGTCCGTTCAACTCTCCTATATGGTTGGGAAACCAAGCCCATCAGGTCGACAGACATAAAGAAGCTCGTCACATTCGATCATCTCTGCCTTCGCAGTTAGATCATGTCTGGTGGGAGCACCGTGTGAGCCATCTGCGGTCGGCGTCGCGTATTTGGTGCAGAAAGAGCAAGTGAACCGCTAAGCACCATCACATCACGCAACAGGCTCAGATGGACGGGCCACGTGTTGCGCATGCCAGCACACCGAATTCCGCGACGTGCACTGGATGCGGCTGGAAGAGGAGGGGAGGCCAAGCGATGACTTGGTCGAGAGAGATGAAAACCCTCACTTCGAAGTTGGAGTCGGTTGGTACATCCCAACTGCCTGAATGGGGTCCTAAGGACGATTAACACGTTTGGTTGGACACACCCGCTGATTTGGCTAGGAGCCCCAATGGCGTTTGTGTTGTGAATTCCTTTGTTTATCTCCCTTCTGCTTAGCATCCCGCTCCAATCACAGTCGCACTCGTTAGGCATAATATAAGTTCTTGCGGCACGATAGCCAGCTGTTAGCTCTCCGGAACTAGGTCCATCCGTTACTGGGGACTCAACTGGCGTGCCACTGTTTTTTAATTTGTCTTCTTGTCTTTAGTATTGTAACACAATAGCTGAGGTGTTTTCCATCTGCAGCTTACGGGTGCATGACAGAAGTGCTTTGCCAATATGTGCATGGGGCGAATCACCTAATGAATGAGTTTCCGTTTACATTCGATCAGCTATGAAATAATTATATCATGTTCAAAGGCAATCAAGGCGCGAGATCGTAATGGTTAAGGGAAACCTAGCAACAATGTCATCACGGCAAGGAGGCTGGCCATAAACGGTGACTATTTGTACATATTGGATCTCAATCGAGAAATCACTAGAGCCACAGCAACTAAGCAAACGAATGAGAGAGAAACAAGCATTATACCGGTCTCGGGTGTCCGATAAGAAGGGTAGAGAGCGGCTTGGAGCCGATTGCGACCAGATAGGGTGGAGAGTGTTTTTTAACCGCTGCACACATACTCCTCCCAGTTCGACTAACGTGACTGATAGCACATGCACAGTGTGAAAGAGGTATGTGCATGACGCGGAATCTTGAGGGTCTGGGCTGGTTAGGTTGGATTCACATTGCGATTTCCTAAGTAGATTCAATAAGCCAAGTCTGGCAGCCTAAGACAAGCGTAATGTGATGAAGGTGATATCATAATCTCTTATCACGGTAGTACCGCACTAGACAACAACAACTTAGACATTAGTCAAACACTTCACTGGTAATTGAGTACGTGTGTTCTGCTACAAGTGTTGCATGAGCATCCGTTTGCACTTAGTGCTAACAAGTCGTACTTCGTTATCGATCATCTTCAAGTAGAATTTTGTAAGCCATTGCAAAATGGGCGCCAATTACTATCGTTTGTAGTTAATAGGGTAGAAAACTATCGACTTGCCAACACAGACTTGTTATGGTACCGAGATAGAGTAGGTGCACTGTCGTCTGGATCTCTCGTTGGGTTTGCGCCGAAGAAGAAGCGCACCTATGCCGTGTCCCATGGTGAATTTCACGGCACAGTGGCATCCGTCCGTAACATGAAGTAGTTGCACTACTTTTGTCAAGAACATTACATTACATATTATAGGTTTCACAAAAAATCGTAATCGTTTCGAAATTCCAACATTCGCCTCACACAATAAGGTTTGAACTTATGTCTGGCCACCAAGGTTGGTAGTCACTTGCGTTGTAGAGAGGGGAAGGATGAATGGGGGTAGTGGCGAATTGCGAGGCAGGGTGTACCGACCTGAGCTAATGTAGGGTTTGGTTGTAATTCGTTTGACTGCGTAGCTCAAATTGGCCAAGTGTAGCGCAGAAACGGACGTGTATTCATCGCCTCAAAACGATGCGCTACTCCCATGTTAGTCATACCTTCGCCGTAAAACGGTTAGCAGGTTCAAGTGGAAACAAACAGAAAAGATGTTACCAGGATATTCGCTGCTAAAAGTGGATAATCCTGCAGATATTTTTCACTTCGCAAAATTCCCGCTATGATTGTGCTCCCTCGAATCCTACTAGCAACAATATAGTCTAAAGTCAAAGCTCGTGCCATGCACCTGGGTCTGATGATGAACTAAGGGAAAAGGGTTATATTCATCAACTCTTGCTTGAATCTGCAAAGGTGGAAGAAAACCACTGCGATGATGGGATGATAGATAGTGATTGGAAATTTTAATGTGACGACAATGGAAAATGAATAGCAAGCGAGATACTGAGAGCCCCACCTGATGCGTAACGTGGCTAGAATCAGTAAGAGACGTTGCAGGTAAGCAACAGGTGGTGTGTGACGACGGAGTGGATATCGCGGCGACGCTATTTACCGCCAGTTGTCCCTGTGAACTCACTAACGGGTCTGTTGTCGGATGCGAGCGAGGAGGAACGACTTGAACGTGACGCCATTTGATTGTTAGAAATGGGTAGTCCAGTGACGCCACACGGCAACTGAGTCCTACTGACGTGAAAGGCAAGGCAGTTGAAGTGCCCATTGCCAGAGGGTGCTTCACGAGACGCGACGATGAGACCAAAGAAGAAGGGTTGGGATTGAGCAGGGGCTGCGTGGTAGAATACAGAATAAAGCACACCCATTGGGAAGTACAAAGCTTTTGTGGAAAACAAGTCGTCTTTAAGTGTTCAAATTTGCATAGGAAGTGGGTTCAAATATTTCAACGCTAAGCAACATAGGTGACGAAAATTATCACGGCTGATCACAAACTAGATCTTAGGTGTTGGTAATCGTAAACCATCGTGTTTGAGTGCTGTGGAAGGACTGAATAATTTTGACTAGTCTTTATCAGTATGGAAGAGCTGTGGCAACCACAAGAACCTGAGAGAAGGGATTACGCAGACCGTTCTGATCGTTGCCCTGTAATTGGTAAGTCTGGTTGCATGCACGTTATGGAATCAGACGTTTTATTATCCGTCCGAGTGTTCGGAATATCAGATCAATATCACCAAGCAATTTTAAAGAATATTTTGTGAGGAACCATGCTTCGAAGACTACTTCTTTCGCATTCCCCCATTTGCAGGGATCTGTTTTGATTCAGTTGAAGTAAGGTTGCACTTCGCCCACGTACATTCAGTTTAAAGTGGGTGGGTAGTGTCTCTCGTGGGCTGCCTGGTGTTGTCGTACCTTCATAAGCAGTTCTCCTCTAATCCAAATAGTTTCTAGCACAATTTTGACGCACAATCATATGGCAAATATGCGATTCCAGTTTTCTTTCCGATTTTGACGTCCAAGCGTTAAAGGTAAGCATCACAGAACGTCTAGACAATGAAAATAAAACGTTTACGAAAATGACAAGAAGCAGTATATGCAAGCATCTCAATTTGCGCCTCAACATGTTTCAGCTCGGCCGAAAACTCGTGTACAAGTGAAGGGAGCATCAGAGGGATCCTACTTCTATCGAACTCTGCAGAGACCGTTGTAAGGAAAATAGAGAAATTCATGCTACAGATAATTAACCCCCGGGGTAGCCACTAACGAGTACGTGTTAAGGGGTGAGGTCAAATGAACAAACTTCGACGTTCGTCGTCTTCATCTTCGTTGTTCTCATTACTCTTATTGCAGTTAAGTCTTACGTTTCCATTTTCTAGACATCCTTCATGATCCAAACATTGAGTGTAACACAAACAACATCCCATAATCCTGAACGGTCTTGGGCGAAGCAACGTCACGTTATTTAAAAGGTGTACATCATTTTTACTCATGGTAAACTCATTTTCTTGCTTTCAAAAAGCATCTTTTCAAGAGTTTCATACTCATATTCAGATAAAGGCATCCATTGCAGCATCATATAACACACTGATACAACAATCAACTTAATGTTCTGTCAAATCGAAAATCGATTTGCAACACTGTTAAACATTATCCGATTGTTTATGATCATTGCACTAGGAATTCATTTAATAACCTGACCAGGCCGTAACAGGCGCGTCTCTCTGTAAACTAGAATGTACTATTTGTTTATTTTTTTAATTAAATGATATGGTTGTAATGTTCAAACGAAGCAAAGCAGAAATCCGTGCACCAGCTACTCAACAAGTTCACGGAAGATATCCGGAGCACAGTGGAAATGGAGGTGCTAGTGAAAGTCAAATTCGAGAGAAGCAAGCCGGATTTCGCCGCAATCGATGCTGTAATGACCACATCTTCAACTTACGCCAATTGCTGCAAAACCGTCATGTTAATTGGCCCTCTAACTTCGTGTTCTGCGACGTCAAAAGTGCCTTCGATTCCGCTGATCGAAAGGTGTGTTCGAAAAAGATGTAAATGTTGTCCGAAAGTTTAAGGCGTGCAGTTTACGGCAAGCTGTCGTCCAACATCTCCAGCGGTATGAGACGAGGTTGCTTACTGTCACCTTTCCTTTTCAACTACTCCATCGACGAGATAACGGAAATTGCGTTCACTGGTCATGGTCTGCAAGGTGTGGAGCTGCTCCTAGGTGAAGGACTTGTTGACTTAAAGTATACCGAAGACACTGCGCTAATCCTTGACAGCTCACAAACGTACCAAACAGCACTGGGTGTCATTCGTTTTGGTTATGCTTTGAACCGCCGAAATGCAAAGCCCTTCTTCAAGATTGGCAGGGAACTACTCCTGCGCTGACCATTGGTGGGGATCATCTAGAATTCGCCCAGATATTCAAGTACCTTGGCAGTCACATTAGCTCGGTGAAATAGGTCGCGAACTCTGTAGCAAAAGCTCGATGCGCCTTTGTTAATCCCTGCCACCCGTGGGGCTGGGGTGACATCACCTTCGCCCCGAAGAGCAGAGTTTATAACGAGGCCTTGTGTTGAACTCTTATGAAGGGTTGCGAAATCTGGCTCATTAAGTTGACAGAAATAAAGTGGCTTGTTACGTCTGACCATCGCTACCTTTGCATGTTAGATCATGTCTGGTGTGAGAGCCAATTGAGCAATGGGTGTGTTCGGCGTCGCGTATTTGGTGCTGGGTCCCAAGGACGGTGAACCCGTTGAATTGGATACACTTGTCGACATGAGGAAGCGCCGATCTCAGTGGAGTTTGTGTTGGGAGTTCCTTCACCCTCCCCTCCTTCTTTTTCCAACAACGATCTCACACTACAAGGAAAACTGACAAGTATTATTTACTTTGTCTCCGTGTTCTGTAAAGTTTAGTATCTCTCCTTTCATATAACTAATCTTTGTATTGCGGCCCAGCTGAAGTGCTTCTCACCTTCAGCTAACGTGCAATGATGATGGAGACGATGATGTAAGGGAAATGGTAAACAAGTGTCCTAGCTCGGGCGCATTAGAGAGCTACAGTTAGGGAGCTACAGTTAACAGATGGGGGTGGGGGCAAAAGCACACAAAGACACATGGAGGAAGCCATGTATTTTGAACAATAATCACGCACAAAGCAACAAGATAGGCTATGTGTGAACTATCTGCCTAAAGAAGATATTATGTCAAGAGCAAAGAGTAGTTGTAACAAATCGATTTGGATCTCAAACATAGTCGATGTTACAAACAAAGTATATTTCCAGACAGGCGGGGGCACGTTCTCAATTGACAGGCGATCGCCTCAAGGAATCGAAACACATCCGTATTGAGAAATACTCATTCAGGTAATGTCGACGCAGTTTGTTGACGAAATGCAAAAACCACACGGCTACAAGTTCAAAAATTGTTCAAGTGAAAAACGGGTCGTTCTTTCGTTCAGGCGAATAGAGTGAAGATGAACGACACCTGGTTATCATAGCATCACTTAGCTTTGGTGCACATAAACTATAAGTGGGGATCGTTTTGAAGCACTTGTGGTTTGAATGAATTGCGACAAGGAGCCTAAATCTGGATCACGATACACGCTGAAGTGAAGCCTCATCAATTCGCTCATTGGGAGCTCGTTCGTTCGATTTGGTCGCAGTGTATGTGGATGAAAACGAGAATAGTTGCAAAGGAACTCAAACAGAAACCTTAGCACACGGAGAAGGAAGAAAGACATCAAATGTACGCCAGTACACCCTAAAAAGTCGCGCGTGGGCTAAGGGTACTGAGAGGGTCCCTCGGTCCACTACGATAACTAATCCATGACCTCATGTGACAAGGCATACAAGGCTACATGCAGGCAAAGAGGAAAAAACACTTTCGAAGAGCAGTTGTTCGCCAAAAACGCAACAAACACATCGATATACAGGCTCGGTAGATCAAAGATTTAGATGGAAGTACTAAAAGGCATTGAAAAAAGCCGCATGTGATCAAACGAATCACTCGCAGGACAATGAGGGGATCAGTACGAGCAAGCCCACGTCGCAAACCACGCGTCCCTTGCACCAACATCATTGCGACCGGACTTCATACGCCAAAAGTAAAAAGAAAGTAATCGCAGACCTCGAATGGGTTTTCAATGTGTATGAATTAGAGCAAATAACACCCGTAAAGTTTGTGATGGCGAGTAATCGGGAAAGATACTGCTTAATGCCATGCACCAGCAATGCCACATCGTTGGGTGGTGAAACATTAGCAAGTCAACAGTCAAGCCTGGTGAGCATAACAGAACTATAAAATTAAAGTATAAGAAGTTCAAGGCCGTATTTAAGGACGCTTCCTATAATGTGATTTAAGGCGTTGAAGCAAACTTTTATAATTTCGTCGGTTAAAATTTTAGATAACACACTAATCCTAATTATTTCGAAATTATCTTAACCAGTACAGGTTTATATTGGAGAAAATTACGTTTCTCGTATGAGATTAAATGGCAGATAAAATGGAAAATTTATAAAGCGGAGCGCTTCAGTTAAAAGTAGCAAACTTTCATCATAGTTGTCTTAGGTTAGATGCCTAGAGTACACTGGCACATATAAGCAGTTAAAATGTGCATCCATGAAATGCAACCACCTGCGCGTTTTAAAGAACGTCAGGACACAGTGAGATGTTGATTGTCTGGGCTAACTAAATTATTGTTAACATGGTTGAGAATGTGTGTGAAAATGTAGTAATCCTATAGTAATGCAGCGTGAAACAGGATGAACCGTAATAATATGCACTTTCATGTTAATGCCTTTTTCTTTATTAGAAATGCATGTAATGCATGTATGTAAATGCATGCATGTAAATTTCAATTTGTTAAATCCTTTTCCTTCAACGGGGATCTTAAAATGTATTCCGTACAAGATGTTATCACTATGGTAGAAACAGTTAAAGGTGTTTTGGAAGGCAAATTCACATTACTACTCCGAGGGATGGACAAAACTGATGATGATATCAACGAAGTGATTCAGGATGCTGGATCTAGTGATGACCTGTCAGCGAGGCAGTTACTCAGTGATGTTTATGATAGCTTAGCATTGTCTCATAGAGCAGCAAATACAGGCAACAGGAGACAAAAAGTAGCACTAAAAGTATACAAGAGGAAATTGCTGACCCTACGCTTGTTTCCTCAACAAAAGTTTAAAAGAATACCAGATTTAGACTATGGAAAAAGGCTTATGTCTAGCTTCAGACTCAGAGACAATGGTCTGAATGTACAATTTAAAGTAGGAACCTAAATCGTACAAATCATTCGAAAGCTTCTTGGAAAACTCTGTTATCGAACATATGATAAGGAAGACAATCGAGTACAACCATACAAAAAATAAAGACCCATTCAGTGTAAACACGTTTGAAATTCGTGATCTTCTAGCCATTCCGTTTATCTTAATTATAATACATCACCACGATGGCACATGTATTGGGATTCGAAGCAAAATGTCAGCAATTCATTCGTCAATGAACCGAAACGGACTGGACATAACCATGAAGTATCTCCATCTGGCAAATAATGATAATATTCAAGCCGATGACAAAGTTGCTAAACTTCGACCCCCCTATAATCTCAATGCAATATGTATGAAATTATTCCAAGTGGAAAAATGTGTGCGCATATCTGGTCAGGAAATGAGGTTTCATATTTTCTTCTTAACCCACAAGTCAAGGTATCATGTTTCTGTGGGCCTACAATTGGACAGTATGAAAAATCACCATATTTCCACAAATAATTCAAGTTTACAAAATCCAAACCTCATTTCAGTTTTCTTCACCATTTTCTAAAACATGCAAAAGCAAGAGAATCTCAAACTGCAGGTGAATGTGTAAGTTAGTGAACTGTACTCACGCTGAGTTCAGAGTTTGCAGGTCTGCTAAGGTTGGTAGGTTGGTTAGGCAAAGCCGCTGGACGCAGAGGCTTCCCAGAAAGACTGACGCCGTCGTTCATTTGATTGAGAAATTGCAACGGTGACGCGATCGAACTGCAAATGTGCGCTGATTCATCATCAAAGGTTGATCTCATTTGTGGAACTAAATTTGGTTGAAGCTGGTTGCGGAGTGCCAATTCAACTGCCTTAGAAAAGTCCACCGTCGCCTGCGGGCTGTCAGACATCACCGGGGCATCGGTTTAGATGACATGGAAGCGAATTTACAAAATAAAAGGTGTGCTGAAAACGGAAAAATCGAAGTCGGTGTTCATTAAGGAAAAAGATATCCGGTATCGACGAATGGGTAACGCGAAATGATTGGGGTTCACGTAGAGTACAGTATTGAGACACACAGACACCGTTCAGGACAAAGTTTGAGAGTATTGTTTAATTCAGAGGTAATTCATTACGGTCCACTTATTTAAGTAAAACGAGTGCGATCCGAGTTCCAACATGAAATTAGTTCGATTTCTAAGGCCCATGTCATTAGACTAACAATAATTCGGATTCCAAAAAGAGGGGTTGGAAAATAAACCAAAATATTCGAGCTGGAGTGCTAAAAGCTGGATGCAAAAAACCGAACGCGGGAGCGTCAATTATTGCACGACCGCACCATGGCGATCGGGTCCCCAACCACTGATGCAGACCACTTCGATGTTTCCACCCACGAAGACATCACGCACTAGCCTGAACAAGTATTTCGGCCACTTTCATCATGTCTCTCATCATCAATACACGTTAGCCCAGGGTGAGAAACACACCGCTAACGTGCTGCAATACAAAAGAGTGGAGACAAAGCATTACAGACCACAAAAGTCAAAAAGTAACATAATGTTAAAATCACATTGTGCACCGGGTTTGAGATCGATGCTGGAGACAGAAGCGAAAGAAAAGAGGAGGGACAAAAGGACTAACGAGACAAATACCAATGAACTCGGCTCCTTGCCATATTAACAAGCGTATCCAACGAAACGGGTTCATCGTCCTTAGGACCCCAGCCAGGCAGTCGGGAAAAAGTAACCGACATCAATTTTGTAATGATGGACACCGTTCCTCCTGACCAATTCATCGTCTGGCCTCCCCTTATCTTCTTCCTTCCACACCCACAGAGTGCAACCTACAAGCGACGCAAAAGCCGGTGTCCTGGAATTCGCAACATGTGGCCCAGCCATCGAAACTTGGTGCGTGATATAATGGTGCCGAGCGGTTCACTCGCTCTTCCTGAACCAAATACGCGACGCCGAACACACCTATTGCTCAAACGGCGCTCTCACCAGACATGATCTAATCCGCGAAGGCAGTAATGGGCAGATGTAACAAGCATCTTTAGGTCTGTCGATCTGATGGGCCAAGTTTCGCAACGGTACAGGAGGGTCGAACGGACGGCTGCATTGTAAGCTCTACGCCTAAGAGTGAGAGTGGTGTCACACCAGCGCCACAGGTGGCGGAGACTAGGAAAAGCGCTTAGAGCTTCCACTATACGGTTCTTGATCTCCTCTTCGGTCCCGCGGGCGCTAATATCGCTGCCCAGGTACTTTAATTCAAGGACGACCTCTAGCGCGGGAGTTGATCCCTGCCAATTTGGGGAAAGCACTTTGCATTTCGAGGATACAAAGTATAGCCCGAAACGACGAACAACCAGAGCTCACCAATCCAGTGCAACTTGGCACGTTCGTAGCTGCCACAAATGAGCGCAATCTCGTTGGAATACACTAAGTCGAAATCGGTTACCTTGGAGCAGCTCCACACTTAAGTGATGCCAGGCGAACGCCGTTACCATTACCCCGTCAATAGCGAAGTTAACGAGGAAAGGTGGCAGTGGGAAACCCTGCATCACAGTGCCGAAGATATTGTGGGGCCGCGACAGCTTACTGTAAGCCCTCACTCTGGGCGAACTATGCACGTACAGCGCTCGGATAATGTTTACGTATTTATCGGTCATACCTTCTCTAATTAGACAGTCCTAAAGTGTACATGAAGGAACGCAATCGAAGGCCCACATCATCGAGTGGTAGCCTCGCAGTTTCATTAAACTACAAGCGGTAACGCGTACAATGTATGTCAGGTAAGGTGGTCAACGAGCAGGGTCCACTCCTAGCATCAACCTGTGGTGGGAAGCAAATAGAGTGGTTCAGGAATTTAACTGCATTGGCAGTAGTATCAGTGACTGCGAAATAGAAGACGGATCTACAAAGCGCATAAAAATGCTCGAGGTGTTTTCGTTCAGTTTCGTTACTAATGGGATTGTGAAGAGTGGAGTCCACAATGCAGTCAACCGTCGAACTTTGCTTCATGCCTGCTAAATCTGACAACTCTGATCGACAGACAGAAAAAGGTTAGTTTAGTTCAACCACCGGTGCATTCGTAGCTTATTTCATACATGATGTGAACACTGCCTCAGGAGGAGAAAATGAACTTTGCAGCACCGTTTTTCGCGTAACAAGCTTCGATGGCTGAGCCCTGGGTTGCGCATGCTAGCACACCGACTCTCGCAACAATTGTTAGTTGCATAAAAGGAGTGTAAATGTAAGAGAAGGGGCCAGCTGAAGATTTGGCCGGGATTCGCACTTCAAACTTGGCCTCGGTTGAGGCGGTCTGGGTTGGAGTCTTAGAGATGATGACCAAGTTTGTTTGGATGCACCCGTTGGTACGGCCAAGAGTCAGCCTAAATAGTGCCTGGGTTGTGAGTTCCTGTGTCCTTCCCCATCGCCCTTAGCCTTCCCCTCCAGAAAGGATCTTACTCTCAATAAACAATAATGGAAAAAACATATTTATTCCTGTGTTACACCATGTATTATTTATTTTTTCGAACATTCTGCTGCATTATGTTGCGATGTGGTAGCTGAGATATTTCTACCCTTCAGTCGACATGTAAAATGAATGAACATGGAATAGCCAACATATACGGTTCAGGCTCAACGGACACATGAGAGAAATACTAGATGGGTAACCTACGAGACACTAGCTGACAACTAAGATCGGACCATCGAGGAACAGACAAGAACACAACATGGGAGAGTGCGTAAAAGAAGGATCTCGGGTTTAGCCACTAGTCAAAGCCGATGGCCGCAATAAACCGGCAATGGTTGCAAACGTTTAAGCAGCAGAAGAAGCAGGGAGTAGAAGTCTGGCAGAAAATAATCCGGCACAAACACAACGCAGAGATAGTTAAAAGTGAGAACCTCTGTATTACGACGGATAGTGCCTCTCGGTAATGGGGCCGAGAGATACGTTGAATCAGTGTAGACACGACAGAATGAGTGTTTCACACAATGAACAGATCCACTGTTGTTCATGACTCAGTAGCTGAGGTGTTTCCCACCTATAGCTAACGTGTATGATGAATAGTAATGAACATGACTTCTATTCAAAATAAGTGGATAAAAAGAGAGTTCAACTAATGGGGTCAACTAAATATAAATAAATATACAAAATTATATTTCTAGACTGTTGCTAGCAGTTCCAACGAGGAGTCAGATTATTTTGTACATGAGTTCCATGCCCTTGCGTGAATAATAAAAAATCGTGGTTAGGTACCTTTGAAGGAGTGTCTTGCACCGTCGAGAAAAAATCGTTTATTTATTTATTTATTTCGAACGCCGTGTCAGATAAGGGGAGAATGAAGTGTTTATACAATAGCGTTTCGCAGCCCGTAGTAAGAGTCGCGATGCAATGGACCCAGTTGCCCCTACTTGAAGATTTTAATCAGGAAGATGACAAGCGCCAACTCCTTCCGGAAGGCACCAAATGGTCTGTCCCTGAAGACTAAATTGTGCCAAACAATAAGCAAATATGAGCAGTTGTCTTATATCCTCAGCGCACGGCCGCCATATAATGGCACTGGCAGCACCGATGCGCCGTAAGCTATTCACTTAACCAAAAGGTTTGCATTCAACTGTCTCCATATGTGACTAACGTCGTTAAAAGCATGTGCAATGGACGGTTAGGCGATAGAGCTGCTTAGACAAGTAAACTAATCGAACAATGAGGCAGGCTGATCAACGTTGAAAATTGGCGCCAAATCGGTGCAGTCCAGCAACAGGTTTTGTACTTTGAAAGTGTGAAGAACAAGTCTAAGTGCACATCTTTAGGCATCAGCCAGTCCGCAAATAAGTGCATAGCAGCTACATCGCCGCTCAGAGCGAGTTTGGAACCCACTCACCTAACAGAACCTCTAATCCATAATAAGGGGAAAAGACGGTAGGGAACTATTAATGACTACCTCGACTGTAGTTGCCTTCGCTAATCTATACAGACAGCCAGCACGAAGCTATAAAGATAAACTCTTAATCGCAGTTCAAGACAACGACACATAGGAAAATAGGCACAAGACACAAGTTTCCAAACGAGACATGAGGAAACTGTTATATTTCAACGTCGACCACTCGTTATCAGTAGCGCACAATAATTTCTGCTCATCGAGTAGATTGTATCCCAACTCATCAGTACAACCCGTAGAATGAACCTTCGCTGCCACACTGCTACCCACAGTCGCGCATGAGCTGGGTTTATCGCGAGGTCGTCCGCAGCTACGGGGATCCGAGTAGGTGATCCGCGGATCACAAAGCTGGCATATAATCCTTTCGGAAAGCGGCGGACATGATGTAGAGATAAGTCAACATCGACGAGACAGCGATTTCTACTACCCCGTGCTATAAACAGCAATCACCTGCGGATAACTCGGTAGCAAGGACAATTTAAATAAACATTTGGTAGGAATGGACTTCAAAGCACCAGCTAGCAGAGCTCAATGAGCCGACGAGGTGCACAAACCGTCTCACAATATTAAAGTGCAACTGCGTCGTGACTGCTTCATGGAAGCAGTAATCTATGCGTACATGTACTGCTTGATAGTCGAAGCGAATTCAGCGTCCCAAGTGAATGCCAATGTGGATCGCCGCTAAACTTAGCCAGGCAGCAAACGTGCATAAAAGACAGGTAGACAAAACATATTTTAAATAAGACAATGAGAACACTGATACTGCGAGATGGAAGCATTTCGTGTTATTTGCTCACTCGCCGAATAACAACACAAATAAGAATCACGTGACAGAAAATCGGAGGTTTGAAACTGGTCACAAAGGAAAATTACGTAGAGGCAAGAATAACAGATTAACAACTTGCACTTAGGGTCATGAGCCCCAAGGAAACTTTAGGGAGACTGTTAATTGTTTTTGTACACAAAGGATAGGGCGATGCCGGTTAAGTGATACCGCTTCGGCAAACCTCAAAACTTTGGGGTTATCATTTCGATAAATAACTGTAAATGTTGATCTAGGGTCAAAACGAATTGCTAAACTATCGAAACAAAAAGCAGCCGAAGGTGAAAAGGTATCTAAGCTGTCGGCATCATCCATCGCCAGACATCTACTCGAAACAGGCCATCAGATTGACCCTACGTCAAGATTTACGGTTATCTATCGAAATGACAACCCCAAAGTTTTGAGGTTTGCCGAAGCGGTATCACTTAACCGGCATCGCCCTATCCTTTGTGTACAAAAACAAATAACAGACTCCCTAAAGTTTCCTTAGGGCTCATAACCCTAAGAGCAAGCTAGTTAATCTGTTATTCTTGCCTCTACGTAACTTTCCTTTGTGACCAATTTCAAATCTTCGGTTTTCTGTCACGTGATTCCTTTTGTGTTATTATTTTGCGAGTGAGCAGATAACACGAAATGGTTCCATCTCGCAGTACCAGTCTTCTCATTGTCTTATTTAGAATGATAAAGGGAAGTCAGTTTTAAAACATATTTCAACAGAGCATCGGAAAACAACTAGATATCAGTGGCTTTTAATCATCCAAAGAGCTTGAAGTGTGTATAAAAAGTAAGGGCGAGCAGCAACTACATACCCAATACTTACAGAAATTGTTCGTATTCTGAAACGCAAATATTTGAGTATTTCCACCGTGTTATTGGGGGTTTACGCATCGATAGGATTGTATGGAAAGTCCATCAAGTCTATCACATGAAGGACGATGAATGCCTTCGAGTTACTAAAGTTGAGAACCTAGCAATAGCTGTGAAAAACTATCAACAGTACCCGGGGTGTGCCAGACGACTAACACCAGTTGCGCGGGATCCAGGGGAACTGCGAAGTTACCACGCACACAGATTCCAACCGGTGATCCTGGACTACAAGGCAGATGCCTCATCTTGTCTCAAAAAAGAGTAGGGCGAAATGAATCTAAAGAAAATAAGTAACTAGCATCACTCTGGGTTAACAGGACGGTTCATGAACAGATTCACGCTAACAGCGAAAGTTACGTAGGGTAGAGTAAATCGTGGATCGATACAAAAAGAAGGGACCTGGAGCGCTCAACTTAGGCACTAAGATCAGATGGAGCACACTGCAAAGGAGACGAATGCTTATGAGGCCTAAGCAATAGTCCTGAGATATGGAAACCGGTAGCTTCTAGTAAATCGACGTTGATCTGTTCGACGGTATGCATTTGTATGTAATCTCAACAGTCTAGTAACTAGACTTAGAGCCAACAAAGCCATGGAAATCAGTGGATAAGAGTCAGTCATTGGTCGTAACCATCGTGGCATGCTAGTTGAAGGTGGGCAACACACTTCAGCTAATATGCTGCAAGAAAATGGAACATTTTGACAAAAATACAGAACAAAACATTTTTTAAGTTGTTTGTCACACGCCGATGTTTCTCCTTTTTTGTCATTTTCAAAGTTGGTAGTATTAAACATATGAATTAACACAATACTGTACACAATTCTTCCACTGATTCCGGTTGCGGGCCATGTCTTCAAAAGTGCTAAGCCATTGGCACTCCTCATCTTTGGGTCCCCATCCTGGAAGACGTACGGGTCCAACAGCGGCTAGACACGACGTCAGCGATTTCATGTGCTGCCGCCAAGTGGAAGGCTGACCACCATGCGGTCGCCTCCAGCCAGGTCCTTGACGAGCTACTAGAGCGCGACGCGGTAGACGCTCAGGTGCCATGCGTAGGACATGACCGAGCCATTTTAACTGGCGCAACAAAACCAGTTTGTTGAAGGAAATACTTGCATTCCCCAAGATGCGACGTCGAACGTCATTACTATTAACTCGATGTTGCCACCGAACACGAGCGATCCTCCTTAAGCAACCGTTATCGAACGCATAAAGACGACGCATGTCTTCCACGCGAATCGGCCAAGACTCGCTCCCATACAACAATAATGAGCGAACTAATGCGATGTAAACGCGGCCCTTTAGTGAGAATGAGACGTCACGACGACGCCACAAGTGTCTCAGATTGACAAATGCTGATCGAGCTTTAGCGATACGAAGCGAAACTTCTTTGCTGATAGTGCCGTCAGCGGAAACACAGCTCCCAAGGTAGACGAAACTATCTACCTGTTCAAGTTGGACACCTTGGAGAGTGAGCACGGGAGCAGGTGAAAGCCAATTCTTAAGCAGTATTTTACACTTCGATGGGGCGAAGCTCATGCCATACTTAGATGCTTCAACCGCCAAACGATCCAGAATGAGTTGCATACCCTGAGGATCGTCACCAAGTAAGGCGAAATCATCAGCATAATCTAAGTCAGTCGCGCGCTTACCCGGTAGAAGCTCTAAGCCAAAATGTTGGAAACCTACTAGATCATTCGACAGAACGTCTTCGATTGCGAAGTTAAAGAGGAATGGGGACATAGGGCAACCCTGTCGCACACCGCTATTGACAGTGAATTGCGAGGAAAGCTTGCCATAGACCCTCACTCTGCCGGATGTATGAAGGTAAAGTGCTCGTAAGATGGCGGTATATTTCTCTGGCACCCCGTTCTTTAGTAAGCAACGCCATAAAGCAGGTCGATCAACGGAATCAAAAGCGGCACGTATGTCTAGGAATGCAACGATAGTGGGCCTGTGATAAATGTGGCGACGTTCAAGGAGTTGGCGGAGCGTGAAGATTTGATCCACGCATCCGCGGCCAGGACGGAAACCAGCTTGTTCTTCACGGTAGTATGATTCACGTACTGGGGATAGTCTACGAAGTAGAATGGATGCCAACAGCTTAGAGGCAACCGAAATAAGACTAATCCCACGATGATTTGCACATGAAGTGCGAGCGCCTTTCTTGAAAATTGGGACAACAACTGATTCGCCCCAAGAGGAAGGCACTTTCCCTTCATGCCAAATTTTTGCGAACAGCGCGGTTAGCTGGTTAATAATCGCCACACCGCCATACTTGAATAGCTCCGGAGGAAGTCCGTCTAAGCCGGCAGCCTTGAAGCGCTTCAAGCGTCGAATCTCGAGGCAGACTTCTGCTTCGCTGGGTGGATTCAATGGGACGAGACAGAGTGGACAGCAAGATGTACTTCATGTACTGATGAATGGTGGAGGCCAGTTGAACTGCGAGTGAAAGTGCTCGGCCCAGCGGTCCATACGCCTCAGTTGGTTGGTGATCGGAGACTCATCCACCTCACAAATGACCTCACTGACACCAGGCTTCCTGAGGACAGTGGAGCGAATGAGTTGGAAAAGCATGAGAGTGTTGCCAGAGAGGGCAGCACTCTCCATCTCTAAAGCACGCCCAGACCACCATGTCTCGCGATCCTTGCGTAGGCTTTGCTTGAGTAGCCGGTTGGCAGAACGGCGCCGCTCGTTGTAATCTGATTCCGCGGAGATATCTTTGCGGCGTTCGAACAGCTCCAGAGAACGAGCAGAGATCCAAGACTTCAAAGGGCGTCGAGTTAGACCGCAGCATGACTGTGCGGAAATGGTCAGCGCTTTCCGTATACAAGTCCAGTGTTGTTCCACTTTTCGCGGTGGATCGCAACTGAGTGCATATGCCAGTGAAGACTGATAGCTCGTCTGGACAGAGGAATCAGTTAATCTGTTTATATCAATCTTGCGGTGCTTCGTGTTTCGGGATCCTCCAAAACATACAGATTTTCGCGCAGACCAGAGCATGATCTGAATCAACGAAAGTAGACCAAAAGGACCTGCAGTCCAATACGCTGCCGCGCCATCTGAAGCTAATCGCAATGTGATCAATTTGAGACCAAGGTTGTGTTGGCGAAGGGGGACGCCACGTTGCGGAACGCTTCTTCGTACGCCTGAAGCTAGTGCTCGAGAGAAACAGACGGTTGTCCTCGCACAATGTGAGAAGTCTCTCTCCGTTATCAGAGCGGTTCTCATCGAGCGCGTGATGACCACCAAGGTGGCGTTCGTACGGTAACAGGCGGCCAAACCGTGCATTAAAATCCCCAGCAAGGATAACGACATCCGACTTTTTAGCATTAGTCAAGAGTTGATGTAGATCTCGGTAGAAATCGTTCTTGACCGAGTCGCCACTGCAGTCAGTTGGAGCGTACACAGATCACAAACAAGTTGCGTCTCTCTTCGCGGCGCCTGTTGATTCTACATGAACGCCGAAGCCGAACTGCACATAGTCGGCTGTTAATCGGGAACCAGTCCAGTAGTGCTGCCTCGGCCTTGTCACTCAGCGCTATACCTACACCAGCCAAATCCGCTGAGCTTGATTCTGGATCTCCAGAAATACGCAGGTGATATCTGGCTTCGTGGTCAGTGGGGGATGTCAATGTAAGCACAGTGCTGGGATCTTGCAATCGGGTTTCTGAAAGGCAGCAGACATCAATGTCTAGGGAATTTAGGGTGCGCGCTAGACCGGCTTGCTGTCAAATCTGCATGAGTGTCCGGACGTTGAAGCATGCCAGACGGAACGAGGATCGGGGACGAAGGAGAGCCATAGGTTGAACTCCTTGATCTGCAAAGTAAGCGGAATCGCAGCCAGATTGTTGAACAGATGAATTGGGTAACCGAAAGTGAGGATTGTTAGCAAACAAACAAGTGGCGTGTGATGGAGTAGGGTGAAAGGGAGTAGCAGGAGCAATAGCTGATAAGTGCGTTGTAGTACAGTCCATGGTTTTGTGAGAGGGCGTGATACTACCCGGTTGCCCAAGCCGAAGTAAGGAGTTGACTTAGGGACTCCACCCCGAGCCTTTGGCTAAATAACCTACCCGCAAGGCAGCGGGGCGAATTTAGGGAATCGCGCCCATTGGGAGGCGTTGACTGAATGATCAGCTCATGCGTCTTTGTTTGGTAGATTACCAAACAGGGGCCCAATACTCCCCGTGAAGTCAGCACAATTGCTGGAATACAATGCCCCACGGTGGAACATTGTCGCCGAACACTTTGCTGGAACGGTGTACACCCGAACCACTCAGCTGGCACCACGAGGAGGTAGTTCGACTGAATCACGGGGAATGCTGATCCTCATCAATCCAAAAATTCTCATTTATTACAATGAATCAAGGAAGACAGGATCTGAGTAAAGAAATCTTTTCGGTAATTCTCATCAGACTCAAACATTACATGATGACGAGAAAGTGATAAATAGGCCGGATTGGGCAGCGTATTGAACGGAATGTGTAATTTAACAGGAACAAATCAATTAATCACGGGGTCACTGTAAGTGGCAAGTAAGTACAGGGGAAATCACAGCCGAAGTTGTAGGCCACGGTAGAAGTAAAGGACGTACAAAATGTTTTTGTACGCACAATTCTGGCTTGAGGTGGCGGATGTAGATAGCTTCCGCAATAGACAGAAGATGCTTCCGGAATCCGCGCATGAAACGTTCAGGAACAGTGTAGATGACTCTAAAATCATTTTCCGTCCCTGCGTGACTGCACTTTAGAAGGTGAGACAAAATGGAACAGTGACTGGACCTCGCTTCGCCTTTGTAAAACCACTTTGGGATGTTTTCGCGAATCCTACGATTTAGGCGCCTCGTGGTACGACCCACGTATCGTGCACCACAGGAGCACGAGTAAAGATAAACAAGCATTGATCGAGTCACCGAAGGCAGCCTGTTTTTCAAAGGTTATGTTCAGTACGCAACCCAATCCGGCCTATTTAGCACTTTCTCGTCATCATGTAATGTTTGAGTCTGATGAGAATTACCGAAAAGAATTCTTTACTCAGATTCTGCCTCCCTTGATTCATTCCAGCTGATCTGTTCATTAAAGGGGGGTGGATCCAACTGCCTTGGCAAGTGTTACCAAAACAATAATGGTTATGGAAATAATGATAATAACAGTCCAAGAGGATGGAAGAACGACTTAAATGGTCAGATGGAGTGGACGCGGATGCATGAACGTAAATGACCCGTGGCTAAGCCCTATTCGATAACGACCCGGAGCTAACCTGCAGGCATTTTGAAACACTCAACACGAGCTGACACCTTAGATGGGTTAGCAGCAGCATTCCGAGGGACGCGCCTGAAACCAAGTCAAATCGCTGTTGCATCGAACCATGAAATTCAGAGGCGACGTATTCGACAAATACTAACGGAATTTAACAATTCGATTAGGCTTTCGGCCAAAGATCGAAAAGGAGATGGGGAATAAAATCGGCATGGGCGTCACAAGCACAGCTTAAAATGCAACGAGGAAATTTACACTATGTTGTATAGAGCACAGTTCGCGAGGAATATGCAGGTAACAAACAGAAAATGGGTGCAAACATAACGAAGCGTTCAAAGAAGACAGAAGCAGGCCACTCCACATGATATATTATAGTATTAAGTATGAAAGTACAGCAAAAACGTGTGGTCGAAAAGAGAAAGAATAAGATTTGTTAAACAATAGATATCGAAACGGACTGAAGTGACAGTAAGGAGCGCCAAGACACTGGTGCATTTGTAATTCCTGTATAATCTCGTCTCCAAAGTGGAAAGTCATCAAAAGACAGATGACCAAAAAAGGACTGAGTGGAGTTCAACGGTCCGTACTGTGAAAAATTCAGACCCAAAGGTGCTTGCGAGCCAGGGTACACCTGAGAAATGGGAAGATTAAGGAGCAGAAGATACACATCTGCAAAAAACTTTCGGTTGGGCCGAAGGGAAGTATTAGGGAGAGCAAAGATACCCATCAGGAACAAAGGGTTGAGGTGCATTGATGAGAAAACAGATCACCCCACTGATGCAGAAAATAATCAAGACAGACGAAGTGAATGATTGTATATGACAGTAGAGCGAGAACAAGTGGAGTACATGGGTGTGAAATGCCGCATACAGAAATGAGACGATACAAACAGAAGGCTGTTGCAATGGTTCAAGAAAACATGACCAAGGCGACAATAAGAAGGTTAACGGAAACGCTTAGCTGATGAAAGGGGGCGAAGGAGAAATGACTCTAAGCGGGAAATTCATGTAGGGGGTTGCGCAATCGGCAAGCAAAGTGAAAACTTGGCAAGTCGCTTATCATTGTTAGAGCTTATTCGCTCGTGCGAATCTGTTTGTTTTGATGAACAAGCAGCAGATGCTCCTCGTGGGAACTCCAACAGAGTAAGGGTAACGCGACAGTATCCAAAAGTAACGGTAGCAATATATCAGTAAGCTGAACTGATGCTTTGTTGCTGTACAACCAGAATGATGTAGAAAATGAGGAATATGACGGAGAGAAGGGGAACTTACAGTAAAACCTAGACAATCTAGGCAAACAATCAGGGTTAAGGCGCATACACCTTGTCTACAACGCATGGTCACGGACAGCTGATTTCCGAGCGAAGGCGGCATCGGCCAGACAGGTTGCATTCGACTTTAACTGCGTTTGGTTCAAACAGTAGTACTGAACAAACAACACAAAATCGGACACAACCTAAACAGATAACCCGGACAGCAAATGTGCGGCCGGGAGCCGATTGCAAGTCATATCCTGTAACGTATCGAGACAAGCACAATATGGGTAGCGCGTACTCCAAGCTAGAATGCAAGGAGGAGCAACAGCACTGAGTTTGCTCGTCAGTGGGTTCAGTTCCCGATTCCAAGTCGATGCAGTTATTGTGGGTAGAAATGCGTCCGACCTTCCCTAAGTGCACTGACTAAGGCTCCGACCCGAATAACGGGGCACGGTAGAGAAGCGTACGATGGTCCCCTCAATGGTAAGTAACTCATCCGTCTGAGGAAGCGATCGAAGCTGTGAAAGGTAAATCAAGTCTCAAATATCGGCTGGTAGATGGATGACCAAGTTTCTGCTGAGCGGTGTGAAACCAGTTGGTAACTCAGACGATGGGGTCCGGCGAAAAGTACACGAGACTGAGCATAGCTCGGTGTCCGTCACGATGTGCAGTTGGAACCAACCTAGTGCCAGCCAAGAGATGTGGTTGGAAGTCGTCTGGCTTACAAAGATTGCTAGGGGTTGCATAACGATGAAGCATCAGTGTCAACGCGTTTGGGGAACCGTGATGTAGTGGCCCACGCGGCAACCAGTAGCCGGTGGATATAAGACGTCTACCCAGTAATACAAAGGCTACGGGCTCGAACCGGCCGCCTACCACGCGGGTACGCAACTTGTGACTGTCAGAAGGCGGTGATGCATCGGCACAACATACCATCGTGCTACTGATGTCAATGTCATTCCAAGCGTCAGGCGTGTGATCATTGTGCTACGGATCAGAGACCCCTGGTTCTGCAATATCCCAGTCGGTGTAATATCACTTGTGAATGTATGAGAGCGAAGTAGCAGTACAAAGCACCGGCGAAATGTCGATACCCACCTCAAACCGTTGGTAAACACCATACAACATGCCTCTGCAGAAGTTCGTTGATAGTACAGGGAGTAAAGGTGCACTTGTCGACGATTCGTCTACTAAGGTAGTCGATGGGGATCCACGAGCATTGTGAGTAGGGGTAAAAGTGACAAAGCCTGGGACCGCAAAGTGATACCGCTAGAGATTCCGTAACTTGAGGGGCACTAAACATTTGATATTTTCTTGAATAAAAACTGAAGAACTGAATGGATAAGAATTGGTAGTGTGCGCATCTGTCGCCTGGTTAACTTTACATTTTATGTGAACAGAGCTGCGGAGATGACAGCGAACTGAGTATATAGGCTATGTTGTTATGGATATTAACGTCATCATAATGCTACCTGTCGACTTATGGTATGCCAACAATATGATAATCAAAATGTTTTGGTGGGAGAAGCCCCGGTCGGTATCCGAGTAGTCTGCGCGCGTGGTTTACAGCCATAAGATTACATGTTCGAATCCGCGTAGGGGTTAGCGCCCTCGCCGTATACTCAGCCCGCACGTGACTGATGTTCGCGTGGCAGTGAAGCGCCGTTACGGCGTACAGCTGGCGATTTAATCTTATTTATTTTTATTCTATACAATGTAGCCGATGGCAACCCAGTGTGGGAAAAGCAGAGCGGTGTGTGTGTGTGTGTGTGTGTGTGTAAACGCATGTGCCCAAAGATGACAAGTCAGAAAGACACTGGTTACTGTTGCGGGCCCGTCAAATATCCCCGCAAAAACACACCAGAAACTCCGGCATAATGGCTGTGGAAAGCGAGGTCCAATTCCTCCCCACAAGGCAGCAGTGTTCAGCCACTCCGAGACGCGGCCCAACTGCGCATCTGTTGACAATGGTCTTTTACAAACTACCACCCCGTCGTGGCAGCTATTTTCCTTAACTTAATGACCCATAGCATTGGCTGTGATTTGCCCTTTTGGTCGTAAAATAAGCCTTCAGGGGATCACCTGTCTTGCTTCCTCTTCGCCTTAGTTGGAAGTCGGTCGGTCACGTGATTTTGTGTGCGTCGTTAGCCGGGCAGCGTTCGCGTCTAAGTCACTAGCACGCGACTAACGTAACCCCCTCTCGTGTGCGTTCGTTCCGAGGGCTCAGCGTATACCCGAATACGTGAGACTAGGATCGTTCTCACGCTTGCTCAATTTCCGTCTCACCAGCGCGTCCCCCGGGATAAACTAATGCCATCAGATCAGCGCAAGTCCGTTCAACTGGCCAGCGTAGGCGTACTCCTTGACCGTGCTGGCGTTACGCAATCATAACAGAGGCGTACCACAATTATAACAGTTACCATGACGTGGCTGAAATACGGTGAATAAACTTCACCAGGAACAGACAAATCGAAAGAGCGTCGATAAGGCAGAAGCATCAACAGTACGCCGACACATTATATCGACGTTTCGTTGCAACGCCACCAGCACTTGTCGCGCGTAAGCCGGGTAAATCGCGAGCACGCCAGCACCTAGGCGGATTCGAACCGGTGTTCTCCGGAGGCCGAATTCAATGCTGTTTCGTCAAATGATTGCTATGTGGTTTCAATAGACAAGAGAAAAAAAGAAGGGAAACTCACGACGTGTACTATTCGCCTTTGCCCAGGGAGTGGATGCATATCTCGTAAATGCATCAACGTCTCGTTCAACGTATCAATAGTAGCACCGGAAAGGTCCACTAGGACATTGCATTGGGAGAAATTTGGTTTTGTGCAATTATCAGCAAGACGACCAAGAGGGAATCGAGGTGGCATATAGGTGTGATAAAATACATACACAGGACAAATGGACGAACTGGTAGGCGACCAGGGGACCACAGTGCGGAGCATCGGCAACAAACCGCCTTGATGCAGACTGCCGTAGAAGAGTAAGAGGATGAGTTGCTGCAAAACCCAAGTGCAAGCAAAGAAGACGCTCCATTTACCAGTAAAACTGAATTTCGGGCAGCCATTCATTGTTGCAGTTTCGCAGTTTCGACGTTCCAGATCAAGGCCAGCAATACAACAAGCAAAAGGAAGAAGTGGTATAAGGAAACGAGGTTCCTGATGTGGGATCAGAGAGAGAAAGGTCAGAGGGACGATTACGCATAGCCAACACAGGACCACAGGGAAACAGAACGTTCGGGGTTTCCGCAGCGCCAACAGAGTGACAATAGGAGTTAGTATTAATGGTAAATTGACCAGGACATGAAGATATCGTGGATGAAGGCCGTGCGCAGCCAAGTGATCCGTCGCAGAGTTGTAGGTTAGAAAGCGACAAGGAACACAAATGAAGTCAGTAAGGGTCAGTTGGGTAGTTAAAGAAGAATACGAGAAGTAAGCAGTGTCTAGCAATAAACATAGGTAGACGGTCCATGAAGCTAGAAGAACACAAACAGACGACGGGTAGATAAACAACAGGCGAAGTTTATGAGCGGCGTACACAACCTCAGCGAGGGCCATGGGGAGAATGAAAATTGGATAGGTGGGTCGCAGAAAAATAGCCCAGCTAACCAATACGGATTGGGCGCACATTGCGAAGATGATGGGCAGCAAACGAGTGAACGCCGTGTAGGAGTGAATTAGATGTAAGCGTCGCATGATAAACATAAAGAGTAGACCGAAAACCGCCACAGCCGCTGCCTCCCAAGTGTTTACGAGGGTACGTCCGGATAAAACAAGCCCACCAAAGGTGGCGGATGCGTACAAGAGCAACGCGACCGGTGGTCTGTGGGGGAACCAGGGATGATCGGTTGTGTAGGGAGAACGCAAATAGGTGCTAGCTTGGAGAATAAATACGTCCACAGCGAACGAACTGAGTACTGTGCATAGACGGACGGGAAAGATGACACGATCAATGAGAATCGATCCGCTGTGCCCAATATGGCAATCAGGCTGGGCTGAAGAAGGAAAGAAGTGGAAAGAAATTTATGGTGAGCGCAGAAAGATCAGTGGGTTCAGAAATAAACCGTAAGAGAAAAACAAGAGGATGTTCCTTGTGCGAGAGCGGAAGAGAAAAAAGCAGGTACTAGCACGTTGCGTTGGAAAGTGGATGAGATAGATATCATCATCATTAAGCTAGCCGGGTAGCATTCATCGGCAGTCGTTAGCATCACCAACAATCATTTAAGCAGACGAATCTCTGCAGCACAAACTGTGACCTACGGAATAAAAAACAACAAAGCGGCTCAAATGTACAAGAACCTAGACGAACATTCCGGGAAACAGTGGCCAGGCCTCATCGACTAAATGCAATAACAAACAGGTTGATGTCGTGCGAAAAAAGCGCGATACCACCGAGACAGCATCTTTGCGGATTCCATTGCACCGCGCATAATCAGCCATCAACAAGTAGATAACACAGCATTCATTAAATATTCGTTATATACCTTAACAAGAGGTGGAAAACACTTCAACTAGTGCTCCGTAACACACACCAGCTGAGCCCCTGGTAACAGATGGACATCGTTCCAGAGAGCTACCAGTCGGCTATTGTGCCGCAAAAATAGATGTTATGCCCAGGAAATGAGACTGTGGTTGGAGGAGAGGGACAGAGGAACTCGCAACACAAACGCCACTGAAGTCCGCTGCTAGACATACCAACAAGTACATCCAGTCAAACGTGTTCATTGTCTTTCGGGCCTCAATCGGGGAGCCAAGAGGCTCCGACCAATGCAAACTTCAAACTAAGGACCTGAATTACTTTTGACCAAGTAATGGTTGGCCTGTCCTCTTATTCAACCACACCCGGTACCGGATACAGCAGAGGTCGTGGGAGTTCGCGTGTTGGCATGCACAACATGTGGTCCAACCAGTATAGGACGCTAAGCAGGCAAACCTGAGAGAAGAAAATAGCAAAAGTACCACTGGTGCCACTGCGAGTCATGTCCAATACGTCTCGAGACAAGTACAAGACAGGTAGCGTGAACTCTACCGTGGGAGACGAAACGAATCAATAATCATTCATTCATCATCCATTATACACATTAGCTGCAGGTGGAAAACACCTCAGCAATTGTGTTGCAATACTAAAGACAAGAAGAAAAATTAAAAAACAGTGGCACGCCAGCTGAGTCCCCAGTAACGGATGGACCTCGTTCCGGAGAGCTAACAGCTGGCTATCGTGCCGCAAGAACTTATATTATGCCTAACGAGTGCGACTGTGATTGGAGCGGGATGCTAAGCAGAAGGGAGATAAACAAAGGAATTCACAACACAAACGCCATTGGGGCTTCTAGGCATATCAGCAAGTGTGTCCAACCAAACGTGTTAATCGTCCTTAGAGCCCCAGCCAGGCAGTCGATATGCACCAACCGAGTCAAACTTCGAAGTGAGGGTATTCATCTCTCTCGACCAAGTCATCGCTTGGCCTCCCCTCCTCTTCCAACCGCACCCAATGCTGGCATGCGCAACACGTGACCCATCCATCTGAGCCTGGTGCGTGATATAATGGTGCTGAGCGGCTCACTTGCTCTTCCTGCACCAAATACGCGACGCCGAACACAGATGGCTCACACGGTGCTCCCACCAGACATGATCTAACTGCGAAGGCAGAGATGATCGAATGTGATGAACTTTTTTATGTCTGTCGACCTGATGGGCCTGGTTTCCCAACCATATAGGAGAGTCGAACGGACGGCTGGGTTATAAACTATGCCCTTCAGGGTGGGAGTAATGTCGCATCTGCGCCACAAGTGGCGGATATTGGCAAAAGCACCTCGAGCTTTTGCTATACGGTTCGTAACCTCATCTTCGGTCCCACGGGCGCTAATATAGCTACTCAGGTATTTGAATCCCTGAAGGACGTCTAGCAGATAACCACAAAGGGGTGGGTCCCTTCCAATCTTGGAGAAGTACTTTGCATTTCGATGGAGCAAAGTATAGCCCAAAACGATGGGCAGCCAGACCTAATACGAACCAATAGTACCAAGTTTTGTAGTCAATGATCTAATGTCTAGGTGCTTACTTCCATCAACCTCAAAACTTGCGCCGCTCTACATTTGGTAAACAAAAATGAGACCCACCTCGGTAAGCGGGAAGCGGACACACATAGTACATGCCCAAGCCAACGCAACTTATTCAGTGCTATTTGTTGTTCTAAGGAAATAGCTGATTATTACTGCCTATTAAGCTTACGCACATTATCGTTGCGGACACGCCGGCGTCATGCACCATCAAAGCTACGCAAATAACGATTATCTAAGACTTGAAGTCGCCGCAGGTCCTCAGATTGAAGGGGTCAGCCCGATGAAAAACAAGCGTGTAAGGCTCACTTTCGCTCTAGAGTTGATGTAATGGACACAACATGTGTTTGATCTGACTGTATTTGAGCTAGATATGCTGTGAGGAATGCGGAAAAGTAGTTGAACCTGTATTTGGAAATTTATCGAAGTCGTCCTCTTGCCTTACTTGGTGAGGACTAGCAGTATGCAAAAAATTGTAAACCGTTAGGGGATGGAGGCATCTAAGTACTGAATGTGCTTCGCCATGTAGAAGTGCAAACTGCTGTCTCAGAATTGGCGCTCCCCCGTTCCCGTGCTCACTCTTAACGATACAAAGCTTGAACATGAAGATAGCTTTGTCTACCTCAGCAGCTCTGTGTCTGCCGGTGATACCACTGCAAAGGAATTTTCTCTACGCTTCACCAAAGCTTGGTCGGCGTTTGTCAACCTAAAAAACTTGTGGAGCCGTCGGAATGTCTCCTTCTTGGTAAAGGGTCATCATCATCATCATCATTATTATTGTCAGCTAGAGATGGTAAAACACCTCCGCTATTGTACCGCAATACATAAAGGAAATACATACATACATACAACGCATAAAGGAAAAATAAATACGATAGTTGAATGCCAGCTGAGCTACCAGCAACGGATACGCATCGTTCCGGTAAGATACTAGCCGGCTACTAGGCAAAAAAAAAAGTTTACTTACGTTTTACCCTACGAAATAAGATGGTAGATGGAGGGGGAGGCTAAAGGGGTGGGGAGGGACAAAGAAACTCACAGCAGGAACGCCACTGAGGTCGGCTCCTTGCCATATCAGCAAGTGTATCCAGCCAAACGTGTTCACCGTCTTTTGGACCCCAACCAGGGAGCCGTGAAGCTCCAACTGAGGCCAGCTCAGAAGTGAGGGCCTTCATTCCTCTGGACCAAGTCATCGCTTGGCCACCTCTCCTCTTCTTCCATCCACATCCCCGGTGAGCAAACAACGCACGTCGAGGGAGTCGGTGGGCTGGCATGCGCAAGACGTGGCCCAGCCATCGGAGCCTGGTGAGTGAAATGACGGTGCTGAGCGGTTCATTCCCTTTTCCTAGGCCGTAAACAAGGCGTCGAACACGCTCGTTACTCACGCGGTGTTCCCACCAGATGTGAGCCAAACTGCGAAGGCACCGATGGTCGAACGTAAGTAGCCTCTTCATGTCCGCCGATCTTAGGGGCCAGGTTTCGCAACCGTACAGTAAGGTCGAACGTACCGCTGCATTGTACACTCTACCCTTCAGGGCGAGAGTAAGGTCGCGCCGCCACCATAAATAGCGATGGTTAGCAAAAGCGCCTCGAGCTTTTGCTATACGGTTCGTGATCTCATCTTCAATCCCACGGGCGCTGATACAACTTCCCAGGTAGTTGAATTTTTGAACGACTTCTAGCTGATCCCCACCAAGGGTCAGCGTAGGAGGCGGTCCAGGCCAATCTTGGAGGAACGCTTTGCACTTCAGTGGTGCAAAGCAAAGCCCGAAGCGGCTGACAGCCAGTGCTAATCTGTCCAGCGCGGCTTGACACGTCTGGGAGCTGTCACAGATGAGGGCAATGTCGTCTGCATACTCTAAGTCAAGAAGACGTTCTCCTGGGAGTAGCTCCACACCTTCCAAGTCATGTCCTGCAAATGCAATCTCCATGACTTCGTCAATAGCGAAGTTGAATAGGAAAGGTGACAGCGGGCATCCTTGTCTCACACCGCTGGAGATATGGAATGGTGGCGACAGCCTGCCGTAAGCCCTCACTCTGCCCGTGCTACGCGCATATAATGCTTGGATAATATTTACATATTTCTCGGGCACACCTTTCCTGAGTAGACAATTCCAAAGGGCACATCGATCAGCCGAATCGAAGGCACCTTTGATGTCGAGGAACACGACAACGGTGGGCCGCCAATATGTGTGACGGTGCTCCAACAACTGACGCAAGGTGAAGATGTGGTCGATGCAGCCACGACCCGACGAAACCCGGCTTGCTCCTCACGAAGGGTTACGTTTACAATGCCACCGTTCAGGTTGTGTTGCTATATGGAGGCGAGCCGTTGCCAGTCTGTGTGGATGACATGCGCGGGAAGTCGGCCCTCGGCAGTGGGTGCTTAAGGATGACTGCTCCTGTGTGGTGGCAACGACCAGCCTGCAACAGTGAAGTCCGACGTCGTGTCTTATGGGATGCGAGTATTACCCTCAACGTGTTAGTTTTGCTGCACCATTTAGAATAGCCCGGTCACGTCCTGCGCATGCAAGCTGGACTTTTGCCTTATCGCACCATGTTCGGCGTGCAGGACTCGGTGGGAGGAGACCAAGCGGTGGTCAGCCGTCCACCGGGTCACAGAATACAAAAGGCTTCACGTTGGATGCACACGCCTGCCAGGTTGGAGAGGGGAGGAGGGAGAGTGCTGATGAATCGAAACAATTCAGGATAGAGCGCGTAATCGAAACCAATGGAAGATCTGTGTACATACTTGTTCAGCTCCAGATGCTTAATGACTAACAACAAAAAATGACAAACAAAAAATAGCATGTGAAAAACAAAAGAAATGTTCCGTTTTCTTTGCGCCACAACAGTTGAAGCGTGTTGCTCACCATCAGCGGATGTGCAAGTAGGAGAATGCGGCTACTTCGCACATCATTTTCCGTTGATTTTCATGGTTTTGGCTGACGCTATATATTTGACTGTTGCTTATTTGGTTGGTGGCATTCGATACTGGATGTACCTGTAGTTGCCGTCTCCCCGTGGACAGCCACAGGACGCCTGCGTCTACAGAGGGAACATAGATGGCGTGCTCCATCCATCCATCCCATATTCAGTGTAAATCAGAAGAAATAAGACCGGGACGCATGTGGATGGGAGTCACGTTACATCAACGGAGTCGCCCATACTACTTCGACAAACACAGTAGCAGCACTCCTGTCAAGCTATGCGGGGAATCATGCGTAGCAGACATGCACATGACGGTGGCTGAACCGTAGCCCGTTTCACAATGAACGCATGGAACCACTCTGTGAACCTAGTAGGACCACGAGGACCGTGCTCCCCGTCACCTCCAGTAACGACTATCCGTCGCCTGGAGGCAGTGTACTCGAGGCGCAGGGGAATAGACAGGTAAGCACCACATCAACATGCACATTAAGCGCAGCCACACCAGGGATGTCAAGCAACAGCCAATGAAACGAAATGATAATACCAAAAAATATACAGAATAAGCATACGGATATGCCGAAATATCTCTTCGCTAAATCAGCATATGAAATAAATCGGTTATCAACAAATCCGTGATAAACACAAGATGTCAAAAAACATGCAACAAACGAGAAAAATTTACGAAGTTAACCACCTTTCGATAAGGCTATGGGTAGAAGTAAACAGACTATTGAGGTAGACATTAAAATGAGATAAAATAAGCATTAAAACAACACAGTAAACCAGTCAGCTGGAATAAAGAAACTCAGCACGCAAGCACGCGGTTAGTAAACCGAATGGAATCGCATGTAGCGTACCTACAAACGCTGCGCCGGTGCTTCTTACACTCGCAGCAGCGCCCGTCGTCGTTTCGATGCTGGTCCAGAATGGCCTCGCTGGTGGATCACTAGGAATGCCTAGCTCCGGCACTCGCGACCGCATGTGCGACAGCAACATGCACTCGATGTCGATGGAGTACACACCATCGGCGCGTCGCTTCCGTACTTGCCGGTTCATCTCCGCATACATTAGGGCTTTCTCTTACACCTCGCCAGATCAGATCGCGCCATGCACACCGATAAACCGCTTTCGATTCCCATGACCTGAAATCAACATTAGAACATGACAGACTCATCTTGATCATATCCTGGTAAAGAAACGTCGGTTTCCCCACATGCCGCTTCCCCATACGCAGCTCACAATATAACCGGTATCCGCGTCGAATCCATACGCCACACATAACCGAGTCACCTAAGGTGCCTAAGCGAAATTATGCAGTCCACTGCATACATTCCACCTTGGCACAACACTTCATTGTCTGCAACTCTGTCACACCAACCGATGCGCAGATTTCATCACAGATACTGTTGATGAAACCGCTTGAAATATCTCGCATCACGTCAGTACGTCGTCCACGTTATAGCTATCGTATGGGAGAACAGACAGCACCATGGATTGGTACACTATCAGCTTCGTACCAACGGTAGGCTGATGGTTGTTGCACACTGGGTACTCTAGCTTCCCGAATGCAGCTGCTACCTTCGATATGCCGATACGAAGTACACTGTTAATCTCCTGGTCAGTCAATACCACACTCCCTAGGTAGCAGAAGCGGGAGATGGTTTCCAATACTTTATCACCAACGCTGATTTGCGGCACCATTGCAGATTGGACTTCCGGTGAAGGCTGAAAGAGACAGACAGTTTTGCTTATGTTGATGGTGAATGCGAATTTGGCCGCTGTCGCAGCCAGTGCACTAGTCATGTGATGCAACTCATTCGCCCTATGCGTAAACAACGCACAGTCGTCAGCAAACAGCAACAAGACTAGGGTTATCGCACCGAAACGACGGATGTTCAGCAATCCACCATCAATACGGTGCTCCGCTGCTGCACCAGCTGGTGCAGCGCATCCACCAGGACGGGTCCGCCGTCTTTCAATACATCCGACGGTATCTCCTCGGAAGCGGAACACTTGCCCTTTCGCAGCTGGACAAGTGCTCACTGCGTCTCATCCAGTGTCGGCATGTCCTCCAGACTCACCTCCACCTCGTTCTGCTTCAGCCGTTCAATGTAGGCCAGTCAATCTCTGATTTCACCCCATCCACACTAGGTGTGTAGTCAGTCTGTAAACAAGGGTGTCCGCGGTGCCAGGGGGAGTAGCAACTCCGATAGGGGACCTGCCTTACCCTCCAGGGTAGTCCACCTATTTTTGATCTCCACCTGTCACCAAGCTCTCAGCTGTGGCTCCAAAAAGCTGCTTGCACGCGGCAGCGGCCACACCCCGGTCAACCGTCAGGCAGACGGGCTAAACCAGGTGAGGGTAGCCGGGAACACTATTCTCGGTGAGTTCGTACCCGCGTGCAACGTCAGTCCTGACAACTGATCCGACGCCTAGAAGTTAAGATAACTTCCCAGATCCCTACTGCCTTGCAGATAGCAGGTGACTGTGCGAAGGTTAGAAGTGAACCCTGGAACAAAATACGGATGAGGATGGGGTCCTCATAGGTACCCATAATACCCACGAAACTTCATGATGTGTTCGTTACCCGCGATTCTTCTCAGGCTACTACGTTCCCGGTAGGGGACGCGCTCTGCGCTGACCCGGTGGACAGAGTGACAAGTAAGCTAGCTGGGTCCCACAATCCCCGGAAGCCATTATTCATTGGATGCTGGAGTGTCAGAAGCCAGTTGGATGTCAGCAGCCAAATGTTAACCATACGCACACTACATGACCACCAGATCAATGTACCATGCCTGTCAGAATCTCGAACACCCGGCTATGGCTCTCGACAAATCAAAGTCCCCGGTGTAGACACCTAATATTGGCTTTACCACAGTGGGCCGGAAATTATTCAGGCAATCATGGGGTCGCCGTGGCTCCCAGTTGCCAAGCAAACAAAGCTCTCCGTTCACGGAAGCCAGTATCAGCTAGAAGAGCAGTTGCCGTTTCAAAGGTCACCCGGTGAATATGATCATATTCTTTGTCTACGCACCAACCCTATCCTCAACGGAAAGAGACAAAGACGAGTTTTATGATACTCTACAGACGGTGGTGAACCAGGTTCCAAAACGCGACGTCCTCATTACTGCTGAGGACTGGAATGCACGAATCGGGCCGAGGAACGACCAGACTTTTCACATACTCGGGATATACACCCTTGGAGAGCGCTGTGATAATGGAGACCGCTTGCTCAGCTTCGCCGACCTTAACCGGTTGTGTATAGTCAATCCTTACTTCCAGCATCCCATGAAGAATCTTCTGATGTGGTACTCCAACGATGGCCAGCCAAATAGAGTACATGGTAATCCGATCCCGATGGATCGGATGACTGTGGAGCGTACAAAGGGGCTGAAAAGGGCAATAAAGGTTGTTCTGACCAAGAAGTCCTGCGCGCCGAATTCAGACTCCGCTTGACAACGCGTCGGAAGACCCTTCCATCAAAGCGTATCAACACTACTGCACTGGAAAATACTGACTGTTGCCGATCCGCTGAGACAACAATAGACGCAGAAATTGCTGTCACTGCACCATGCCTCGAAGTAGCAGAAGATGAATCTGTCGACGCTTGTTGATGTAGGTGAAACTCGTCAATTCAACACGCCGTTTTATCTACCCTGGGCTCTATCTCTAAACCTGTGGAGGAATGGATCACTGATACCATCAGTTTGTTCACTAAAGCGAAAGAAACACGTCTCGCTAATTCCTCAGACACCGTCGCTAGAGACTTGAGGCAACCCGCGCAGAACGGAATGAACGCAACCGCTACCGGTCTGTGATCACAGGCAACAAGGAAGATGCATCAAATTCCGACAATCTGGGTAACTTTTTTCGCCTCATCCGTTTAGCTTCCGGCAAACTTAATTCACCACAGCCGATAGTACGCAATTCGGATGGCCAAATCATCTCTAATACGGGAGGAAACTTTTCCAGATGGGTGGAGTATTTTAGCAACATCCTAAACAGCGCACTACACACAACCGCACTCATTTCAGCATTAGACCAGTCAGGAGATGATGTGGATTGCTCACCGCCATCTACCACTGGTGTTGCGGATATCGTTCGTCGCCTGAAGCCGAAGAACACACCTGGAGCAGGATTCCAGCCGAAATACACAAATCCTGTCTACCAGCGTTCTTGGCCATTGCCATGAGCTCTTCTGCTCGATATGGGAGACCGACGTCTGTCCTGCATTGTGGAGTAACTCCGTATTACCGCCATTTCCCAAGAAAGGTGACCGAACTGCGTGCAATAATTATCTCGGGATTAGCCTAATCGATGTGGCTGCCAAATTCTTCGCACGAATCTTGCTTTCCCACTTTGCTAATGAGAGAAACCTGCGAACCCGCCATAATCAGTGGCTTCCGTCTAGACAGAGTGTCCTGGCTAATTGGAGCGAATCGATTATAGTGGCAATATGCAAGGGCAGTTGCACAGACTGTTCTAACCACAGGGGTATTAGCCTAACGCCAGTTGTGACAAAATTACTGGCCTCAATTATCGTTCGTCACCTCATTGCAGAACGGGAATCTCGGATTAGGGAAGAGCAGGCCGGTTTCAGCCCAGGACGTGGCTGTATAGACTATATATTCACTTTGCAGCAGGTGCTAGAGCAGCGCCACGCATACTGCAGACCGACAATAGCTGTGTTCCTTGATTTCAAGAGTGCATCCGATTCAGTCGATCGATCGATTCTGTTCGGAATACTTGCGCAGAAAGGTGTTCCCACGAAATATGTGAACATCCAGCGTGCTCTATACTCGAACACTACAGGCCGCGTCAGAGTCTACGGTGTCCTATCAGATAACTTTTCGACTACAAATGGCGTTCGTCAGGGTTGTCCGATTTCTCCATTTTTGTTCACTTTCCTTGTGGATTCTATCATGGAGTGTTCCCTTGCGGAATACAACAATGTAGGCGTTGAAGTGTTGCTTGGTGAAAGGTTATTTAACCTAGATTATGCGGACGATATCGTCTTGCTTTTCGACGATGTTGGGATGGCACAGTCAACCCTGAATAGCCTATCCAGAGTGGTCCCATTATTTGGTATGCACTTCGCACCTTCAAAGTGCAAAGTGTTGCTGCAGGACCACCAGCCACTTGATGACCCCTTGACGCTTGCTAACGACGAACTCGAGGTGGTTGATCAATTCACTTATCTTGGCAGCTGCATCAGCAATGATGGGCGCATAGAAACTGACGTCAGTTCACGCATTGCAAAGGCCAGAGCTGCCTACCTGAACCTGCGGCATCTTTGGCGACAGAAGGGAGTTTCCCTCCGTCTGAAAGGCCGTGTATACAAAGCCACAGTGAGGGCCGTTCTGCTCTATGGTGGTGAAACTTGGCCCCTTCGGTCTGAAGATCTGAGGCGCCTTCAAGTCTTTGATCATCGTTGTTTGCGAAGCATTGCTGGTGTCGGATGGCACCAGCGTATCCCCAACGATGATGTGCGTAGGCGAGTACTAGGTGGTGATGATCATGCTAGCTCCCTAGAACAACAGATAGCACTGAATAAGTTACGTTGGCTCGGGCACGTGCTACGCATGCCTGGTCACCGCTTACCTAGGAGGGCCTTGTCTAGTCTACCAGGTGTAGGGTGGCGCAAGGCTCGAGGTGGACAGAAGTTGACTTGGCAGCGGGAAATGAAGTCACTGACAACCAAACTGGGTGCCATTGGTCCGTCTCGCCTTCCCGGTTGGAGTCCACGTGACTCACCTTGTGCTTGGCTCGAGACTTTGCAGGACATGGCTCGCAACCGACACCAGTGGCGCGTCTGCTGCCGTCTTCTAATCGGATTGTCTGTTTAAAGTGTGTTTGGTACTGAGTTATATGCAGGGTAATGGCTGATTATGACGCGTGACAGTGAAAGCCGCAATGGAGCTGTCTAGCCGATGACGCCTTATCTTTACCCAATAGCCAGCTGTTTGTGACGGTATGTTGTCTACACAAGGCGTAGGCGCCTTGACCCAGAATGTTTGCTTAGAGCATTAAGGTTTTCAGGTAAGTCCCCCTTCTCTCCCCCTTATTATTCTTTATACCATGGGTCTTCATGGTTGTATGGCAGCGAAGCATCAGTGCATATGGCTGTTGATGATGATGATGAGACAGAGGCTGCACCGACAAAATCCTCACTCTATATCGGGCACTCGAACATCACTACCAGTTCCACCGGCCCAGGTTTGTTTACTTCATTGATTTTCGTGCTCTCTTTGACGCAGTTGATTGTGAAGCACTCTGGAGAATCCTACTTGCCGATGGTGTGCTCCTCAAACTCGTTAACTTGATGAGATCATACTACAGTTGCACGAAGGCCCGGATTCAGATCTATAATGAAGAAACAAAGAAATTCGACATCAATAATGGAGTACAGCAGGGTCGCCCACTTTCTCCAACGCTAATAAACTTCGCGGTCGAGTCCCTGAGGGCTACCGTGATTTTCAAATTAGCCCTGACTTCTGTCTGTCAGACCTGGAATTTGCTGACAAAATCACTATCCTTGCAGAAGATCCTATGTCACTACAGTCACCGCTAAATCGAGTTGATCAATTAGCCACTATGATCAGCCTCAAAAGCAGCATCAGCAAGACGAAGTACTTCTCATCGTCAGCCACCCAGGACATCTAGTCACACGCCTAACATGGGCAATGTATCGAGCGTGTTCCTGAATTCACTTAGCTTGGATCCACTAATCCCCTCAGTGGTCAGGCTACATCCGAAATCCGGAATCGTACTGAAAGCTGTAGAACAGCCCTTCTTACTACTGAGAAACACACTGTGACGAAGGACGGTAATTAATTTACGAACGCAGATCCGAGTATTCTCAGCAACCATTCGTGCCATTTTACTCTATGGTTGTGAAACATGGCAGCTGCGATTCGAAGACAGCCGGAAGCTGGAAGTCTTCGACCACTGGTGTCTAAAGATTGTCTTGAAATCGAAGTGGAATGTGCGTATCATCAACGATGAAATCCGTAAGCGCTGTTACGGTCTTCCAAAGCCCTCAGGGCACATCCAACGCCGCAGACTTCAGTGGTTCGCTCACGTCCTACGCAGACGAGACGACGACTTCATTAAAGCCGTGGTTTCGCCTTCGCCAGTTGAGCTACCGGTAACAGATGGGCATCGTTCCGGTAAGCTAGCTGACGGCTAGTAAGTAGCAAGAAAAAAATAATTTACTGTGCGAAATTATCAAATGTTAAATAATGAGATCGTAGTTAGAGGGGGAGGCTAAGGGAAGAGGGTGGGACAAAGAAACTCACAGCACCAACGCCACTGAGGTCGACTCCTAGCCATATCAACAAGAGTATCCAGCCAAACGTTTTCATCGTCTTTCGGACCAACCCAACCACGGAGCCGAAACGCTCCAACCGAGGCCAGCTTCGAAGTGAGGGAGTTCATTCCTCTCGACCAAGTCATCGCCTGGCCACCTTTCCTCTTCTTCCATCCACACCCCCGGCGCGCAAACAACGCACGTTGCGGAAGTCGGTGGACTGACATGCGTAACATGTGGCCGAGCCATCGGAGCCTGGTGCGCGAAGTAACGGTGCTGAGCGGTTCAGTTCCTTTTCCTGTACCGTAAACAAGGCGTCGAACACGCTCGTTGCTCACGCGGTGTTCCCACCAGATGTGAGCTAAATTGCGAAGGCATCGGTGGTCGAATGTAACTAGCCTCCTTCTATCCGCTCACCTAAGGGGCCAGGTTTTACAATGGTACAGTAGGGTCGAACGTATTACTGCATTGTACACTCTACCCTTTAGAGCGAGAGTGATGTCGCGTCTGCGCCATAGGTGGCGAAGGTTAGCAAAAATGCCTCGAGCTTTTGCTATACGGTTCGTGATCTCATCTTCAATCCCACGGGCGCTGATACAACTTCCCAGGTAGTTGAAATTTTGAACGACCTCGAGCTTCTCTCCACCAAGCGTCAGCGAAGGAGGCGGTCCAGACCAATCTTGGAGGAACGCTTTGCACTTCAAGGGTGAAAAGCAAAGCCCGAAGTGGTTGACAGCCAGTGCTAATCTGTCCAGTGCCGTTTGGCACGTCTGGGAGCAGTCACAGATTAGGGCAACATCGTCAGCATACTCCAAGTCAAGAATTCGTTCTCCTGGGAGCAGATCCACACCTAAGTCGTGTCCTGTGAACGCGATGTCCATGACTTCGTCAGTAGCGAAATTGAAAAGGTAAGGTGACAGCAGGAATCCTTGTCTCACACCACTGGAGATATTAAAGGGCGACGACAGCTTACCGTAAGCCCTCACTCTGCTTGAGCTACGCGCGTACAATGATCGGATAATATTCACATATTTCTCAGGTATACCTTTCCTGAGTAGACAGTCCCAAAGTGCACGTCTATCCAACGAATCGAATGCAACTTTGATATCGAGGATCACGACAACGGTGGGAAGCCAATATATGTGACGGTGCTCCAACAACTGACGCAAAGTGAAAATGAGGTCAATGCGGCCACGACCTTGACGAAACCCGGCTTGCTCTGCACAAATATGGCTTTCACAAGTGGCAGTCAGTCTGTGAAGGATAACAAAGTTAAGCAATTTGGAGGCGATGGAGATCAGACTGATTCCTCTATGGTAGCCACACTCCGATCGTCAGCCTCCCTTGAAAATTGGGACTATGACAGAGCGGCTCCGGTCAGTTGGGACAGTTTCCTGCTCCCAGAGTTTCACTAGTAACTCGTATAAATCATCCACACGAGCAGGTCCCCCGAATTTGAAGAGGGCTGGATGAAGATAATCTGGTCCCGCAGCTTCGTTCAACTTCAACAGTCCGATCTAACGTTTCACTTATATATATATATATATATATATATATATATATATATATATATATATATATATATATATATATATATGATTAGGCGGCGTCCGTATCCGGATTTGCCTGTCACTGTGATGTCCATGGGGACAGTCACAGGACGCCTGCGCCTACAGAGGGACCATGGGTGGCTTGCGCTGCACCACCCATAGTTCCATCCACACACCCCATATCCGGTGTAAACCCGAAGGAATAAGACCGGGAGGCATGCGAATGGGAGCCACGTTTCATCAACGGAGCCGGCCCACACTCCTTCAACAAGCAGAACGGAAGCATTCCAGCCTAATACACATCAAACGTACACGAGGCGGTGGCTGGACCGTAGCCCGTTCCACACAGGTTGCATGGAACCACTCTTTGAGCCTAGCACCGTCACGAGGACGGTGCACTCCGTCCCCTCCAGCGACGACCAACTGTCTCCTGGAGCCAGTATGGACGAGGTAGTGGGTAATAGACAGGTAGGCACCTTGTCAACATTCACATCAGGCGCATCCACACAGGGGAGCTCAAGCAACATCTACTTCTGAAATGCAAGATTATTCATCACGCAGGCAAACGTACCACATACGCTGCCTTATTGGCCTGGATTAGTAAATTGAATGGGAACATACTCATGGTGCTTCTATTCCGCGTACAATTGTGCCTTCTCCGGTATCTGAGAAACCGCCATTTTGAGTAGTTCACGGAATTCGCATCGATCAAATTTGCCTTGGATTCGCATCACCTGAAATCAACATGAGTTTGTCATAAACTCACTTTCCTCATGTTCTGGTAATATTATTTTCGGTTTGCTCGAATGTCGTTCTACTGCACCAAGTTAACCGTACAAAAGCGGTATGAAGATCCTCGTGGAATTCATTCGGTATACATATATACATAGATTGGCGTCATCTTTGTCCAATGGCAGTTCGAATGCAACGTATGTACATGCGTTTATGCAAACTTAAGTGTGAGCATGCACTACTATACACGGCAAGAACCCTATATATATATATATATATATATATATATATATATATATATATACATATATACATATATATACATATACATATATATGCCCCACAACCGCTGCTTGCTCGTCTAGACTCTTCAGGTGACGGTACCTGGAGTTAGTAATGGGACGTCGAATGTATTCATCGAAGACTAACGCCTTGATCAGTGGACCACAGAATTCCGTGGGTAACGTTTGAAGTAGGGGTCGGGAACCGAGAAGCACTGCAAAGAAAAGCCTGTTACAGATGAAAATTTTTGCTGCGGTTCGAAACCGTATCACGAATCAATGACTATTTTATGACCCTGTTCTGAACGAACAATCAGGCTGCAAAAAAGGCACACCAGCTATTTACGGATTCACCGAATCGGACGAAGTTTTTATGGCAAAAGCGAAACAATGCTCAACAGAAAGCCCAATCGATTGTTATAAAATCATGACTTCTCGATCGGTTACAAACACACTCCACAAGTCAAACCATATGACTTGTTAAATTACAACAAGCACCATTTCACATAAACGACACAAAAATGAAAAGAAAACGGCGAACTCACTGGTGTTTCCGATTCCATCCAATAACAGCTTATACAACCGCATAGGCAGATGAACCAAGGGGCCAATGCCAGCTATGGAGCGTAACGGGCCATGTGTTGTGCTACGTTGAAATTCCCAAGCACGAAATACATCCAAACCGTAGACATCACCAGAAGCAACTTCAACACTTTGAAAGAATTCGTCCGGATGCACGTAACCCGGTTGAGTGCGCAACACCAACAGGAAGCGCAGTGATAGGAGAATGAGGTACAGAAGCCAATCGTGAAAGTATACGAACAAAGAAGTAACACACGGTGCCATCAGCACACTAGAGACAATGTAAAGGAGACAATAAGGTCAGGTAGACGGTGACACAAAGATGAAAGATACGGGAGAGATGATGTAGCATATATTTATCCTCTCATGATTTTAAAAAATAAAAAACCGGGAAGCTTAGTTGGAGGAAGTGTCTCCACAAAGTTTGATCCGCTTGCAATCAGAGGTGTCGCATTCCGTATGTGAAGAATCGTCTCCGTTAACTGGTTTCATGAAATCGCAAGAGGGTGCTTCTTTAGTGGCAGTCACCAAGGCGTGATCAAGAATACGGACACCAGCGCCATTAGTCGGATGAGGGAGAATACGCCAAGGCAGACGACTGTCTGGACTGGAATGTATAGACCTGTAAAAGTAAAAGATAAGGTGACTGTTGCGTAGAAAAATTACTTAAATGCAATCGGAAACCAATGACTTTAGCTTCCATGGACTAGAGGCTCTAGATCGCGCTCAACTCATCAAAGGTAGACAGATCAAAGAAGATTGACAGACATTACCAATAAAATCGATGTGAAAACCGCAATGAATAAAAGCATGACGAAATAATCAAAAACACAGATGTAGCATAGCGGTTGCTAATAACAGTGATAAACGTTAGTGAAGAATCAAAAAATGTGAAAGGTTAGCGAGTAAGGGAAGCTAGTTGGTCGTAAGCAAAATGCCGATATCCAACTCGGAATTCATTGTTCCTCAACAGTTCACAAGCTAAAATTTCGAGGTGACTGATAACGGACAATACATGCTTGCTCACAAATTGGGTTGACTTCCCGAACAACTTCCCCGTGGTGCCACCTGGCTGGTTCGAGTTTACCCCGTTCCAGCAAATGGGTCGGCGGCAGTCACCAAGGATGTAGTGGTTTCTCACCTGACAAGCGTTCTGTTTAACAAAACCGCGACGTGGCGGACATGACTCACCAGTAAATAGTCACTGTCAGTTGCTCTACTCCGATAGAGCATTGTATCCTAACAGCTGAATGCTATCATTGTGGAAAGATTTGACCCCAGCTTGGTAACTTACCAAACAAAAGGCGTATGAACCAAGAGATCGGTCACGGGCTCCCAATGGGCGCGATTCCCTGAATTTTTTTTGCTGTTTTGCGAGTAGGCTGTTGAGCCAAAGCCTCGGTGTGGGGATTCCTAAGTCAACTCGCTACTTCGACTTAGACAGTCGGGTAGTATCGCGCCGTCTGCAAAAACCACGAATTATACTGCTACTTCGTCAGACTCGTACATATATTTGTCATCTCTCATCAAACCCCATCACAAGCTAACCGCTACTGTTATTAATCCCTTTTATTCAAGATTTAATCCAGATGTAGATTTCGTCATTGCTCAGAACGTTTGGCCTGAGGCTACCCTTCGACCTCGATCCTCGTTTCGGCTGGCAACCAAGCAGGCTTGGCATATACTATAAGTCCCCTCGCTATTGATATCTGCTGTCTTTCTGAAGCACGCTTGTAAGACCCAAGCATTGTGTACAAATAGACATCACCGACCAACCAGAAAGCAATATACAACCTGTGTTTGTCTGACGACGCGAAAGCAAGTGCAGCTGGTTTGCCTGACGTTGGCCAAGCATTAAGCAGTAGAAGCCGAGGCCGCACTCCTAGATTGGTTTTCGGGTAACAGCCGCGCAGCTCGGCCTCAAGGCTCATGAAGTGTTAACATGCAACGCGCTAAAAGACAACCTGCTTGTGATATCCGCTTTTGCGACAACCGATTGTAGCTGTGAATCAATCAAGGACGATTTCTACCACCAAACCCATCAGCTGTTATGTAGATTTGCCAAATCGGACATTGTTGTCCTCGCACGAGAGTTCAACGCACGAGTTGGTCGTCTGTTACAAAGTGAATTTCACCTGGGTGGTCATCATGCACTTAATGAAAAACGGGCGGATAATGGTACCAGGTTTCCAACGTTGTGTGAAGACAACGGACTATTTCCCGCAATCACAGACTTCAAGCACTCCAGCGAGCCTTCTGCCATCTGGCGTCCTTCTGCATCGTAATTAGTGCTAAATGACGGCGCAACATACACGACTGTAGAGTATTTTTGATTACTTATCTTGATTTAGACCACACGAATATCTACCTTCGATTCGGAGGACCTCCGAAACGGGAAGCATTGTAGACTCGACACCAACAAGCTAATTGATCAATCGGCTAAGGCAAAATATCGGCTGTCAATGGCAAACAAATTAGCCTGTGTTCCGCCTATTGACAATGAACACTTCGGGTTCCTTGCGCCACCTCTGACAATGTTCGACCACCGCCGAAATCTCTATGTAAACTCAGAAAAGGGCGCCAAGCAGCGGGACGTCTTCTCGAACGTCTGAAGCGGGTGCTCGAGAGAAACAGAGGATTGTCTTCACACAGTGTGAGAAGTTTCTCGTCATTATCTGAGCGACTCTCATCAAGCGCATGGTGACCACCGAGATTACTTTCAAATGATAATAGACGACCAAACGCTGCACTAAGATCACAGCAAGAATAACAATATAGGGTTTGCACACCGCTCAAGAGCCGGTGAAGTTCACAATAAAAATCGCCCTTGACCGAGCTAATACTGCAGTCAGTTGGAGCTTAGATCACAAACAAGTTGCGTCTCTCCTCACGATGTCTGTTGATCCTGCATATTCCCCGAAGCCGAAATGCACATAGTCGGCTGTTAAGTTGGAACCAGTCCAGCAACGTGGCTCCGGCTTTACTACTTAGTGCTACACCAACGCCAGCCAAGCCTGCTGTGACTGCATCTGTGTCACAAAATAGACGGTGGTGCAATATGGCTCCGTGGTCGGTAGATCCCAACTCATTCACGGTACTGAGATCATGCAATCGGATATCGGAAAAACAGCAAATATCGATGGCCATGAATTCCAATGTGAGCGAGAACAGCCAGCTGCCCCATTTGCATGAGTGTAGATATATCGAAGCATGCCAGACGGAACGAGAATTGAGGCCGATCATTACGTGAGCTCTGTGGTCATCGAGTAGGAGTATTGGAAACAGGATTCGATTAGTAACGGATTGGTAACAAATGAACAAGTGGCATGTGAAGGTGCGTGGATAGCAGGGATAAAAGAAGTTGAGCGCGAATGGCAGGTGAACGAGCCGTGATTTTGTCAGTGGGCGTGATATTAACCGGTTGCCGAGGTCGAAGTAGGGTTATACTAGAGCCTTTGACTAAATAGCCAAACTATAAGGCAGGGCGGAAAACTGCACGAAAATAAGGCCAACTGCAAATGGAAAGAAAGAAAATGGAATCAAGAAGGAAATGCTTTAAACTAATCGGAATGGAATGACAATTAACAGTTATATGCAAGAAACCGAATGCAGGAACACCACTGACTGCGCGACTGACTGCGACATTTCCGACAGTGTTTTCAACAATTAGTGTAGACCAATCCGGGGATGCCGTCCACTAAGGTGGCATACGCCAGTCTGAAAAAGTCCCTAGGCCAATTTCATCATACAATTATGCCACGTCATCGACTGGCTACCTCGAAGTTTCGCCCAACTTAGTGCAGCCACGGCGTATAATGCACACCGAAGAAGTCCGTCAACGGGTGTGCAGAGGATATGGCCTAGCCAGAGACTAAGATTTGTCAAACACTCAAGAGAGGCGCCAGAAGGCTTCTTAGCAAAAATCAACTGGTGGAACTCAGCATTTCTCATCCACTGTTCTCACTGGATGTAAGCAATACTCCGCAAGCACCGGTAGTCAAACACTGTCAAGCGTTTAATGTCTTCGTCGCAAACTGGTCAGGTCTTTGATCCATATAGTAACATAAACCTTATCGCAGCGTTGTACACCCCAACTTTCACGTGCATGATGATATCCCGCCGTCTCTACAGATGGTGGAGCCTCTGGAAAACCACACAGGCCCTGCTGACACGCGAAGTAACCTCCTTAGTGATGTGACCGCCAGAGGTAACACAGTTACCAAGGTACGTGAACCAATGCACCATTTCTAGTGGATAGTCGGTGATTGCCACAACCGCTGGCAGATCGGTCCGGTCTCGCAACAGTATTTTGCAATTTGAAGGTGTAAAGTGAACGGGACTGGTTAAACAACCTTGTTGCTGAACATCAGCTGATAAACTAGTTAAGTAACTGCTCGGTGGGGCAACCAGCTAAAAGGAATGCTTTGTGGGTACAGTTAGCTAAAGCAACCATCCCAATGCCCACAAGGTGCAGTAGCAATGTGTCTGCCAGGAACAGTTTTTCCAGTCGTATTGCGGCGCTGCATGTCCTGTATTTGACTGGTAAGAAAATGCGTCGATTTCTCACAGGGGAGTAAAGCCTCTGGTGGCTGTTTGAGCTTTAGCGGTAAGCGCAGTGCCCAAACTAGACAACCGACTCAACAGTGTGGTGGCGATCAAGTTAAATCAACAGGTCCTATCTTGTACCCTATGTCAAAGTAGGAAACAGCGCACGAGTAGTTGATTTGATTTAGAGACAGCAGTGCAATATTAAAGCTTACGCATCAAACATTGCAATTTCCAAGGTAAAGATGGGCGTGCGCAAGAAGCATATCACTAATTTGCACTTAAGTTCCCTCAATTATGCGAACGCGTACAGTTGCATATGAGCTGCGATATCATAGAGGCATCCAAACCTATGCGGGAGGAGGAATTGAAACTCGGACGTTTGAATCACAAAACCGCTATCCCATAGCACAGCTGAAGTGATCAAAAAAGACATTCCAAATGGTCTTGATCGTGCAAACAAACGGAAATTTCGGAGAGAACATCGTTGATACGCCACGCCCACTGTAAAGAACTCAGGGGTGTACTTCTTGTAGAACAACAGCCGGATACTGGAGAATAGGTATTAGGAAAGCAAAGTTTTGATGAGATCGCTTCGGGAGCATGTAACCCAACAAACACGTGTGGGCAACTGGATTGAATGCGTTATTTGGGTTGAGAAAGCACAGCATTGGTCGCGTGACGGCAGTATATAGAAAGCAAGCCGAGTCGCCAAGCGCAACGTAACAGCAATAGAAATCCAGGGTGGTGGGCGAAATGAGTTGTAGTTAAATGTTAAGACATTTGGATGCTTCAGTTTTCTCCTTTAGATGTTATGAGGTTAATAGGCGTACAGCAAGCAAGGGCAGGCAAGAGTAATTCCGTAACCAATATGGAAATGTGGTGAACGTGGCGCTCAAACTTAACTGAAGTAATTAGGCGGAAACGTTAGAAGTAGAAGCAGACGTACAAGTGCATTAGTTAGATTTTGTGGGCTATTGACCAGGAAAGTATGTAGAATACTAAGCTACTCGTAAAAGGTCAGTAGTATCGTAACTACGCAATGTTTCAGGTTGAATGGCTGAATGTAGCCACTGGAACAAATCGGCGAAGAATGAGGTAGGTGCCTCGGTGAACCGACAAGCCAGCAACGGCATCGGTCGACCGATGTCGCTTGAAAGCATGACCGAGCTGGATTCAGGTAACCTCCCGTTTGAAGGGCAACGAAGGAGGTGACAAGAAGGTTGACACGGGGACTCAGCTGCATTCGCACAAGAACAGCCTTTGCTTATGGAATAAAATCTAAAAGCCCGATTTGCATGGCGTGTTTATCGGACGAAGCTTGCTCTGTCACTCTGTTGATTTGCGGAGACAATTTTTGTCTCAGTCAAACTTGTTCGATTAAGCTGAACAAGTGTTATCTAGAACTACCAATCGAATGGATTTAAGATTAACGGTTCGTTATTTCCGGTACTTTTGCTGTTTTGGAGATTTCCCTGAGTGTACACAGCTGCCAAACTTGATCATCTCGAAGTCCTACAAGTCTACTTCGCGTCTCATCAGCTAGACCACGCTGAGGGCTCTTCAACAATCGGTTGCTCTACAAGGTAGATATTGAACGAAAGCACCACTTCTCCTACGTTTACGCGGCACTGCCGGCAATCAGCCTTGGATTTCCTTCGACATCCACCCTAATCTCGTGTCACCGCAATCCGGTCGATAACAACGCGCAAGTCTGCGCGTGAAATCCCTCTACCCACCAGTGACCCATCGTTCCGTCCACATCAGACTGGTGGCTGGACCCAACACGTGGCCTGCGAAACGACCACCTGTATAACAAACACTGTGAAACGTGAGCCGGTAAGTTCTTACTGTTCTGTATTTGAGTCCTAGACGCACTTAACCATCTCATACTACTCTAATCAGTAGCCGTCCTAGAATCTTTAGACCTCAAGAAGCTGTGCATTTATTGCAAATGACTGCGAACTCAATACAAATGTATGCCTCCTCAAGAAGAAAAAGAAAAAAAAAGGAAACTGCAGTCAAACACGTTGCTAATAAGCCCAAGATCCTGCCTGATATCCTCGAACGCATTAACCTTCTCGAGGAAATCAATTCAATAAAAGACAAACTCGGTGAATTAAGCAATAACTACGACCAAATTTTATCATTCTGTGAACTAATCAAAGACTCAGCTAATGTTAATTTGGATAGATTATGTATGGCCGGTTCGTTTTTATCACCTCTGAAAGCCAGCACCGCGTGCGCAGATCAAAAAATGTACTCGATAGTGTCGAAAAAATTAAAACCACCCTCCTCCGCCTGTAACATGGATCGGTTTAACTGCGTTTGTATAAGACTTCAAAAAAATGTAAAAATTAAGTCTTGTCCGGTTTTATTGAATTTCTCCGAAGAATCAACTGCTACTACTTTTCTGAGATTCAAACGGCTGATTATTGCAAGAACCGCATTCAAAAACGCTATAGTCGGGGAAGGTCGAACACGGCTAGAAAGACGCTTAGTTCTTGAAGAAAATCCTCCAAGTGTGTTACTATACACCAAGAGAACAATGAAGTAGATCTTGACAGAACACCGTTAGTATCGCTGTTAGATCCTCCATGTACAAAAACCTTTACTCGTGCCTCTCATACACTGAAAAGCACTACATCCACTAAATCGCCGAAAATGAAACAATCCCAGTTAGTCAGTGTAAATATTCTACCGTCCTATGGCATCCGGATAATTTGCATCACCTAGTGCGTATTGAAATGAAAAGCCAACACATTAATAACGCTATTTGTTATTCTAAACTTCTGCAGTATGTTATCACACCCAATCATATGGTATCCCACAATGTCATCAGACATGCTATTTGGCTACTTATTTCGTTGATATATCTACCCCCTAAATTTAACTACTTCATAATTTTCTCCCGTAACTAGTGGGCCGATCTCTTCAGGTGATGATTTGTAGCTTCTAAGCAACATGTATACCCACACCAAAAGACCCAATGGTGAAGACAAAAAGTGTGCTGAAATTTTAAAAAACAATCCAATCTGAATTGCTGAACTCGCTTAATGGCATATGACGCCAACCAGCGATCTCGGTCATTATGCACGCAAAAAAACTATGAATGACGAAAGGGCTGACTGGTTTGAGTATCTAGCTCACCAGAGAAAGAAAACGATTGCCTAAATGATGAATAAAATAGGTAGTGGCCAGCGTGTTTTTAAACCACATCGATACATGACCACATGGGGGGTGGATGTGAGGGACTACGCCGCATGGAAGCAGGTCTCCGGGAGACGGTTCCATGAATGATGGCATTACTTCACTTGTCCTTCCCTATGCTACTTCATTCGGCACCGAATTTGTTGTGCTCCTGGTTCCTAGTTACTTCATCCCTACCGTCCTACTGTCTTACCGATAGTTCCCATTAACTTATTCCTTAGACTATAGCCTCGCTCACAGTTGTGGTACATTTCATCTACATCACTACACCAAGAATCGGATAACTATTGCATACTGTCCTAAACACCTTGTCTTTGGTATCTTCTACAAGACTACGAGCCACTAAATAAGTCTTAACTGCAGTGAATAGACGCTTATTTCTTTGTCTGCTTATCCGTTTAATTCCCCCTTTTCAACACCACCTTTACCGTGCATAGTCACGTACGCCCTAAATATCCACCTACAAGTGAAAGCTGAAAGGAATGCAACTGAGCCCACCCAGCATCTCAACCATTTGGTAGCCCAAAACACAACTTGATCAGTTCAACTCCATAATTAGATCAAGGAATGTCGATACTACGGTATGCCTTAACACCCTACCGTGTGAATACTGCCAATATTATTCTGACAAAGTAACGAGCTTGATGATCCAAAAGTCCCAACTGGAAATATTCGCAAAAACATCTCTATTGTAAGCCTGTAAAAACCCAAACAATTGAGAGCCTCGCAAGCCTGAGCACGTTGCAATGTAAATATGATCCATCCCTTTGTGGGCTCGGTTTCTCGGTACAAAGAGAAGTATACCATATTACATATAGAGGAACTCCGAACTCATTACATATTTGTTTTGTGAGAAAATTAGTGGAGCAAAGTTCTGATCCGTACAGAATTTTAGTAATCTGGCAGCTCAATTCACTGGAATAACCGTGACGACGGGGAGCGCCAATATCAATAGTAAGGGGTAGTATCGGTATGGTTATTTTAGGGACATCTGGAAGTGTAAATCATTTGCGAAGGCAGTTGGCCTCTTTAATTAATTAATAAAAGAACACTGATCAAATTTAAGTCCTATTAGAGCACGTGTCATGCTATTACGTGTCAAATTCCAGATCATATTATAGCGGTTGTAGCAGCAGCAGCGGCAAAAGCAACACACCAGTAGCCTGCAATACTGTCTTACGAGTATACGGCGTAGGCAACCTATGATGAGGATAGTGGAGAAGCAACGGAAAATGTGGTGGCATCAGGGGAACGCTTTCTCAGAACTCAGGAACCACATGACACGAAGCAACAATCCAGCAACAAGAGACCGGTCAACAGAGGTATAGCGCCCAAAAGAATACAGTATTGGGTCAAACGTCAATCAAGTAGCATTGACACTTCGATCCGGTTGAAAGCAAGAGTGGTTACACAAGAGAACGCAGGGACAAAGGTGTTGTGGGTCCCTGGAATAAAGTACAGGAACAGTGTGGTGGCACCATTAGTAATAAACAAGTATAGATTGTGACGTTGTCGTTCCGATATATCCATACGGCCGATTTCAGAAAATTGCACCTGCACTACCTAAGTTCCGCTCTATGAATTCTATGTTGTTTCGGGAAACAGACAGCAACCGAAAGCCCCAAGGAAGTGAAAGAATTCCTCATGTTAAGGCACATTTAATGTCGAGGGTCGGTTTAAGAGAGATTACAGCGAACCGCAATTGGCGCAAAGGAGTACGTGAATAGGAACTACCACTAGTGTTTAAAACCTAGCAAATATCAAATAAAGTAGGTTCGAAGATCTCCAGGACGACGTATGACTAAGTGGAATTCACCGCACCATGGAGTTCAACGCAAAGCTGAAAACGGATCTGATCTGAAACAAACCCGCATGTTGCGTACTATCGACAAAAAAGCGAGGCCAATTCGTAGTAGTTAGCAACTGCAGGAGCATGCGCAGACCTCAGCTGCCAAATAGAGAACGCAGTGAGTATAATGAAAGGGGTTCTGTGTCACCTAAAAACATGTTTTCCATGCTAGATGAGTCATATTTTCTAGTTGTATCCACGGGGAGCGACATCGTGGTTTCAGATTATTCAATCATCAAAGTAACCAGAGATCCACCTGCCAAATGATATTTGGCAGTGAAGCCTTTTAGATGCACTCGTAATCCAGTCAGTTTAACAAAGAGGAGGCTCTCGAACTATTGTGAAATGACCACTAGACTGGATACCATTGATCTGCCACCCCTATGAGGCTGAATGTCCGCGCGACCGACCTCCGTCGCGTGTCTGTCGTCGTTCCTAACCTAATGTGCTCACTGATAATGCGTATGATGCTTGGCCATTTGTGGGATGACGTAGGTATCGCAATTAAAGCCTCAAGGAAGCTATCTTACTGTTGCTAAATTAACTTTGCACGGCGACCAGATACCTGTGACCTGGTGGTGTGGGTAAGCTTCAGCTGCCTTAACACTGAATGTTTGCTTCACATTCTCTACTCCCCTGTCTAGGCCTGGGCAACCTGACAGTATCCTGCCCAAGCAATACACTGAATCTCACTTCAAAGAAATTTCTGATGCTCTGGCCACCGCAGAGGATAACCAACGGTGCCCTATCTACTGCATCGGGCAGGGTGGATGGGGGTTTGGATGCTACTGCTCAAGCCTTCCCGTCTTCTTATTCCCCCTCTTGCGCTTTTTCACCCTTATCATCCCGTTCCAGCTTCACTTTTATCCCCTCAGTTTTCAATCCCCCAATTCTCGGCCCTCCCCCACCTTGCTTCAATAGTCGCTTGTCTTTTCGTTTCAACTCACATGTGAACGTAGAGCGTCATTCCTGCCCTGTCAACAGACTCATGTCCAACCAAACGGACAAGCCCAGTTCATCGACTTCCATTTGGAGCCTTCGATCCTCCTTCAGATTGGCATGCCTCAATGTACGCACATTGCTACAGATCGGTCAACATGCAGCACTTGCCCGAACATTAGAGACCCTGTCGTTCGATATCTGCTGCTTATCGGAGACCGGCCTGCACGATTCGAGCTCTGTGCTCACTTTGCGATCCCATTCAGGTGATGCAAGCAGTATTTTCTCATTGCGCCTATCCGGTGACGATGCAGCTTCAAGCACCGGCCAAGCTGGTGTTGGTATGACCCTGAGCCGCCGGGCAGAAGCTGCTCTGGTTGATTGGATTCCAATCAGTAGCCGGATGTGTGCGGTTGCATTGGCTGGCTCGTTCAAAGCTTCGAGGTCGCGTGGGACTAACAGGTGTCTATTCGTCATCGTTGGCTATGCACCCACAAACTAGTGATGATTCGGTACTTGATGACTTCTATCGCTAACTGACTCAGCTCCTTCGCCACAGAAGTAGCACCGACACTGTAGTGCTGGCTGGGGATCTGAACGCTTAAGTTGGCAAATTATTCACAGATGAGCTGCATCTGGGCGGCCAACATGGCATAGGCTCCCGTAATGATAATGGTGAGCGGTTACTTCATTTGTGTGAGGATGCTCGCTTATTTCTTGCGAGCACTAATTTCCGATACAGCACCCGCCGGAGGGTGACTTGGCGCCCACCAACCTCGAACCAGCTATGGACGCAAATCGATCACATCGCGATAAGTTACCGATGGAGAGGCTGCGTCAAGAACTGTCGCTCGATTTGGAACACATGTGTGGACACCGACCATGCACTTGTATGTGCTGACCTGCGGGTGCGTTTTGGCGGACGCCCAAGACGACGTTGTGGGCACATTGACACCAACCAACTGGCGAAACCAGCTGATCTGAAAGCCTATCAAAGTACGCTGTCATGCGAGTTGAGTAAGCGCTCACTGGATGCAGTTGAAGCTCACTGGTCTCATCTTCACCCGTCCTAACTAGCAGCAGGTAAATCCACATGTGGTAAGTCTAATCGCCAACATGGACATTGGGTCTTTTCACAGTCTTTGGAACTTATAGATGCTCGCCGGCATATTCCGAATGGAAGCGAACACAAGGGAACTCGCAAAGAGCTCCGGGCAAAACTCCGTGCTAACCTGAAGAGAGACCGCGAATCCTGGTGGTCTCATCGTGCATCAGAGATGGAGATGGCCGCTGCCCTTGGTAACCATCGTAAGTTATTCCGTCTGATACGGGAAACGGGCAGCAGAAGACCTGGTGTTAGTGAAACTATACGGGACGAGAGTGGACAGCCTATCCACAACTTATCAAAACACTTGGAGCGTTGGGCTGAGCACTTTGAAAGGCAATTTAATCGATCAGAATTGTTAGGTTTCTCGTCTGCCACTGATCGCCCTGCTCCCTGGGCTGTCCCTTTGGATCCACCGTCTCGTTCAGAAGTCGAACGTGAGATGGAACTGTTAAAGTTAAATAAAGCCGCGGGACCTGATGACCTTCCTCCAGCCCTCTTCAAATTCGGGGGACCTGCTCTTGTGGATGATTTATACGAGTTACTAGTGAGACTGTGGGAGCAGGAAACTGTCCCAACCGACTGAAGCCGCTCTGTCATAGTCACAATTTTCAAAGGAGACTCACGATCGGAATGCGGTAGCCACAGAGGAATCAGTCTGATCTCCATCGCCTCCAAATTGCTTGCTTCTGTTGTCCTTCACAGACTGACTGGCACTCGTGAAAGCCAGATTCGTGAAGAGCAAGCTGGATTTCGTCGGGGTTGTGGTTGCATTGACCACATCTTCACCACGCGTCAGTTGTTGCAGAACCGTCACATATATTGGCGTCCCACCGTTGTCGTGTTTCTGGACATCAAAGGTGCAATCGATTCGGTTGATTGATGTGTCCTTTGGAATTGTCTACTCAGGAAAGGTGTACCTGAGAAATATGTGAATATTATCCGAGCATTATATGCGCGTAGCTCGGGCGGAGTGAGGGCTTACGGCAAGTTGTCGTCGCC